>QEOT01000039.1:104077-157400 GCA_003123785.1 Pterocarya stenoptera | reverse complement strand
GAATTCAGTGCCAAGTAGGAAATCACGTAGAGCAGCCTGCATTAGCGGCGATTTCTTTCCCAGCGATTTTAAAATCGCTGGGAAAGGGCAGATTTCTTGTAGTGCTTATTTTCATTTCTGAATGTTTTCTAATTTGTAATTTTTTTTTTTAATTTTCAACTTCTTATAATCAAAGATATTAAATATTGTGTAAGCTAATTTGAACTATTGGAAACGTACGCAGGTGATAAGATCAGCGATGGTGGAAGTAGCGACCAATTACATCCTGACCCTTCCAAAATTATGACTGCAACTCGTGTAGGCCAGGGGGTCCAGCACTCAGAAAATGTAGCAGCCCCGACTTACTTGAGTAGTAATGGACCAATAGTAGAACCTCAAACTCAAAGTCATTCTGAAAATAAGACCGTCGGGAGCTTTTCAGCAACAATTCCATCTAGTTATGAAAAGGAAAAGACAGGTACTATATATAATATATCAAAACTAGTTCCAAATCTATTGAGAGCAAGATCTTCAGGTTCATTTTTGTATGAAATAGAAAAATACCAAGATCAATATAGTAGCTAGCTAGATTCAGAGACTTTAGTTTTATCATGTCTAATTTAATTAGCTCATCAATTTCTTTATTTTATTGGTACATTTTTTTATCGTATATATGATTGGAACTTAATTCGTAGTTTTTATTTATTTATTTTTTTTGCATCCATATGGTTTAAATAAAATTAATGATTGTAAATGTTGAAATAAATTTTGTACTGGAAATATGATCATTTTTTCATTTTAAGAGAAATTAATGGTATATATCTATTTAGTCTAAATTGTATGAGATATTTTAATTATTTCACATGTTAACATGAATATTATAAATTATCAAAATATATATATGCATATGCATATGCACTCACTTTAAAAACAAATACAAAAATAGAAAAAAACTTGTCCTTATGAGTGCATATATTCATGCTGTTCTCTCTTTAAAATTTTGTTTTATGAACAATTGTTCATGTACTTGCTTTAGGGATGACGGCCATGCGCATGACTCCTGGGGACGCAACTATGTTATCAAACGAACAGTACTCGAAAGACAATGCAGGGAAAATCCAAAATACGGATCCGCCAAAGACGACTACAACTCATGTAGGTGCCCAGTCAAAAAATGAATCAGTCTCGTCGAGTAGAACGTCGACTCAACCTCATGGTGATCAAAATCCGACATTCGAGAGCATCCCACAAACTCCTTCGTTTGAAAAGGAAAAGAAAGGTACTACTATATATATAATCACTAATTAGTTCCTAATTAATTATTTATTAATGGTTTATTAATTTATTTTAGATTTTCATAATTTTATTTATAACATACTATATATATGATTACTTTATAAGATGGTGATTTCTTTTAGGAGAAATTAAAGAACATATTTAATTTGTAGCGTTAGTGCTCTTCTGAGTATTAATGTTCGAACTCTTTCATTCTAATATTTGTCATTCAATTCCAATCATACTAATTATAAGTCATGTCGTGATTATACATTTATAGCGACTGTAGAGGTTGAGTCAAAAAATAAAGCAATGATCTCATCGAGCAAACCTCAATCTCAAGGTGAAAATGCGACCAGCTTTGACAACCGTGTTCTACGAAAAATTCCATCGAAAGACCAAAAGGAGAATAAAGGTACTATTACAATAACTCATGCAGTACTTCCAGTTTTGTTATTTTATTTATTTATTAATTTAAGGTTTTCGTCATATATACTATGGAGCTAAATTGTCGTGTTTTTTCATTTTATAATAAATACTATGATTTGTTAAATTGAAAATTTTTTATTAGAGCAAGAAGTTTGTTTTTAGTAAATACTAATTAGATATATATTGGTAGATTGCAAGATCAGTTTAGTAGTTTTAGAGTAATACTAGATACAACTTTAGGGTGTCCGTGCAATTAGCTCTCACTCACTCCATTTGAAAAAAAAAAAAAAAAGTGATCAAGCACATCATTAAGGAAATAATTTTAATAACTCAAGCTCCAGCTGTGAACAATATTATTCCATCATGATCAACAACTGATCAAATTAAATGGAAAGAAAGGTATTATTTTAAGCACTCTGTTAATTTACCGATTTATATATAGGTTTATATATTTATTCTACATTTTACAGAGTTTAATTTCTTTAATTAGTATTATAAATGTTCACTTATAAAAAAATATTGGGATTGGTTATATATATAACAGGAGACTTTTGTTTTAAAAAATACTTCCATGCCAATTAATTAGTTCGAATATTTGTTCTCTTTTTTTGTTATATTTATAAGACGATGGCCGGGGAACCCAATATTCCAACTCTCCATCAAAAGCGAACGCAACTAATCGTGTAGAGGCCGACCATTATGTAGCCAACAAAGATATAGGGGTGGCACTAGTCCCCACTAACAAACCTCGAGGGAAGAATACATCAACAACTACTGGCCGACCGTATGAAAAGCCAAAGAAAGGTATTATCTATAATCAGTTTGTCTACCGATTTATAGGTTTATATATTTATTTTATAGTTTATATACAGTTACAAGTGCTTTCTTATTTAATTGATTATTGCAGATTGCAGGGGTTTAGCTTACAATATCTTAGTTCAGTTTCTTATAATTCAGTTTTTTTCTTGTATTTTCCATATGATTGAAACTTCGTAATTTCATATGGGCATGCATGCAAGCATATATCTTTTAGTAACGAGATGTAGTGCAGACCTTTTTTTCCCCTGTACTGCACCATGCAGGCCGCAAGAGATCAGGGGGAAGTGCATGGGAACGCGTGGTTTAATTTGTATAATTAAGGAAGTTTTGTCAAAACTAAGTACTTTACCTCCTAATTAAAAAATGTTTTGTAAGCTAAGGAAGAGATTAATTTGTAATATTGTCTTAAGTTGTCGCATAGATAGGGAGCTAGAAAGAAATATGTGAAATGATATTGATTTAAAGTTGCTTAATTATTTGGACCCATTTAATACCCAGGAGGCTGTTCCTGCTCCGTATTATAAGTCAAGATCTGCATGCGGATCTAGGGGCCTGTGGATCATGTGGCCAAGCTGTTGCATACGGGAGGAGGCAAGTGGGTTAGTCGTGATGTTTATGGAACATAAAATGTAGAGAGCAGAGTGCAAATCCGGAGGCATGCATGTAAGACATCCCCAGATTCATGAGTTTCTGCTGCTGCTTATTTCATATCTGACCGATAATGATTCTTAGTTCGGAGTTTTGATCAGGGTGCTTGTTTAATTTGTAATTGATCATCTGGATATACAGCTGAATATGTATATATATATATCCTCAAATATATCCTCAAATAATTAATTAAGCAAGCAAATGAGATTATTAATTAAGGACTAGTACTACTACTTCATAATCACAAAACCTTTGTGAAAAAGTAGTGGTTCTACTCAACACAACATCTAGAGGGGGGTGAATAGGTGTAGATCGATTTTTTGGGTCTAACAAAAATATTGACAAGCAAGCAAATAAACAATTAAACCAATCACACAGATAATCAACACAGAGATTTATTCACGGAGTGGAAACTTATTTGAATAACCTCTTCAAAATTTAAAATTACTGGTGGTGTAAGACACCACCTCAAATCCACTATAGAAACTTTAGTTGTTACAGCCAATTTAGTGACACTTACAAAACCTTTGAAGTTCCTAAACTTGATCTGCAACACCACGAGTGACCCACTCGATCTCTACACGCATGTAATGCCGGAACTCCGACCTTTATATAGCATCCCACGAGAACCTCTCGATCTTTGCATCAACAGCAACTCTGAAAACCTTCTGGCCAATAAAACACGTCCACTTTGATGGACTTGTATGAGGTTTAATCTTATGTATGGTGTGATGGAGATATGTTCTTCCAAGAGAGATTTACAATGTGGGGAGAAAGTTCTCTCAATGGCTCTTGAAAGCACCTAAGGTTTTTATTCAGTTTTTCCACCCCAAAGAATAGAACAAGATGTTCTATTTATAGCCCCTCTGATTCACGGCGCTCAAAACACTGAGATTTGAGTTTCTGGAACATTGGCTCGAGCGCGAGTTGAGCGCAGGTTAACTTTCAGAACTTCACTCGAGCGACACGTCGAGCGCACATCGAGCAGACCTCTTTGCTTGAGTTCGCTCGAGCACTAAGTCAAGCGCACATCGAGTGGACCTCTCTGCCTGAGTTCGCTCGAGCGTTGAGTTAAGCGCACGTCGAGCGGACCTCTCTGGAATGATTCACTTGAGCACCACATCAAGCGCACGTCGAGCCAACTTCTCTGGCTCTAGCGAAGTGTCGAGCCGTGTCAAGCCAAACTTCTTGCACACTTCCTATATGAGTTATTCTTGAGCCAGTTGAGCTCACTTGACCTCCTTTTCACTAAAATACACTTTAACACTTATTACAACATAATTTTACAAAGGTTTTCACAAGAATATGCCAATCAACTAATTTTTCCCTCAACACTTTGTATTCACTATTCAATCACGAAATATCATCTGGTCAGTCGTACGTGTATTTGCTTTATTTTCGGGATTTCAGTGATGTGTAATAATGAGTAATGATATAATATATAACTCTTTTTTATATATTTTACAATTTTTTTTCAAACTATCAATGGAGTTAGAGAAAATATTTGCACTAGTCGTGGAGTACGTAAGCGTCGTGCAATTTTTTAAAAAAAATTAAGTAAATATAGAACCTATATAAAAAAAAATATTTTTGAATGCTAGACCCCACTTTTTTTCAAAATTATTGCGCGGCGTTGACGCAATTTACGACTGTATATAACATTACTCTTGAAATTATGTTATTCCATTGAAAATAAATTTTAAGGAAAACACTACTTCCACATAAGATTTCCACCGAAATCTTGTACTGAATTTCATTTTATTTTATTTTTATTTAATAATTAAGTAAGTATTTTTAAATGAATTTGTAATTTTTTTTAATTTTAAAAAATGTTTAAGTAATTTTAAAAAATATTTGAAAAAAAAGTTTTAAAAAATAATGGCTGATCGGTGATCAGCATCCTTTGTGAATGTAGCAATGCCCAAATTTTAATATCACAAAACTATCATCTATTTTATAGGTTATAAAATAGTTGAAGTATTAATTCCGGAGCGAGCATTCGCCCTACTGGACGCCAATTCTCAAGCTAAAAAGAAATGATATTTAAAACATAAACGGAATCCGCATTTCATTAAAAAGAATGTAAAATATGAAAGGACCCACATCTAAGATGTCTATTCCAACTATACTATGCAACAATTATGAAATCACCAACATCTTTTATTCATTTTTTTCAAATTGATTAAGTAACATTTACACAATTTACAGTTATAAATATATTTTTTTAACAATTATATCAAAACACTCAATTACGACCGAAATTCATTTGAGAAATTTAAGAGATGTGTGTTAGAAAGTCTCTAATATACATTTAATTAAATAGGATAAAATGTAGAGATAAACTTTGAATTTAAATCTATATATGCTTGATTCTATATTAATTAAATAACATCTTATTTTAAACAATTAAGATGATAAGTAAGGAGGTTTGGATAATGATTTGAGATGAAATAAAAGTTAAATAAAATATTATTAGAATATTATTCTTATTTTGAGATTTAAAATATTGAATTGTTTATTATATTTTAAAAAAATTTAAAAAAAAATTAGAATAATTAGATAAACTAAGATACTTCTCGAAAACAAACTAGGCGAAAGTAGAACGATTTAATTATTTAAATGATTTTCTGCCCATTTTGATCTCTCTAAACTTTTTAAAATTAGAAAACTAGGAATAAACACGTGACGCACCCTTTATTGTCTGACCATCATTATCATATATCTGGAACGAAAATGATTTTTGTTAGGACAAAAAGTGCACAGAACAAAAAATAGGGTCAAAACAGTGCAATAATTATCAACTAATTATTGTATAAATTATAAAATATAGCCATCACTACAACGTCGAAAAAGACACAAAACCCAAGATTGTTGTGGATAATCCTACCGGATATGATCCTTTTCTCGTGGGAGGAGACATCAACAAAGATGGTAGAATATTATGTATAGCAAGCAGTAATGTTTAGTTTTTATCCAGTTTTGCTAGATGCAATCGGAGGTGGTAACCGGATGTACTAGGAGCTCACGTGGACTGAAAAAAAAATTAGCAAAACAAAAAGTCAAAAAGTAAAAATAAAGAAAGGAAAAGAATTTTCTCTCTCTTTTTTTTTCTCTTTTTTTCTACCGGCTTCCTGGTTTACTTTTCTCTTCTTCTTCTTCTTCTTTTCTACCTTCCGATTAACATGTAATCCCTCCCTCTTCATCTCTTGCGTAATCTTTTCTGGGCTAGTTCTGTATTTTTTGAATAAATCATCTGATAATCTGCTGATAAATTTTTTTTTTAATTTCTTTTTTATTTCTGAATTTTTGAATAGAGATGGTTTTATTTATGGATTTCTGGATTTTCCTTTTGAAACTGCTATTGACATCTTTGACCGCAATTTTATCCCCTCTCTCTCTCTGCAATTTGCTTACTTTGCAAAAGTCATGTTTGAGTAATCCGTATCGTCCTCTACACCTTCAATCTGGGTTTCCATCCGTTATTCTCTTCTTCCTCCTCAATCTCATGATTATCACCATTGGCGTAACTTCAAGACTTGGCAACCAAAAGCACCGCCACCAACAACAACAAAAAATCAAGAAGTGGTAGAAGCCCAAGAACAGCCGCAACATCCACATATTGCTAGATCTTCATCTGTGTTGCAGAGGCACAAACCCATCAACTTCTACTCTTGCAGATAGATTCAAAACCCTACAAACCATGCACACACCATTCCAATGACAGCCATTGAAGAAGAAAAAAGACCTGTCATTATTCTCCCTGAAAGAAAATGAATAAAAGAAAAAATCTAGCACTCAAAATCAAAGGAATCGAAAAAGAGTGAGTGAAAATGGTTGAGAAAAGAGTCATGTGCTTGGTTGAAGTGAAGTATGGTGAGAGTGGGAGAGTAGGGGGACGCAACTGCTTTGTTTTATAAAACGGCGTGCCGATTGCGCGACGTTTACATTGAGTGGTTGTAAGAAGTATTTTTCGTTTTTATCTATCAATTATTTCAATTTCTTAATTAATTTGCAATATTATTATCAATACTAGCTATCATATGATTTAAATAGGGTGATTGTGCTTTAAGAAGGGTGATTGTTAGAGGCAGGTGGATTAAGATGAATGGCAAGGAGGTTTGAGTCAATCATAAGTATGAAAAATTGCCTAAGTTATGTTTCTAGTGTGGTTGGCTGATTCATGGGGAAAAGGAATGTACGTGAGGTTAGGAGGGGTTGGATGGAGGGCTGGATGCTCATGAGTAGTTTGGATCATGGCTCAGAGCTGAGTGGGGTCCAAAAAGAAGATCCGATAAGAGTGGAGGTGGGGAAGGGTGGAGGAAAACAACTTTTGAAAGGAGTAGTAGGGGTGAGGGGAGCTCAACTCATGATGTTGATGGGGGAGGGAGAGTTCCTAAAGGGTCTGATATGGAGGTGGCTGAGTCAAATGGGGAGGGGGGAAGGGAGGTGGATGGGACTATGGCTGAGGAAGACAGTGGAAGGGTTAATATGTTGGCCAAGGTTCTGATTGTTAATGATGGGAGTGTAGGCAATGTAGAGGTGGTGAGAAAGGTGGTAGAGGAGGTTTCTGTGTTCTGTGAAAGGGAAGGTTTAGTTGCTGAGAATATGGGGCTTGTAGAGAAGGGGTGGGAGGTGGTTGAGGGGGTATCCTTGCCTTGTATAGGGGAAGGGTTGTGTGGTGAGACTAAGGGGTCAATAAAGAGGAGGGGGGGAAATGTTAGGAAAACATAGAAAATGAGAGCGAGGGCTAAGGGAAACAATGAAGATCAGGGACAGTGTATAGCTGGGGGGAAGAGAGTCATGGCAAGAGAGGCAGATGAGGAGGGTAGAAAGGGTGATGTTTTTAAGAGGATGAAGCAATGGATTAAAAATTCTGAATGTTCTATGTTTTTGGCAGGTGCTGCTAAGTAGCCCTACTAGGACCAATGAGGGCCTTAAGTTGGAACTACCGAGGGCTTGGCAACCCTCGGATAATTCAGGTCCTTTGCAAGCTTGCAAAGGAAAAGCTGCCAGATTTTGTTTTCCTCATAGAGACAAAATTAAGATCTAATAAAGTTGAGTTGGTGTAGAAAAAGTTGGGTTTTGAGAGTTGTATGGTGGTGGAGCCGAAGGGAAGGAGTGGTGGTTTGGTGATGCTATGGAAGGATGTTGAAGGGGCTGAGTTATGGAACTACTCTCAATGGCATATCAATCTCTGGGTGAAGAATAGAAAGGAGGGTTCAAAATGACTCTTGGCTGGATTCTATGGGCAACCTGAGGCTGCAAAGAGGAAGATTTCTTGGGACCTTTTACAAGTTTTAAAACCACCATCTGAGGTGGGGTGGTGTGTGTTAGGTAATTTTAATAAGATTGTGTCTCAAGAGAGAGATGGGAGGGGAGGAATGAAAGAAGGGAGAGCCAAATGGAGGAATTTTGAAATGCATTCACTGCTGGGGGCTTGATTGATCTTGGATGGAGGGGGACCAAATATACATGGAGCAGTGACCATGGTGATGATTCCCTTGTGAAGAAGAGGCTTGATCGAGCTACTGCAAATCAAGCTAGGAGAAGGACCTTTAATTTTGCTAAAGTGGAAACAATGATTGCTTGGTATTCTGATCACTTTCCTATCCTTCTTAGCTGTTTAATAGATTGCTTTAAAAATGTGAGAAAGTCCAAGCTATTTCGTTATGAAATGTGCTGGAATTCAGATAGGAAGTGTGGAGAAACAGTGAAGGGGGTGTGGACGAGGAATGAGGGGGCAAGAGGTAAACTTCCTAAGGTTCAGGAAAAACTCAATATGTGTAGAAAGGCACTAAGGCAGTGGTCCTCTGGGAGGGTTTCGAGTAGAGGGGCTGAGATTAAGTCCCTCTCTAGCAAACTGAAAGAGCTAAAAGATGTGGAGGGGCCTACCCATGTTGAAGAAATAAGAAAAGTGAGTAAGGAGCTGGAAGCATTGCTAGAATAGGATAATATTTGGTGGAAGCAAAGAGCAAAGGCTCATTGGTTGCAGTAGAGGGATCGTAATACAAAATTCTTCCATGCTTGTGCAAGCAAAAGAAGAAGAACGAATGCAATCTCTGAAATTACTAATGTTCGGGGGTTTACTCTAAGGGGGTAGGTAGAACTTGAGGGGCCTTTTGAGGAGTATTTCTCTGAAGTTTATACATCCAATAATCCTGCAGAAACTGGCATTAAAGGGTGTATTGTTGATATTGAACCTAAAGTCTCTAGTGCAATGAGGAAAGGGTTGGAAGGGACTTTTAGAAGGGATGAGGTGGAAGGGGCTCTAAAGCAGATGTCACCATGGAAATCTCCTGGGCCTGATGGTTTTGGGATTGATTTTTATCAAAAGCATTGGGATGTCCTTGGCAATGATGTAGGTGAGGCTGTCCTGAAATTTCTTAATGGGGGATTTGGTGGCTGATTTAAATCATACTCATATAGCATTGGCCCCTAAGGTAAAGGAGCCTAAGTTAGTGAAGGAATTTAGATCAATCAGCTTATGCAATGTTTTTTATAAGCTGATTTCAAAGGTCCTAGCCAATCATGTTAAGAATGTATTACATATGGCCATCTCTCAAAACCAGAGTGCTTTTATTTCAGATAGGCTCATCACTAATAACATTATGGTTGCTTTTGAGTTGCTCCATTCAACGCAGCCTAAACAAACAACAAAAATAGGTAGTATGGCTATGAAAATTCATATGTCAAAAGCATACCATAGAATTGAGCGGCCCTTTTTGAAATCCATGTTAATCCAACTGGGGCTTGGTGAGAAATTTACTGGTTTGCTCATGAAATGTGTTCAATCAGTGAGCTACTCAATAGTGATTAATGGCAAGACTGGGAATAGAATTATTCCCTCAATGGGGCTAAGGCAGGGGGACCCCCTATCCCTCTACTTGTTTCTGATTTGTACAGAAGGCCTTAGTCATATGTTTAAGAAAGCTAGTAGGGAAGGTCTTATAAGGGGTGTTGCTACTGTCAGGAGAGGTTTAAAGGTCAATCATTTAAAGTTTGCAGATGATTGTGTGATCTTTGGAAGGGCTACAATTGAAGAGTGGAGGAGTATGTATGATGTGCTTGAGTGCTATGAAAAGGCCTCAGGGCAAAAGCTAAATAAGGACAAAACTTCCATTTTCTTTAATAAAAACACAAAGAAAGGGTAAGGGGTGGAATTTTCAGGGAGGCTGGATCTTTTATTTGTGATAGATATGAGAAGTATCTTGGACTGCCTGCCATAATAGGTAGATTTAAGTATAATGTTTTGCGTGTTTTGAAATAGAGGGTATGGAGTAGGATTCAAAATTGGAAGAATAGATTCCTTTCAAAAGCTGGTAAGGAAGTATTAATCAAAGTTGTCTTGCAAACCATTCCTATATACACAATGAGTGTATTTAAGTTGCCTCAAAGTTGTGTATTGAAATTGAGCAGCTTTTTGCTAAATTTTGGTGGTCTTAACATAAAAATGATAATGGGATCCATTGGTAGAAATGGAGCAGGCTGGGAGTGGGAAAGTCTGAGGGTGGTTTGGGTTTTAGGCAACTTGAGGACTTTAACTTGGCTATGATAGCCAAGCAAGGGTGGAGACTATTGAAAGACCCTACTTCCTTGGTGGCTAGAGTTTATAAGGAAAAATATTTCAGTAACTCTTCTTTACTTGAAGCCCCACTTGGAAAATTCACATCATTTATATAAATGAGTGTTTGGTCTGTTTTGGGGATTATTAAGAGAGGAATGAGATGGAGGGTTGGTAATGGGGAAGCTATTAGAGTTTGGGGTTAGAAATGGCTTCTAAAACTTGTGACTGGCTGTGGGCAGACCCAAATGAATACCCTAAATGCCGATGCCTATATGTGTGAATTGTTTGCTGAAACTGGTAAAGGCTAGAAGGTGGATCTAGTGAGGCAGGTTTTTGATGAAGAGGAAGCTGAGTTGATTATGTCTATGCCTATCAGTTCCATGGAAGCAACATATAGACTTATTTAGGAACTCACAAAAAATGGGAAAGTACTCAGTTAGAAGTGCTTATCGTATGCAGCAGCTTGTTATGAGGCAAGAGAAGGGGGAAACATCATAAGCTAGTAGGGAGATTCTTATGTGGAAGTAGATTTGGAAGCTTAGGGTCCTAGGGACAATGAAACACTTCCTCTTGAAACTTGCCTACAACATCCTGCCAACCAAATTGAACCTATGTTAGAGGAGGGTGGTAAAGGAGGCTAAGTGTCCCTTTTGTTTGAATGAAGATGAAACTCTATGCATACCATCTGGGAATGCTCTGTTGTTACTGATGTTTGGGCTGAGAGGGGTAGTCTAGTGCAGAAGTGGAGGATAGGGATACGTGATTTTTTTCAGCTTTGGGAGGAAATGTACAATAAGTTCTCAATCGAAGATTTATAGTTAATGGTCATGATTAAGAGGATCAGTATTTGGTATAGAAGAAACAAGTATGTTTTTGATAAAAAAAAATTCTTGGATCTTGCTAGTGTTTTGCAAGTATCTTTGTTAGGATGGGAGGAGTTCAAGTTGGCACAAGGAAGGGGGGGAGGTGTGGTAAATCAGATTGTTAAGGGGGGAGGGGGGGCCAGTTGGTGGTAGAGGGTGGAAGAAGCCATTAGGCTTAAAACTAAAAGCCAATTTTGATACTGGGATTGATGTCTCTTCCAAGAAGCTGGGAATTGGGGTGGTAATCAGAGATGATAAGGATGAGCTTGTTGCTGCTTTTTCTACAAGAGTATTCAGTAGTGATGCTTTTGTTGCCGAGTGTTTTGTATTTTGGGAAGCAATGATCCTTTGTGAAGAGCTGGGGCCAGGTGCTGTCATCTTTGAAGGGGATGCTAAGGGTGTAATTGAGACTGTGAGTAAAGGGAGAAGGATGATTCTAGTTATGGTCACCTGGTGGAAGGATTGCAGCAAAAATTGGGTCTGTTTGACAGATGGGAGACTGGCTTTCTACATCGAGTGGGCAATAAGGTTGCTCACCAATTGGCAAAACTGGCTTTACATGGGAATTGTGACATGTATTAGTTAGAAGAGAAACCTGACCAGATTACTAATTAGTTACTCATAGATAAATTGTATATGGATAATGATACAAGTTGTTAATGAATACAATGAGGTATAATTCAAAAAGAAAAATAATAGGGTGATTGTGAATTTTGAAATTCATTTGTTTTCAAAAACAATATTTTTATTACATTTACAGTTTTGCAAATATTTTTTAAATGTTTTTTATTAATTTTTTTAAAAAAATAAATCATGTTTTAATATTTTTCTATAATTCCTTATTTTTCATTTCTAAATATTTTCCAATTTGTAAACTTTTTTTCAATTATCAACTTCTTATAATCAAAGATAATATTTGTCCAGACCCTCTCCAAATTATGACTGTAGGCCAGAGGTCCTGTCAGAAAATGTAGCAGCCCCGACTTCCTCGAGTACGGGACCAGTAGTACGGCCTCAAACTCAAAGTCATTCTGAAAATAAGGCCATCGAGAGCTTTCCACCATCAATTCCATCTTATGAAAAGGAAAAGAAAGGTACTATATATAATATATCAAAACTAGTTCCAAATCTATTGGTTTCTTTACTTACAATTTATTTTAGATTTTTTATATTTTATTTATGCATGCTCATGTTATTTCAATTAAATTTGTTTTATGAACAATTGCTGGACTTGCTTTAGAGATGACGGCGCCCATGCGCACTCTTGGAAACGAACAGATCAAAGACGATGGGAAAACCCAATTATATGCGGATCCTCCGAAGACAACTCATGCGAGTAGTACTGTAGGTGTCCAGTCAAAACCTGTATCATCAATCCCGTTGAGTAGAACTCAGTCTCGTAGTGAAAGTACGACCTTTAAGATCATCAGCGCCATCCCATGATTCCATCAGTTGAAAAGCAAAAGAAAGGTACTATATATATATATATATATTTATATATAAAATCACTCTCTGGGCAACATATATACTAATATATATTAGTATTCATTAGTTCACCGGCCAACCTCTTTTTGCAGGCAAAGGCCGACACAGTACTACGATCGATAGACATAACGGCACAAATAACAGTCGAGTGCACATGACATGAAATATAATATATACACATACATATATATATATGTCACTACAAAAAATAAGGTTTATTCTAACGATTTCATGTTTACCGTAAGAGAAATTGTTGCTAATAGTACTTTATTACGGCGCAAGCAATGTTGCTGTAGAAATTTTGGTTTTTATTTCGTTGTGAACAATTATCAAACTTTTTGCATTGATATTTTGATCTTTTATGTTATTTTAGTGTATTTTCAGCTAAATTCATTTTTGGCGATGGAAATTTAATCACAAAAAGTGAATTTTACTACCGTGGTGTTTTCTTTCCGACGACAGAGGGAAAACACCAATAAGTTTTTCTCCAAAGGAAAAGACTCAAAATTGCATAGTTTTGACACAAAAACCCTCATCCCTCTCTTTCTCTTCTTTCCTCTTTCTCCCCTCCCCCTAACTTGTCCCATCCCATCCCCTGACCCCCCAGCAAGCCTCCCAGTCAGCCCGCGTTGTCGCCGTCGATAGCACCACGACGCTATTGCACCTCGCTGACGACAAAGCCCTCCTCCCTCTTGCCCTCACTCTCAGATCCTCTCTCTCCTTCTCTCAGCATCTCCTTCTCGATCTCTCTCACCCTCCCCTATGCTAAGCCGCCAACTACTGTGAATGGCAGCAACGAAGCCGCATCACTAGCGAGCCACCATACCTTATCGGTCGACTACCCCTTCCTTTCTCTCAATCCACCTTTGTGCACCCCAACCCTGACTCAACTCCCTCTCTATTTCTCTATTTTCTCCCCCTCCATGTTGTCGCATGCTGTCGCAAGCCCAATCTGTTGTGCTTTCAAAGTTTATTGTGCTGATGTACATTTGCACGATAGGTGGTAGTTCATTTTCAAAGTCTTTTGTGCTGATGTACATTTGCATGTCACCATGTATTCATGACCACATATTGTAACACATGCTTGACTGACATATGTGGACATGTGAGATTGGCACCCAGATTTGTCTTGATAGATGTGGACATAGTTACCTAGATTGTTTGCGAAGTATTCATGAGAACTAAAATCTCTAAACTTAACTCAATCCTAGCGATTCCAAAATCGTGGGAAATATTTATATCGGCGATTTGTAATCGCCACAATTGGGTTTTCAAACCGTTTAGTCAATTGTAGCAATTTTTTGAAAATACTGGAAATGTATATTTGCGGCGATTTTATTCCTTTTAGCGATGGTAGTAAATCGTCGGAATTCATCTTTTCCAGCGATTACGAACTGAATCATAGATCATAACTACGGCAATATAATGTACTATTTACGATGGAAAGAATCGCTGGTAAAGAGAATCTTTTAGTAGCGATTTTTTTGCTTCTGTTGTAGTAGATTAGAAGTGGAGGTTTAATATCAGCGAACGTACAACAATGTGTAAATCGCTGGTAAAAGTTAGAGACAACGATTTATATGGCTTTTTCCAGCGAAATTAATCGCCGAGAAAAGTGACTCCCCTTTTCAAAACTATATTGCCAAAAAGCAAGCTCCTGACAATATAATTTTCTCAAACTTTCAATATGAAACAAAAAACAAAAAATAAAATTGATAAAAAAAAATAATAATAAAAAAAAAAAAGACAAGAGTGTTCTTACCATATTGGTTAAACAAGTTTGTCCTTCCTTTAAGTTTTTTTATGAACAAAATACCCATCTCACTTTGGGAGATGATCATCTGTACTGTCATAATATGTACAATCTTGAGAACGTACGCAGAGCATGATCATCATATGTTGCAAAATGAAACCCCACCTCATTCCTACTGTCCAAAAATGGAAGAAGGTACTGTAGAGGTACGGTCAAATATTGCGGTTGCCATTTTCTAGTAGTGGGGAGCAATGATCGTATGATGCAAAGAAAAATGAAGGTACCATGATAATCAGTCTGTCCACCCATTCATAGGTTTATTTATTTATTTTATAGTATACATGAGTCTCTTATTTAATTAGTACCATGTTCATTTTTAAAATATTAATGGGATATTTGATTGACAGATCTAGAATCTAGATCTGTATAGGCAAGTACAATTGGCTGTCGAAAATTATAATTTCTTATCCTATGAAAAAGAAAAACAAAAAATTGTAGCGTAGGGGAGGAACCTCAACCACTTGTATGGTTGCCTTGGGGGGCTACTTTCAGAAATTAATAATAATAATAATAATAATAATAATTTTGAGACGTTTCTATAAATAAAATTTTATGAAAATTAAGGATAGGTTTGGAAGATAAATATTTTTAAAAATTTTCATCTCATTTTAACCCATCATTACATCTTTTTCAAAACTCCATATAAAATATAATAAACAATTCAACTTTTTCAAATCTCAATACACCTTTTTCAAATTCCAATTTAACATTTTCAAATTTCAAAACTAAAAAATAATATTTTAAACTCTAAAACAAAACACAAAATTCTTATCTCACCCCCCAAACCTATCCTAACTCTCCCCGACCCCAACCCAAATTGAGCTTTCTGGTTCCGCTCCCTTGACGGTGCTGTACGCTAGACCTTATTATTTCTTTTTTTTAACAGAAAGGAAGAAAGTTCTCTGCAATCGAAGGCTTTATCTTTACTTTACCAAGGGACGTATATATGCTTTATTCTTTCCTTAAGAGCATTCAGATCATACTTAGCAAATATATATAGTTCGCCTTCTTCTTGAAGGAGCCCACTGTGGTATTTTTTTTCTCTTCTCTTCTCTTCTCTCTCTGCTTAACTTGTCTCATGTGAAGGTGTTCCCTTGGGGGAATTTTAATCAGAGAAAATATTCACTTCTAATCACGAAGAATCTTGCAAAAACATCTATAATGAGCTCAAACTTAGTATTATATTTCCTGTAATATTCTTCCCTAAGCTGCACTTCTCTATTAATTACCTGCAGGTACCAATTTTGTCAATAAAAGAGAAAACAAAGCTCCCAAGAAGGGTATCCATGATCCTGGTTTTGTTTTGGGCTTTTTATTTTAATTACAGATCCAAGATAGACGCAAGCTCTGTGGTTGGAAAATTCTCAACAATATCATACCCACCAAATCAATGTTGAAGAATTTTCTTCCTCTCTCTGAAGAACAATTGAACTGTCCAATTTGCAATATGGAGGAATAAACCTAAGAGCAATTGTTTCTAAATTGCACATACACAAGAATTCAGTACTGGAGACAATCTCCATGGCCTTTGAATATTTCCCGTTTCACAAACTTTAATACTAAGAATTGGATGGAATCCATTTTATCTCTTAATGGAAGTCTCAATATTCCTAGTAAAGAAGAGGACCCTTTTCAGTTGTTTGCCATCATTGCAATGGATATCATTTGGATTCTGAGGAATAAAATAGTCCATGAATCTCATAGGCCTACCATTGAAAGCTTTGTGTCTAGGACCCTAAAGACCTATAGAGAACATAAATATGCTTGGGGCAATAAACAGTTGATTGAGCCATATATTGGGAGAGTAATTGCTAGGGACCATTACATTCTATCTTTTGATGTGGTTGTTAAAAATACAGGCAGCACAACAACAGCAATTTGTAGAACAAGTGATGGGTCTCCAATCTTTGTTAAAACTAAGTTCATTCAAAGCCAAAATCCCAATCAAGGTGAAGCCACTGCAATGCTTATAGGAATTGAGGAGGCAATTGATCATCATATCAAGAAAATCACAATCATAGGAGATTCACTAGTGGCAATAAAAGTAATTGAAGATCCAGACAACTGCCCAGATTGGTCCATTGAACCAATTGCCAGAAATGCAAGCACTCTACTGCATTCCTTTGAAAGCTAGGACGTGAGAAAAATATATCGAGATCATAATCGATGTGTGCATGGCATTGCACAATGAGTAGCCTCCAGTAACATTTATGGAAGCATTCCACTTATCTTTATTCTCCCTTGTTTATGAGACTTTCATAGTGGTAAAGACCCACCAAATTCTGTAATATTCTAAACTCTTAAGTGTATTTTGTAAACCTCTTTATTTATTAATATATGATATGATGCTTGTCAAAAAAAAAAAAAAAATTCTCTCTATTACTCTTTTCATGTAGAAGCTATATATTGCTCATAAATATCTATTAAAAGAAGTTGCATGGTTGATTGATTCTGACATGATCGATCTCTTTAAACTTTTTTAAAATTAGAAGATCAATTTTGGAAATAAACAGGTGCATGATGCCCCTTTAGGTACTACTGTTAGTTGGAAGTAGACCACCATTTTCATACATCTTGAAAAGGAAAGAAAAGATAGTGCTGCCCTCCGCGCGGTGCTGTTCAGTGAATTAAAGTTGTGAGACAGAGAAAGGAGTTTTATTGAATAAAATATTATTAAAATATATTTTTTTAGTATAATTTTTATTTTAAAATTTGAATCGTTATTTGCTAAATAAATAAATCATTTGGCCACTGTGAATCGAACACCTTATGGATATTTTTGTCTCATTATCGCTCATAATTTTAATCCTTTTGATTTTAATTATTATAAATCCACAACTTTAATCAAACATATGGAGTGTGCACGTAGGACACTTTAAAAATTTAAAATTCTTATCCTTACTAAGCCATTTTAGTCGATGATTGATTTTGATATCATTTGTAACCATCATAATTACATTTGGATTCATATTCCAAAAAAAACTTGTCAAGATTATAAATTGAGATTCTTTATAGTCATTAGTAATCACAATAGCTTCTCTTAAGAAAATATGAAATCCCAGTCACGAAGTTTCCATCATCACCACTCATCAACGTGGGGTGTATAATTCCTGAAACAATAAACAAAAAGGAAGAAAGTTCTCTGCAATCGAAGGCTTTATCTTAACTTGACCGAGGGATGTATGCTTTATTCTTTCCTTAAGAGCATAATTCAGATCATACTTGGCAAATATAGTTCGCCTTATTCTTCAAGGAGCCCACTGTGGTATTTTATTCTCTTCTCTCTCTCTCTCTCTCTCTCTCTCTCTCTCTCTCTCTGATTGACGTGTCTGTGAAGGTGTTCCCTTGGGGAAATTTTAATCAGAGAAAATATTCACTTCTATTCACGAAGAATCTTGCAAAAACATCTAGAATGAGCAACTTAGTATTATATTTCCTGTAATATTGTTCCTTAGCTGCACTTCTCTATTAATTACCTGCAGGTACCAATTATGTCTATAAAAGAGAAAACAAAGCTCCCAATTTCTTTGAATTATAAGCAACAAGCACAAAAGTACACCCTGTTAGAAGGCCTTGTCTCGTGATCAGAGGGTAGAAACAATGGCCAGTGAACGCCATAACGAGAAGACCATGCGCAACCCTGCAGATCATGAAAAAGATTTCAGCAACAACCTCGAAAGAGGCACAAAACCCATTGAGGGTATCCTTATTCCAGGTTTTGTTTTGGGCTCTTTATTTTAATTATGAGTATTATCATAAGATTTGAAATTAGGATATATTAGGATGATTGCAAATGTTGAATCACGTTTATTGTCGATAGATATCTGTCTAGCTCTAGCAAGCTGCTTTCTTGGGAAATATAATTTCTCTACATTTCAAGTTCTTTAATTTAAAGCAAAATACCATTCATGCTCACTTTTAGAGATGATCATCGTGTTGAGCTTGGGAACGCAGTTTTGCCATTGAACCAGCAATATCCTGACCCTCCAAAAAAGACTCTGACTGAAGGGTTCCATTCAAAAACTGAAGAGATCCCATCAAGCAGACTAGGGTTGTGCATAAAAGACCTTAGATCCGATACGTCCATTAAAACCGACTTGGTCCACCCGACTAAAAACGGGTTCATCGGATCAAAGTTTAATAATGGGTTTTAAACTATCAACCCGTCGAACCCATCAAAACCGAGTCTTCTGTCTTCTATTCAGTGAAACCCAGCGAAACCCAAAGGCGAAAAGTCTTCTCCCCACTGCGGAAACCCTAGTCACTCTCGCCGTCGCCATCACCGTTCTCCAACTTCTAGCTTCCAGGCCTCCGTTCCACTGCCTCGTCCTTGTGGGAAAAAATGGAGTAGCAACCTGCGTCCTTGTGGCCTGATCTCTCACTGCTTATCCAAAGTACCCTCTGTATGCCCTTACACGAAGCTCATCCCCTGCAAGTCTTCAAGGTCCTCCAGATAGGAAATAATAGTTTTGTATATATCATTTTTGGATAAATTAACTTGTGGGTAGATGGCTATGGGCTCTTACTGTTATTGTAATGCTGGATGGAGTCCCCCTTCATATCCAAGCACGAACACTGGTAAATCTCTCTACCTCAGGCATGGTCAGTTGGGTTTAGCTTCCTCAGCTAAGAAATCTCCCAGATCCTCTACCATTTACACATCTGCTTCAGAGTAGCGTTGCTACTCGAGCTAGACGCCGCCATTTACAAATCTGTTGTCGCCGCTGCTTCTGCTAGTGCTGGGCAGGTTGAGGTTTTGGGATGCCTCACCTTCTCAGCAAGATCTTCTCCTTCGATCCTAATACGACTTCTTTCTTTTCCTCTTCGTGGTCTGTAAATCACTGGTTTTCGTTTCTTTTGTTTTTCTTGAAGAAGATCACTTTTCGTTTCTGGAAGCATGGAGAAGGAGTACAACTTGCTTTTAAAGTCGGGTCATACGGTTCGACCCGGTTTTATTTTGCTCGAGTCGAGTCAGTTCGGGTTGGCGCGAGCAAGTCTTATGGGTTGGGTCCAAACCCGGCTTTAACAGGTCAGGTTGCAGGCCTAGAGCAGACCTCAATATTTTCAAGGTGAAAATGATAGCGTTCCACAACAAAAGGAGCGTAAGGGTATTGTATTAATCATCACTCTGTTCCAAATTTATTGTTTTTTATTTATTGAAATTTTAAGTTTTCTGTCCTGATTTGTGAAAAAGCAATAATAACATTCTCATCCGATTCTCTAAAACGTGTTTTTCCTTAAATTATAGGGTTTGTATTTGAGATTTTCTCCAAATATACACTCCATCCAGTTTCCCATTTTAAGGAAAGGGTTTAGAATGTAAACAGTAGCTCCCTATTTTATAAGGAGTAATTAAAGATGTAAAAATAAAATAATAGAAATAATAAAAAAAAAAGAATAGAAAAAGATCATTTAACTTTCACTTTATAAATAATAGGCGCAAGATTTTGTTTGTTTGCTTGCTCGCTGCTTAACAATCCTATCATCATCCAGTAAAAACCTAGTCAAAATATAATCATATAAATATATATATAAATACACAAAAGGAAAAAAAAATGAACAATTCGTGCATTAATGAACTGTATTTTCCCAATATGCTAAACGTATATATAAAAGATTGAGAACTGCATACTCTATTGTTGTCTGTTGTATATATAAAGGACAATGCTACAACCTCCGCTAGGTCTGCAACTTGACCCCAAAATACGGGGTTCATGCCCAACCCGACAACCTTGATATATGACGACAACCTTGTTTGTTTGCTTGCTCGCTGCTCAACAATCCTATCATCATCCAGTAAAAACCTAGTCAAAATATAATCATATAAATATATATATAAATACACAAAAGGAAAAAAAAATGAACAATTTGTGCATTAATGAACTGTATTTTCCCAATATGCTAAACGTATATATAAAAGATTGAGAACTGCATACTCTATTATTGTCTGTTGTATATATAAAGGACAATGCTACAACCCCCGCTAGGTCTGCAACTTGACCCCAAAATACGGGGTTCATGCCCAACCCGACAACCTTGATATATGACGCCAACCCGACCCGAACTGGCTCTTCAAAACAAAAGCGAGTTGAACCCGTATGACTCGTCTTCATCGGCAGTGGGACCTTTACCCATTCTGAAAACCACGAATCCCAACTTTGAATCCCCGTCCAAAACCATATCATAACCAGACCCTCTCAACCAATCAAAATCTACTCATGGCCAACCATATCCAACTAGCCTTTCAACAGCCCCAATAACTAGAATTAACCAGGTGGGGAATTTAATAGAAGCAAGACTGGCGAGAAACCCAAAAGCCTTGCACACATCCTTGGCCACCGACAAATTGTTGAGCTCGATGGGTGAGATTCATTAGCTACAAAGCCTAGCCATTTGAGGGCAGTTGAGGAAACAGGGGAAGAGAGCTCGAAGAAGCCCATTCAGCTACCAGTCTTAGAAAGAGAGAGAGAGAGAGAGAGAGAGAGAGAGATAGAGCTCGTCTCCTTCGACTGCGACTGTGCGAACGGGTTCTAGCACTATGTCAACGAGATGCTCGCGTTCACCGTCAAACATGCCAGGTGATCGGTTTGTGAAAGCAATTGCGATTGAGCCTCACGGGATCTTGAACTCTGGAGTCTCGTTCTTATGGGTCATGAAGCCGCCACACAAAGACGCTAGCTACGAATTGCTCGTTCTTCCAGAAGGATTCATTTCTTCCACTGGGACTGTGTAGAATGTTTGTTTTTTATGCCTCCACTTGTATTTGTGTTGGGTAAGACGGAAAGGATGGTAGGAGAAAGAATATTATAGAGGTGGATTTTGGAGGTGGAGCCCAGCAACAAGTGAAGAAAGATGGACGAGAGAGAGAGAGAGAGAGAGAGAGAGAGAGAGAGAGAGAGAGAGAGAGAGAGAGAGANTCGAAGAAATGCGATGAGACTAGGGTTCCGCAGGGCGTAGTGGGGAGAAAGAGCTTTTTCGGTTTCGACGGATTATATTGTTTAAAACCCGTTATTAATTTTTGACCCGTTGAACCTGTATTAGATTGGGTTGGAAAACTCGGATTGCTCGGACAAATCGGGCCAAGGCTCTTTTTGCACTGGCCTAGCTCCCGCTGGGGGTCTAGCATTGTTCTTTCATGTGTTTTTTTTTTAAGTTATTTTTTATATAGATTTTTTAACACTTTTACATATTGTGGTAGATATTGCGAGGTCATTTTCTAGTAGTGGGGAGCAACGCACTGGATCGTGTTATGCAATAAAAAATGAAGGTACCATGATAATCAGTCTGTCCACCCATTTATAGGTTTATTTATTTATTTTATAGTATACATGAGTGTCTTATTTAATTAGTACCATGTTCATTTTTAAAATATTAATGGGATATTTAATTGACAGATCTAGAAGATCTCATGTCTAGGCAAGGATATATAATTGGCTGTCGAAAATTATAATTTCTTATCCTATGAAAACGAAAAACAAAAAATTGTAGCGCAGGGGAGGAACCTCAACCACTTGTATGGCTGCCTTGGGGGGCTACTTTCAGAAATTAATAATAATATAACTTTTTGAGGCTTTTCTATGAGGAAACTTTTATGAAAATTAACTCTGGCCCCCTAAAAAAATGCTTTTACAGTCTGGCCCCCCACTTTGAGCTTTCTGGTTCCGCGCCCTTGACGGTGCTGTACGTTAAACCCTATTATTTCTTTTTTTTTTTTAACAAATTTAGGGAGCTAACTAGCATTTTCTTTTTTAGTAGTTTAGAAACCACGTTTTTTCGATGGAAAAATCCTATATATTTGCTTCAAGTGAAAAATATTTGTATGATATTGGTTTTAAGTTGGTTTGAACCCATTTAATGCCCAGGAATGCCGATCCCCCGCGAAGTGCCACGCTTTAGTACCGCAAACCCGCCGTGGGCAGCCGACCCCCCACCCGGGGGCAGTTGCGTGTGCTCCATATCGTAAGTACTCATGCAAGCACTTCAGATCGATCTAGCGGTGGATCATGGATGTGACGAAGCTGTTGCAAGAGGCAATAATGTCGTCATGATTGAGTCCTCATGTTTGCTTTATGCAACATAAAATGTTTAAGTTGAATATAGTTGAATGTTTAAGTTTGTAAGTTAAACTCTGCTTGCTGCTTCTTTCAACTGAATGTTTCTCTTTGTAAACATATCTGTAATGTCATTAAGGATTGGGTTGGACATGACTTGGAGCATCTTAGAATTACGTGGATAATAATAAAATAATTTGAATTAAGATATTTTATTAAATTTTAAAAAATTATGATAGAGAAAAATTAATTGAATACAAATATTATAAAATTGCTTGAATATAATTTTTTAATATTATTTTTATTTTGAAGTTTGTAAAATTTGTATTGATTTTTGTGTTTGGATAATGATTAAGTAATAATTGGATGAAAAGTTAAAAATTAAAAATTAAAAAATATTTTATATTTAAGTGATACATGTTTAGAAATGAAATTATTAGAAGTTTTGAAAACTTATGTTCTCGTCTCATTTACTTGTATTATATATGTACAAAAATTGGGTACCTCAGTCTACGAAAACTTGAGGTAGGGGCCAAAAAGAGTGTACAATTAACCAACAATTCAATCTGAACAACGGAGACCAACAATATCATCTTCTAGCTTAAGTTCTTAACCTTTGCATGGATGTCGGATGTAGAAAAGTGAATAATTTGTAGCAGGACATGTTTCTTCCGAGTAAAGCAATTCCCCCTCCCTTCCCTTCGTTGCTAACTGCCAAGCAATTCATAAAACCCAAACCAAACTTTATTCTATCCATTTTCTTAGTTCTTAAACGAGTTTCTTGCAAAAACAATATCTTAGGATCTTCTCTTTTAACTAAGTCACGAAGCACTCGAATTCCCTTTAGATTCCCGAGCGCACAGGAATTCCAACTTAACACACTCATTGTTTCCAGCTGAGCTGGAGACCAGCCCCTGCCAATATCAAGTCATTAACTAAGTCACTTCTTTTTTCAACTCACTGCCTTCACCCCCACCATCTTGTTTATATCTTTTAGCGTGCTGTTGTTTCTCCATCCATACATTCTCTACTTCTAACATCCTATTTTTGCTAACTGTATCATTAGGGGTATTAGAAGGAATACATGATGCACGGGCTGTAGACTTCCACTTCCCACCCTTTTGCTTCTTCTGTAATTGTTGAGGAGTCCTTATGATCTTATTGGTACGTAACAACAATGTTTAGGCTTGATCCATAGAACCAAATTTGAAGCTTGGCCCATCTTCCACTTGGCCCTCTTTCTCAATATCACTAACCAAATCAGTCCTGATATCATTGACCATATCCCCCATTAAAAACCAGAGATTCAGTCCCTCCCTTATTTTCCTCACTTAGTCGTGTTTCCTTATGAGAGGTACTCACTTCATTTTCGGCATTTTCCTTCCTACCTTCCCCCTTCAGCGCACTTCCTTTATTAACATCATCGTCCCCCTGATCCCCGCCAGAGTTCAAGCACTTCCTATCATCAGTTGTAGTTTCCATATCACGGATCCTCGCCGGTGACAGTACGGTGGCCTATTTGCTACCACCTGCCGCCATGCTCTAGTGGACTGCCCATCGACTGCTTTTCCCCATCATATTGAATCTTCCAGACTGGTTTTCAATTCTCTTTCTGTTGACAGACTCTGCACGAAGCCATGGCCCAAACTGCTCGGCTTCTGAGTTATGCTGACCAAATTGTGGACAACCTTTCCCTTCATGTATGATCCGACCACAATTGAAGCAGAGCTTGGGAAGTTTTTCGTATTGAATAGGAATCCAATACTTTGTTTCATTGATAGTAACTGTCCTTCCTCTTCCAAGCGGTTTTTTCAAATCCAGGAGGATTTTAACTTGAAGAAAATTGCCCCACCCAACATCACCATCATCAACTTCCACTTCTTCCACCACTCCTATCGACCTACCAATTCTTTCGCAACAATCCCTGTCCATCCCCACGAGAGGCAGATTATGGCATTGAATCCATAATGATGCCTTGTCAAAACTCATCTTGCTTGGTTGGACAAACCCATCGAACGGATTAATCACGAACAAGTTACTATTAAAAAAAAAACCATAGTCGACCCTCTTCAACTCTCTTTTTAAATTTATCCATGGGTAGCAAATGTGATTGTGAATATGTTTGTCCCCACTTCCTGGAACACAGCTTGCTCACTCAGTCACCAGATTTTTGCCATTGTAGTTTCAACTACATTCTTGCTAATTGTATGATCAGTCCATATTAAAGGGTCTAAGGCTTGAAATTATAGTGTAGATTTTTCTGAGTTTTTTATTTGCATTATGAATACTATATATCATAATTCATGCATTAATTTAAAATAGAAGATTGTGAATGTTGAAATCCATTCCTTAATAATTTATAGAAATTATCTAAGGGTGATAAAAGTGCCACATTTTATGGTCATGTGCAGCATTAATCCTATAGAAATCTGTAGTACAAGATACGCAGCTTAGTCGTTGGCAATATAATTTTATCAAACTTCCTATAAAAAGAAAAGAAAACAGAAAATGAAACCAAAAAAAAAAAAATGTTCTTCTCATATATATATATGGTTATCATGATACATATTGTTTATTCTTCCTTTAAAATTCTTTTGTAAACAAAATATATACTAATCTCACTTTCCGAGATAATCGTTCGTACTCTTGGGAACGCAGATATGTTGTCAAGCAAGCAAAAGGAGGACGCTAGAAAAACTCAACATGATCCTGACGCTTCAAACACGATTTTAAACGTAGGGGGAACAAATTCAGTACCACATGATCAAAATAAGGAGAAGAAAGGTATTATTATGATGATCAGTACTCGGTCTCCAATTTTTTATATGGTACTTTTTTATTATAAATTTTCTCATATTTTTTATTCAATATCTATATATCCTGAGCCTTCAAAAACGATAGAACCGACTTTAGGGGTCCTCTAAAAAAAATGTAGCCATCCCCATGCAATATTATTATGTAGACCTCAATTTCATGCATGGTGAAAACAGGTGGGATGATCTTGATCAACAACATTAATTAATTCCACGAACAAAATCCTGTAGAAAAAACATGTTCTTGATCTTGATCTCATACATTAAATATTAATTTGAGGCATATTGATCTGTTAGTCATTTTAAAGATATTCGTCATGTTTCAAGCAAAGTAATGCAGGTCGTATGTTAATATCAAACGAACGTACGGACGATAGGAAAACTATAGGGGTCCTGTCAGAAAATGTACCAGACCCGTTGATGATCAGCAGACCTCAATTTCAAGGTGAAAATACGGCATCACCAACAATTCCATCGGATGAAAAGGAAGAGAAAGGTATACTCTAATGTCAATATCGCCCATTATTGCTATAGTACTACTTATTTATTTTAGATATTCTGATATTTCATTTAATTTGAATTATATTCATTTTATATAAATTAATACAATGATTTCTTCTTAACATGGGAATTTCTTTTTTATTTATTTATTTATGTATTTTTTTCTTTTTTGTATAAAATACCAAGATAGAAAATTGCAAGAGTACTTTAGGAGTCGGTGGGGAATCCAATATTATCTTAACCTTAAAAAACGATTGCGATGTAGGGTTAGATCATTCAAAAAATGACCCATCGTGCAAATCACAACCTGTAGGTCATGAAAATGCGACGTTCGACATTAACGTTCCACAAACAACTCCATCGAATGAAAAGGAGAAGCAAGGTACATGAGTTTTGCTATACAACTTCTTCTATACACTCCACACTCCACATTTTTTTAAATGTTTTAATATTTTTTTAAAAAAAAAATTTGAGATTATTCTTTTTAACTATTTCAAGTTTTCTATTCATTATTCATATAATAAATATTTAATAAAAGAAAAAAATAATAAAAATTAAAAAAAGTGTGGTGTGTGGAGGTCATGTGAATAGTATGAGGTTGTAGAGATTTTTTCATTTATTTATTTTAGATTTTGTGGTGTCTTATTTAATTAGCATTATTTTCATTCATTAAAGAAAATGATTGGTCAAATGAGAGTTTATTTTGAGAGTATTGAAATTTAAAAAAAAAAAAATGTTAGCCTATGTTCTTTTAAGATTCTTTTGTAAATAAAATAACCATCTCACCTATAGATATTATCATGTGGACTCTTGAAAACGCATGTATGCTGTCACCAGAGCATCAGGACGATGGACCCAAATCTCATCCTGACCCTTCAAGGAAGATTGCGAATGGTTCCGAAGGCACAAAAGATGTACAGCCGCCGTACCTTATATCTCAATCTGAAGGTAGAACCACTCTTTTTTCTATTTTTAATGATTTAGAGACCATGTTTCTCAATGGGATGGTATCCTGTTTGGTTCTAGTGAAAAATTAATTGTAATGTCTCCCGCGAAGGGAGAAGAAATCTGTGAAATGATATTGGTTTTAAGTTGGTTTGAACGCAATGTTCAGGTGGCTGCTCCCCCTGCTGCTCTTCTTGCTCAGTATTATAATTCAAGATCTGCAGATCTAGTGCAGGAGGCAATGTCATTAAGGCCCCGCTTGGATACACAGTTCAGATGAGATGAGATGAGATGTTTTGAATAGTAGTTGAATAAAAAATTGGTAGAATATATTTTTTAGTATTATTTTTATGTTAGAATTTGAGAAAGTTGAATTATTTATTATATTTTTGTATGAGAATTTGAAAAAGTTGTAATGATTGAGATGAGATGAGATAGTGGTTTTGTGTAAACAAACGGGGCTAAGTCGTGATGCTTTAGGGAACATATAACGTAAAGAGCAGAGTGCAGACCCGGAGGCATGTAAGACCTCCCCCATTCGGTTTGTGCTGCATATTTCATGGTTTCACCAGTAGGGAAGTTTATATGAGGGGTGCTTGTTTCTGTAATTCATCTGGATATATATAGCTGAATGTTTCAGTTTGTAAACTCTGCCTCTGCTTCTTTCAATTCAATGTTTCTCTTTGAAAAAATATTTGTAATGTCATCAAGTTGATACACTCCCAGATCGTGCAAAGTTGTACGAGTAGTAAGCAACTTAGGTAAAATGTAAATTCAATGTAAAGAAACTGTCACAGTAAATTCATTAATGAGTAATTCTACATACAACCGTAAAATGTGTAACCACCGCGTAATCGCTTTGAAAAAGAGTGGAGTTCAGTATTTAAAAAATTAATTTTTTTCATGTGGGTCCTATGTTTTATTCACTTTTTTCAAAACGATTATGCAGCGGTTGTACAATTCACAGTTGCAAATATCTTTTCTCATTAATTATTAGCAATTCACTCGAACAAAGAAGATTAACCATATGGGAAAGCAATAGAGAAGATTCAGATATCTTTTGTGAAGATCAGTGAAAGGCAGCAAACGAAACATGTTTGAAAGATTTTATGCTAGAAAAGGTCACAGTAATGCTCTGCTATTTTTCTTTCCTGAGCGAAAGATGAAGAAATAGAGATCCCACTGGCAGACATATAGCAATTAACTTATAGAACTAAAAGCAGTTATGATTGAGCATTAACAATTAGATCAAGGATGGAATTAAAGAGTAACGGAACGATATCTACAACATAGGTGCAGTTTTGAGGCAGCATTGAAAGAGCATTTGAGGTTTCAATGAACTAATTTCCCAGATTCAAAAGCCTTGCACATATACCTAAATGGTGGTTATGCAATCATATGATGTGAGTTCAAAAATATGCAGCAGCCTACAGTAACATGAAATGGACAAGGATAAACAAATCAACCTATTTGGAAGACTAGAGAAAAATGCTTATCATTATACATTTCTTTTTTCATAATTCAGTGCAAAAGGTCCATTCATAACTTAACAGTAATTGAAATAATCTTTTTACTTATAAAAAAAAAAGTAATTGATATAATCTTTTTTTTTTTTTTAATTCTTAGATATAATCTATTTTACTCCCAGTTCGGTTGTTTTACACGTACTTTCACATCTCTGCGGCAAAGGATTTACCACAGCCACAAGTTTGTGTAGCATTTGGGTTCTTAAAGGAGAAGCCTCCGCCGATCAGAGCATCACTGTAGTCTAACTGCATCCCAAATACGAAAAGAAGGCTCTTTGGATCACAAACTGCCAAAACAAAAGGTAAAAGGAAATTACCCATCTAAAGTAACAACTTCAAAAAAATATTAAGATGTGGGACCATGTCACAAAATCTAGTACATGAAGAGGCATTCTGGTCTTTGAAATGTGCAGACAGTTTGATAGTTGTATAGCCGGGTATCAATTAATCTTGCCACATCAGAACACTTTTAAACTTACAAACAAAAGAGTTGTGCCCAATATGAAAGGATGCAAGAACTTCCAAATTTCAGAGTAAAGCAAGATGATCATATTCTGATGATAATATAATGATACTAAAGAAATAATTAAGAGATCAATTTAGAGCCAAAGTGTTGGAACCCCATATAATTCATTGTTATTGATTACGGCACATTCTTAAACCACCCCCCCTTTTGCCCCGTAACCAAGTTTGCTGATATTCACAAGAAACTATATAAAGATACTTAAACTAGTCCTACTCAGGTGTCTCTTAGTATACATCTTGTGTCTCTCTGACTTATGGTATACATCATGATACAAAGTATAGAGCATACAATGACTTATGATATACATCCTCAAATGCAAATGAGAGTATAAAGGCGTACCAATCACAAAACCATTATATTCAATGATGGAATCATCCGGTCGCTTATTTGCTCTATTTTCGAATTCCATTGTATAGGACATGCCAGAGCATCCACCCTGCTTAACACCAATTCTCAAGCACAAATCTTCATTACGATCAGACCTCATCTTATTCAAGTGCTTCAGTGCATTATCAGTGAGCGAAATTGCAGGTGCGGTGCCCTCAGATGTAGGAGCAGCTGAAATGTGGAAGGTACTTAATATGATTATAATCATACACAGCTAGAAATCTAAACAAAATGATATTAACAATAATAATACTTCTTACTTATCAAAAAACAACAATAATGATAACAATCATGAAGGCAGTGCCGTATGCGACAAACTAATTACAAATTTTAAATAAAGATCGATTCAGCATATATTCTCAATCCATTTAACTGCAATTGCTAAATATTTTTCAGTTTCAAGCAAAGGAATCTCAAATACAAGCTTGACGACTCACAGTTCTCCATATTTAAATCCGGATTTTTTTAATAAACAGAAATTAATAATCAGCCAGTAAAGCACATCATACCGTATAATTCACAATAAAATATAACCAATCACATATTCATTTCGATTTAACTTCAGATAGAAAATATAAACGAAGGAATTGAAAAGTAGATCATTGAAAGTATATACAAAATGGTAAAAGAAAAAGGAGTACCTGAAACCGAAACTGCTCGAATCGATATGGGTTTGCGACCGTTGAGTTTTGACTGTGAAAACCTAAAAGAAACTGAGTTTTGAGGTGAAGAACTTGATGGGGGGTTCTGGGGTAGAGGAAGAAAAAAGGGGCATCGGGTTGAAATTGCAGAGAACGCCATCGGAGAGAATGGGAATGTTTTTTTTTTTGTTTTTTTTCTCCTCTGTATATTTTCCTAAATCAGAGACACAGAATATACGTTTGTGTGATTTTTTTTGGGGGACTGGACGGTGATATAAATTTATCAGAAGATCATGGCCGTTCAAAGTTCAAACGGTGCTTGAAGTATATCCTAATCCTACTGTCAATGCAATTTTTTTTTTCCTTTTTATAATAGAGCATTGCTATGCATCATCCTACACACCACATACTAATGTATTTTTTATTTTTTTTCACTTTTTTTTTATTTTACTCTTCTTGAAACATTTATATTTTTTTATTCTTCATCCATATAATACACATTTAATAAGAGAAACAAATAAAAAAAAATAAAAAAAATTATGATGTGTGGTGTGTAAGATGATGCAAAAATTAATTCTTTATAATAAGGGTTGGTGTTTGAAGAAGGGAGGAGGGATATACACATAAAATGGGGTCAGTATTTATTAATTTTTATATAAATATTTTAGATAAAATTAAATAAAATATAAATGATATTAGCACTATCTATTTCTATAATATTCCCACTATCTATTTCGATTTCACCCAAGAATTTGAGGGATTTTTTTTTTTAATTAGATTAGTCCTTCTCCCTTCATTGTCACCCACACTTTTTATTTTTAGAAAGATAGTTGTAATTACCGGCTTCAGTAATAAAGAAAATTTTAAATTGCGAAAAAGAATTATTTATAAATTGCAAATTAATAGTTTGAAAATTAAAATTAAAAAAAAAAAAGAAGAAAAAAAAAACCTCATTTTATATGTCTCATATCCTAAATTTCCATACTTGTAAGAGATTGCACATTTTCTTACATTTATCATTTTTATTTTTGATTTTTGGTAGGTAAGATGGGTGTTTTTGGTTGTACATCTGTAGTCAAGAAAGAGTAAGGAAAAAGGAAAGAAAAAGAACTGTAATGATTCATTCAAAGCATAATGAAGTATGCTTTGATGTTTATTTAGCACTGGCCTCACAAGAACTTAGACTGCTTTGTCTTTTAAGCAGCAAAATGAATAAAAGTTAAAAGCCTTACAACTATTGCTAATTTACATGAAAAGGATCTAACACCATTTCCTATCAACAAAACTGATCATAATAACAAAAGTGATAAAAGAATCATAACAATCCCAGAAGCTTGAAATAGATACATCCAATCCTTGGCAGCCAGCTTTAGCATGCACAAAATCCTTTCCGTTCAATATCTGATAGAGATTCTGACATTCCCAGAAAGTGACTGCAGAATGAACACAAATGAAAGCTGCCCATGAGAGAATTGCTTGAAGAGTATAAGAATTCAGTACAAGAACTTTACTCAGAATAAAAAAGAACAAAAATATTGCATAGTTCTTGCAGAGAAATGAACCTGAACCCTATCAATTGATGGTATAGTTATAGTATGAAGGAAGTTAACATCATTTACAAGTCTGATCATAGACATGAAAAATTGGTAAGAAAATGAAGATATTAGTCCCCAGGTTTGTACTTACTTGTCCAGATCACATCCTTGTTCATTAGCTAGTGCAGTTCTTGCAACAAAGAGAAATGCTTCATCCACATTGTAGCCCTCTTTTGCTGAGGTCTCAAAGTATGCTATATTTCCCCTGGAATCACACCACTCCTTTGCTTGCCTTTCGGAAACCTGCACCGCTTGTTGTCTTAAAATTATATGCCAAGAACAAGTGCAACAAGTGTTAGAGATGCATCCATGTCCATACCACTCGGCTGTTTCCACCGTCTAGATCAATCTTATTTCCAAGCAATATAAAGGGAAAGTTGTCAGGCTCAGCTGGATCTGCCTGGTGTCAAATGAGGATGAGTACATACCATAATCAAATATGCCGGTAATAAAGAGCAAGAGAAAGGATCTCTAGACACAGAATAACTATAACACATATTGCATACTATCTACATTCTTAACATCATGTCAGGAAACTGCATCACAAATTAATGAAGCAATCCCTCTTTGGTTAAGAATGATACCAATAATGATAATCTATGCAGTTTTACAGGAAAAAAATCCGTAAGTTCGGATAGGATGTGACAGAATTTCATAGCTTCCAGTTGCAATATTTCTATGAAGCAGCAAACATCACAGCTGGTGGCAAGTAATATGGACACTATAGAGAGATTTCCTCGGCAGGATCTAATATCACATAACACTTTTCACATTCTAAAATTATGGAAACATGACCCATGATACCTCAAAAGAAGGATCACAATTCAATTATGCCAGTGAGCAGAGGATAGATTCTGTGCCATCAGCTATATCACAACCTCCTCCATTTGAATTAAAAAATTAACAAAATGAAGTACAAGCATATAAATCCTTTGCACCTTTAGTATGCAGGATAAGAAGAAAGCTTTCAGTAATTATACATTGAACCAGCATAATAAGCTTTGTTTATAAATCAGCAATTAAATGGAAAAACAATGAAGCGAGAGAAGCATCGTCAGACCTGTTTGAGAAACTCTTCACGCCAAGTGTTTAGTGTTTCAAATGATCTAAGTACATTTACATCATATACAAGAACACAACATTCTGCGCCTCTATAAAATGCAGCCCCTAGACTTTGAAACCTTTCCTGGCCTGCTGTGTCCCAAATCTGCCAAACAATTGCTTGAAACCAATTTTACAAGAAAGAATTGCTATAATCCTCCATTAAAATGAGAAGAAAAATCAAGGAGAATGTTTCTCTGCACGAAAACTACCTGCAAAGTGACCTGTTTATCATCAAGCTGCAGTTCCTTTGTGACAAAATCAGCACCAATGGTAGATTTATAGTGTGGGCTGAACTTTTTATGGACATATCTGGTCAAGCTGTTAATGAATTAAACAGCCTGCTAGTGTATTCCAAATGCTCTAATTTAGTGCATATAGGGGCAGCAGCATATGTGTGTCAAAGCAATGACCATGTGTTAAGAGGTAAAGGATACTGATTCATCATAGATGTCTTTCCCACCCTGAATATCACCAAGAGGAAATTCATAACTTTAGGAAATGTTCATATATATTGCCAAATACGTAATGAAAATCAGTACTCAAACCACCCAATGAAAATGAGAAAAAGAACAAAAAGAAACAAAGAAAGAAAGAAATTTCAAAATCATACCCACTATCACCAAGGACAATGACTTTTAGCAAGGTTCTTCTTGTAGACCCGTCCATTCAATCACTGCAAAATAATTTTCCCAACACAGACTAGTGCAGATAAAACGCCCTGATTTGCTAAATTTCTCAAAATTCTGGTCGTGGCTGTTCTTGATCCTTCTAAATTCTCAGTTTCATTTCTGGGTACTGCTTTTAATTCCTCCTCTTCCCCTTACGTTTCAATGGTGCTAAGTGGGAACCATGTGAACTTCTGCCAACTAAAACCAACGTTACCCGCCAGCAGAGCTAGTAGTGAAAAAGTAATAATAGAATATTGAATAATAGTAAAAAGTAATGAATAATAAAAAAAATAGATGAAAAGTAATAATAAAATAAAGAATAATGGTTAGAGTGTTAGAGAGTGACTGAGGTATTCTTGATATCCAAACTAGGCCTTAAATCAATAAACTACTGGAACTCTCGTTGTCGTTGACCATTCGCCTAGGACGACTCGTGGATATGTGCTGTCCTCATTCTTTGCTTTGATTAGAAAGACATGTTTGGCACTACTTGACAGGTTTCTACAGGTTGTTCTGCATGGTTAACGTTTCCTTGTCTCCTTGTTATTACTATTATTTTGTCCAATTTCAACATAATTTTCTATATTTTTTTTCCCTAATTTCCTGAATTATTGCTTTTCTTATCACATCTGTCTATATTTATGTAACGTGTTTGCATGACCATATTATCTCTTTTATTTTCGTCAGTTGTTGATCACAACCAGATATTTTTCTCCTTTTTTTTTTTTTTTTTTTTTAGACGTTTCTGGCACTCAAAGCTGCCATTCTATTCTTGGACTTATTTATATTTCAATATGTGGCAAAGAGAAAGGCACGTAGCCTTTTCACTATCATCTTTAATAAGGTTTTAAAAGATAGAACCAGAAAGTGCTAAAATGAGAAAAGCAGAGCATTATTTTGAATTTGTGGCCCATTCCATCAATGATCAAACAGAGGTGTTGTAGAGGGAGATTGATTAGTGCATAATCGAAGGGGCGTGGTTGGTGATGATTGGAAGATTAATTTGACCTAATTTTGTGCAAACCATAGAAGACATGGTCTGTACTTCATCATCCATCGTTTGATTGGCCTTAGGAATTTCCACCCAATTGTTGGGTCGAGACATACAATTTCGAGTGAGTAATGCTATACACCACACTTTCATCTCACTCGTATTTTATTATATAAGATGTGACACATTTATCATCATTAGATGATAAAAAATCACCCAATAAAAAATCATATACTAGTAATAAATGTGTCACATATTATATAATGAAATGAAAATAAGATGTTGGTGTGGTGTACAGAATTTTTTATAACTAACCGTGTTATTTTTTGTTTTGGGTTTTGCCATTATTAGTCTTGATACAACATATTTTCCAGCAATTTTATGAGTCAATTATTTAAATGAAAAATCATATGAATCGGTATGATTAGAGATTGATGAAATATAAAATGAGAAAAAAAAAAAAGAAAAAAAAAAGAGATTATAGATCTTAAGAGATCAATAATAAATTATGAGACGAATGGCTGTATACTATCTGTTGGGTGATCAATACGATGGCAAGAATAATATTTTTTTTAATTATTTTCTTTCTTTTGTTTCCCTTGGTAAGGAGGGTACACTGTACAGTACGCAAAAAGGCAAAGTTGAGAGTTGTCTTTTTTGTTAACAATAGAGCATTAACATTGGTTTCATTAAAATTATCTTTAAAATTTGATGAAAAGTATATATTTTTTATAAATCTAAAACCTCCCTAACCATAACTCCACGTTAGATTAGCCATTAGATTAGTCAGAATAATAATATAATATTATTTTTTTAATAATAATATTTTTAATTTATTTTTATAATTACACTAACTATTTGTTAATTAATAATTTAATTTGATACTTAAATTATTATTCTCCAACTAATTTTTTACTCAACCTAATTAATCTTAATTAATACTTAAACCGTGGTGGCATTAATCTGAAAGTTGGAAGAAGTGATTTTATAATAAAATAATAAGAATAGATCATGAACAGTATGTCCTCAAATATGAAAATACACTATAACTCAAAGTTAGAATTTTGATGATTTACTAAATCCAATATAGTGTTTTTAACCACAAACCATTCAGATTTAAAAGATTCTTCCATTATGAAAAGACCGATACCAAGAAAGCCTTTGATGGTAGCTAGCTTCTTCTGTTTATTATGATTGTGATGGGCTTAATAGGTTTCAAGATCCTGATGGGACTTTTTTTTTTTTTTTTAAAGGATTTGGGCTCAAATTTCAGACCAGATAGACTTTGATATGAGTTTAAACTTTACATCTTAGAAATCCTAAAATAAATCACTTGATAAAATCTTTTCAATTTATTAACTTTCATAACAATATAAGATATTCATTAATTTTTACCCTCTCCCTTATTTGCTTATGCAAAAAAGGTAATATGAAGCTCGAAAAAATAATATAAGGGGAGAGGATATGTGGTCTTGGAATATCGAAGAAATGTGTATGACAATATGACTGTTCATCTGGACTCGATTTTTTCTGCCCGGTTTGGAATCTAAGAAATCAGATTCCGGTTCTGGATTCTGAGCCGAAATTCGAATTGCAAAGCCAGAATACACTTGGTCCTAATACCCGTTTTTTCTTCCCAATTTTAATGTTTTGATGTTTCTTTTTTTTTTTTTTTTTGTTCCTTTTTTTTGTGGGGCATTGTGGCTTGTCCATCTCTCCTTGATCTGTCTTAATTTTGAAGGGCTTCCAGGTGCCTTTCTAGTCTTTTATGTGTATGAAAAAAAGGAACAGGAAATCAATTCATTGGTGTTTATTGTTTATAGCCTTTATAGCTTTTTATGCGTATGAAAAAAAGTAGCAGGAAATCGATTCTTTGGTGTTTATTGCCTTTATAGCCTTTTATAGCCTTGATCTGTCTCCTTGATGTTTCTCTCGGACGCAAGTTGAAGTCAGATGTGTCAAGAAATTTGTTACTTCCATGAAGAGCAATGGACAAGCCGACAATGCCCTTATAAAGAAAGGAACCAAATATATATATATATATATATTCTAGATTCGTCTAGGTTCCGGCTAGGTTTGACATAGGCCAACCCAGTCTAGGTTCCGATCCGAGTATACCCAAATTCCTGAGCCGGAATCCGGATGAACAATCTTATGTGACAAGTGATACAAATGCATCTTTGATAAGCGAATGCGACCCTCTATCTATCCGTGCTTACTTTAACTTGCGCTAGTTGCACTTGAGTTGATATTACCCTAATTATATGATAATTTTGATCGTAATGCGGCTATATATATGTTACAATAATTGAGTTTTAATTATTGATATGGTGGTTAACTGGAAAAATAGGGTACCTACCCAGGTGGATCCACCATAAAAATTGATATAATTACATATTCATTTTGCAATAATATTATATGATTTCTTTTTCTCTCTTTCCATTCCATTCCCCTCCATTATTTTTGAGGAGGGCTAGCTATCTTTAGTATTTTACATTTTTTATAATTAATTCCCATGAAATGAATTGTTGCCATTGGTTCAATTTTAACTCAACAGACAACAAAATTGCAAAAACTAGTTTCAAACCCAACTGTTTGTGTTGCTTTTTCCCGACTTAGGTGGTTTGATTCTTTTTGTCTTTTTTATTCTTTAACTTTTTTATAGGAAAAAGTAACGAGACTGATAGATTTAAATTTGAAAGAAAAGATTATTCAGTGTCGGTATATCCTTTCCGTATTTAACGGATAAAGATGCATTTGCCTTATCATAATACAGGTGGCGCCCACAACCCCTCACCCATTCTTCTACCCAAATCATTTACAGTCCAACTAGCAGGGAATTACCAGCTAGTAAATATGTCCATGTCTAGTAGCCATGGTTGTAAAGAGAAAGCATGCTCATAAAAGCCATGCAAGGTTTAATTAATTATAGAATACTTCAAGATCATGAGCTTCAACGAAAATGATGATCAGAATGCAGCAAACAAAACAATTCAAACTCTGAAATCTTAACCAATTTCTCATCATCATCATCTCTAAAATAAGTGGGACCGTTGGAATGGTATGCATGCTGCATAGGAAAGGGAATCAAACAAATTAAACAATGTAATATATGCCAAGCAAAGGATCTTGATTTTGCTTTTTAGTGCAGCATTTTATAATGAGAAAAAAAAGGTTCATGGTTGGAATGACAGGAATCAAGCAAACATGGTTTCTGATATCCATTATCAAAGTACGTACATTAATTTGAAATAAAGGGGCCTTAATTCAGAAAAAGTCATCGATTCTCACCGAAAGAGACTCTGATGATGACAATATATAAATATATATATATATATATTACATAAAAATCACACACAGTCAAAAGCTTCCCTAACTAGAAAGTGGAAATACATAATTTCAATGCATATTTGATTCTTTGGGATAAGCGATGATTTCACGTGACATGAAATTCACGTGACATGAAAGTAGAGGTCTCGATTCACATTTAATTATTACAACTCCTCTCAATCATTTCATCTCATCTCATTTAATTATTACAACTTTTTTAAATTCTCACATAAAATAAAATAAACAATTTAACTTTTATAAATCTCAAAATAAAAATAATATTAAAAAAATATATTATAATCATTTTATTTTATTTTTAACTTTAATCACAACTCATTTCATCTCATCTGCGAAAACGAAAACAAATGAGGTTTTAGACAACTTCGTTTGTTTTCATAGATGAAATAAGTTAAAAGTTAAAGTTAAAAAGTTGAATAAAATATTGTTAGAATATATTTTTTAATATCATTTTTATTTTAAGATTTGAAAATGTTGAATTATTTATTTTATTTTATATGAAAATTTAAAAAAACTGTAATAATGAGATGAGAGATTTTCAAAGTTTTGAATTTTCAAATTTGTCTTGTGTTGACATTTTAGGCCAAACTGTCAAATTTAGGGATCCGTATTATTTTTCAAGCACGTGCATTGATCATTTGTCTTACATCCATTGATGGTTTCAGATTATATAAGATGGAGTTCCTCAACATTAATCTATGCATGCGTTGATTGCTATGTTTTTGGCACCAACAATTGGCACTTAATTTATTTTCTCTGGTTATGCTGTTTTCTATTTATTGCTTGGTTTTTCTGATCATGAACTATCTAAGAAAATAGCTGGTTAGAATTAATTAATCTAAGGAGTACGGTACATATATATATATATATAAAGTTTTTCAGTCAAAAAAATTGTAGAGATTCCTCATGATCATGCAAATATATATATGAGATTTTTTTAGGTATCCAAAGTTTATACTTCTCACTTGGAGCATTCACAATGACTCATGTAAAATATATTTTTCTTTAAAATATAAAGAAAGTTGATCAAAAGAACCTTCTAATGGATTTTGTAGTTTGATTTTTATTTTACATTTTGCTACAGTAATCATCTAGATGTAGAGAATATTTTCTCCGCTGCTTTTGTTTACCAGTATTTGGTTTCAGCCCCTTGTCCTTATTACACATTTTCTCACCCTGGTTTCATATTGGGAATGATCCACCCTTTCATCCATTCTCACTTATCTCTACCACGTAAGCTTATCAAAAATACATATATGAAATATGACATAATTATATAATATTGTATATGAAAAGATATTGCAAATTCATTAGTAGTTAGAATAAATATTTGAAATGAATAAAAAAATATTAAAAAAAAATATTTAAATTATATAAAGAAAAAATAGATAAACTGATGTATTTTGAATGATACGATAAATGAACTATTGAGAATGCTCAACATCTAAACGTAATGAGTTTTGCAAATTGATCTATCTCTTCAAATTGTAGATCAAAGTATAATAAAATCCATAAAAATTATTAACCTTCAGAAACTTATAGTCTTATATACCTTGAAAATCTGTGAAAGCTCAATCCCATGCATGAACAGCCTCAATCTATTTTTGTGATCAACTGATTAGGATTAGGCCGAAATCTTGTACGTACAATTCTTAATTATAACTATTATTTCTAAAACCAAATAAATTATTTAGATTAATTTGTCGCATAATTATTATATATTTGGTATGCCTAATTTCAAATTTTAAAATATTCTCTAGGTCTTTTTTAAAGATGAAAATTAATTCAGTACCATAAATACGAAAAAAAAAAACCCTTGTTGACTTGACTTTTGGTGTTGGAGTGAACAAGGGAGAGAATCGCTGTCTTGTGAAGTTTCCTTGCTGTTTACTTCACTAAATTGGTAAGCAGATAAGGGATTGAAGCTGGACGTACATGATGAGAAAGTTCTGATCATAGTAAGGTCAAGCTGCTGTGATCTATGTTTCCTTGCAGTTTCTGGCAGCAAGTTTTTAGTACTACTGCTTTCGGCCTAATAAAAAAAAATGATGATGATTGACGGTCAATCTGGGTCTGCTTCAGAGGATTTCCACTTGGCACTAGATTGATCGTACCATGCAGCTTGACTCGGTTGACTTCATGAATTAATTAAAACTTAATTTTGGGCAATTAATATATATATATATATCTCTAATTATTAATTAGTTTTTCTTTGGGGCGCATGCATATAATGAATTTGTTTCCTCCTAGTCCTAGGCCTTGTCCATATATATTTTATTTTATAATTCTTCTTTTTCAAAATATAATAATAATAATAATAATAATAATAATAATAATAGCTAATTCCAATAATGAAGAGGATATCAACCAATAGCTAATTTTCAATTAAAATTAGTACCATGTAATATGGGTAATATTTAAAGTCCACAAAACAAAAAATAAGAAAAAGTTGAAGCCCCCACATTGGGAGAGAGAGATCATCTAAATAGAGGCCGTGGATCAATATTTTCATGTTTTATATTGACCAAGAGATCAGTGCATGGTTTTCATTTTATAGAAAAAGAAGGTAATTTATTTACTTGTAAGAATAATGCATAATTTTAATTTTTTGTGCTTCTTTTTTTACCCCAATACTGTTTATTTGAGGCTGATTGAAGATTATTTTATGGGAACTAATTCTACGAAAATTAAAGTACATGGTTCGACCAGCTAACAAAGTAGCTAACAAAGTGTAATCAACGACCCAAATTCGATCTGGTTTGATTATACAATTCAAACTATTTCATCTCATCTCATTTTATCTAGATGATTATATGAGAAAGTTATAATCATTATATGAGATATAATCATTATAATTTTCTCAAACTCTCACACAAAATATAATAAACAATTCAATTTTTTCAAATTTCAAAATAAAATTAATATTAAAAATTATATTCTAACAATATTTTATTCAATTTTTAAATTTTATCTCATCTCATCTATGTAATTGATAGCAAACGAGCCGTATTAAAAGTACCCGTAGTTGAAAAAGGTTACTGATTCCGTCAACATAATATATAGGAAAACACTACTATGCCCACTCATTTTGACACCTCCATTTGATCGTTGGTCAATTTTATTTATTTATTTTTTTACTTAGTGATTAAGGAAGTAATTTTAAATGTATTGATATTTTTTTAAAATATATTTAAATATATTAAAAAATGTGCAAAAAAAAAAACAAATTTTACGCTAGGCAGTCAAGTCGGGGTGGCATAGTAGCCGCACCCTAATATATATGATATAACTAACGCTCTAGGTCATTAATTTAATTAAAAAATGTAAACTTTTAATTAATTAATTTAAAACTATAGGTTTTCCTGTTTTTCTTCTTCTCCTCTAAAATATTATATAAATATAATAATTTATCTGGTTGTTAGGAAAAAAAAAAAAAAGTAATCTTAGGGACCATGAAGTTGTTTAATTTGGATATGTTAATAAAGGTATTACCTTTAATGACCCGGCCATTTACTGAAGTAGAGAATTTATGCTTGTTTGGTCCCAATAAAAATAAAAATAAAAAAAAATAAAAAAAGAAGTTTGAAATTGTGTTTTTTTTTCTTTTAGTTTTCTATCTCTAGCATTTAACTTTTCATGATCTTTCATTTTAAAGTTTTCAGGATATTTTGTATATAATTTTAAGAGAAGTGCTATAGCTATAAAGAAATCTCATAAAAAATAAATTTATAAACTAATATAGTCTTATACGATATGTACTTAGATTTATTTTATAATAAAAATAATTTTATAATCTAACGTACCACATGATTAAATCACTTCATTTTATGAATTTAGTTTTATAAATTCTCTTTATAACTAAAACATTTCTCTATTTTCAATGAAAAAAAGATACAAAATCATTCTTCATGTAATTCCGATTAGTTTTAAGAAATTGAAAATTCAAAAAGCCATTATATAATATAATGTTCAATTCCCATATATACATCTAAAAAATATATCAGGAAAAAGATGTCTCGAATCCCGTTTTGATTGAGAAATCATCTCATCTCATTATTATAATTTTTTTAAATTTTTATATAAAATAAAATAAACAATTCAACTTTTTCAAATCCTAATTTAATTTTTTCAAATTTCAAAACAATAATAATATTAAAAAATAATATTCTAATAATATTTTATTCAACTTTTAACTTTTATAAAAAAAAAATGATCTCTTCTCATTTTACTATCCAAACGAGATCTTAACCTTACTAAAAAATAAAATGTGTATTACGAATGCCATGGTAAAACACCTAAATTAAAAAGGAAAAAAAAAATATCAGGTGGAGAATTAATTTTCATATATACACAAATTGAAAAGCTGTGAGGGAAGCGTCGTGATCATATATTGCTTTCCTTGTCGATAATATTGCCAATACACAACAGTACTGATCCCAATTCGATTAGCCCTCAGCCTATCATTAAAAGAAGAAACCAATATTGCATTGTTAATTAATAAATTTTTCGATACGAGGTTACATCATATATTATACTTGATTTTATTTTATCTATACACCATATATTTAATAAATAAAAAATAATAAAAAAATTATATATGATTATATAGTCATATAAAAATATGAAGATTTTTATTAATTAATTTACCGGCCGTCCCAGAACACGACAACATAACACGACCTACGTCATCCTACCTACGTCATCGAACATCATCTGATATGACACGGGAAAAAGAACATTCGCTGTATCCTCCACGAAAGTGCGTATGAAGGAGCTGAAACGAATATAAATATATATAAACATATATATATATATATGGTCATATAATTAATAATAAATAAATCTATATATTGGAAGCATGCCTAACAAACATATCCGGTCCTAGTCTTTACACTCTTCCATTTCCGCGACCATATATCTCTAGCTCTAGCTCTCGCTCTCGCTCTCGCTCTGTGGAAATGGATGATCATTATCCTCATGAAAACCCTAATCTCAAACCCAGTTATAATTACACACATCTAACCGATTGTACTATTACAGATCCTTTGTCCTTGGATTTTGAGTTGTTGCAGTATATGATGCTTGCTGATCATGGGATTCATGACCACCACGATTCGACGCCGCAAATGATTAGAAAGGCATCATCGGAAAATATGATCATGATTGAGGAGGGCTCGGCCGAATCCCTCACCGGTCCAACATCAAGAAATAATAGCATGCAAGTGATCAAACCCCTTTTCTTTTCCATTTGGAAAAAGATTGAATAAATGTTGTTTTTTTTTCTAAAATTGTTGCGGAAGATATTGCAGATCAAATATTGGGGTGCAGAAGGCGGAGAAGATGGGTGTGGGTCATCGAGTTGCATTTAAAACCAAATCGGAGCTGGAGGTGATGAATGATGGGTACAAATGGAGGAAGTACGGAAAGAAGTCTGTCAAGAGCAGCCCAAACCCGAGGTAATTAATTAATTCCCAACTTGGATACTAATTATTATTATTAGATCTTTTCTGTTTTGATTTTTGTATTATATTAATGCTTAAGATAGTAAAAGAATTGGATCATGGAGATCATCATGATGGTTTGATGATCATGTGGTCCGTTCTTAATTATAAACTCTCCTAATTCCAGAGTAAAATGGTGGTTTTCTTTTATATATATATATAAATAATTTTTCTTATAAGTCACTATTTATCATCCTATATTATTAAAAAAAAAATTATCATATGTGAAATTTGGGAATGAATAATGACTATGCATATCAAAATTATATATATATATATAATTTTGTTTATATTATCTAGTGTTTGCATGGAGTTAGAACCAGTGGATCCCGTGGTTTTGCTAGCTCATCTGTGGATCATGTGTGCAATTTTGTCTTGTCAGGCTCGCTACTGAACCTCTCTCTCTCTCTCTTTATTTATTTGATATTGAAGTTGCAAGCCACTCGTACGTACAAATAAATAAAATAATGAGTGGGAAATTGAATGGTGTGAATGAGGAAAATTATATATATATATTTATTTATACATTGAATGGATCATGCATGAAGGGAGAAACTGAGGCCATCATAATAATTAATTTAGGAGGCACAACTATATATATATATATATATAATTGATCAGAAGTAACTACATACACAAAATAATCATATAAATGTTAATTTACAAGCTACTTAATGTAATATGTATGATATATTCTATAATAAAAAGAATTTTATAATCTAATGGATGCTAATCCCTTTTAGATAAAATATTTCTCTATATATATAATTTCATTCAAATATATATATGTATATATCATAATTAATTAATTATATCCATATTTGTGTGTAATATATAATACTTTTCAATATTATGCCTAAATTGGATCATTAATTAATTCGATTAATACAAATGAAATGTGCCTAGCTTTTTACTTTTAGGTCTTGATTTGGGTATTTTGACGTTATATTTTCCAATTAAACTAATTAATTGAGATCATTGGTGGTTAAAAATAGGAATTATTACAAATGTTCAAGCGGAGGATGCAACGTGAAGAAGAGGGTGGAGAGGGAGAGAGAAGATCCAAGCTACGTGATAACTACATACGAGGGAGTTCACAACCATGCCACCCCCTCTGATCAGCTCTATTACAACCACACGCCTCTTATGCTCTCGTCTGCCTGGACTGATTTGCAACCTACTACTACTCATTACAATAATAATAATTCCTCTGGCTCTTCTTCTTCTTCCTGATCTCATCCATCCATCCATCCCCCATATATATATGTATGTATGTATACATGTATATATATAAGCCCTTTTTCTTGCTTAGTATGTGTTCTAATTATAAGTCGAAGCGTCGAGTATGAACGGTAACAATTTCTCTGTAGCATTCACGTTACAAAGAATTGAAGAAGTGGCTATAGTACTTGGATAGATAAAGGGTGGAGGCGGCTGTATAGGATCGATTTGGGAGGATTTACAGCCATTTTGTTGTTATGTTGGAAGTAGGCTGTCCATATGCATTAATTGGGCTCCAATCTTACAATGAATTGCATGAGATATTAGGCCTCCTCTCAACTTCAAGTTTGTGGGTATGCCACAGACTTGGACAGCAGACTCATGTGTCCCTTTCTCAGCGTCATTATTGGTTTCTCATCACATACATTGAAGTTTTGACTCCCACATAAACAAATGTGCTAAACCAGAAGTGGAAATTTGGAAAAGATCATAAGACTCTTTTTGAAGTTTTTATCTGAATTTGTAAGTGTGAAGTGAAAGGGAGCTATATGCGTAAAGTAGATTCTATAACATTTATTATTTATCTTACATTGTCCAGAATATTTATAAAGACAATAATAAATGTTGTAGAACTCACTTGATATCTCGTTTTCTCTCCTAGTTGAGGTCTTCAAGTTCTTTTTTTTTCAAGAAAATAATTACTTTTATTAAAAGCTTCGTTATAATAATGAATGAATACAGGGAGGGTATTCCTCAATCGCAACTATATCCTAAAAGGGTCTTGCTACGCGTACTTAAAGAAAACTTAAGAAAAACGTACAACATGTGAGTGCAACTAACAAAGTGATGTAAAAATTAAATGGAAAATTAAGAAATGGAAAGCAAACGAAAAATTAAAGTAACAAAACATAAAAGAAATGAAAAAGTGAAAAAAAAAATAAAAACAAAAATGCACAAACGAAAACATGAAGAAAATGATGCTAAAATAAAATTATTAAATTTGGCTATATATCCTTATGACCTTATCAGAAAAAATGATAGATAGGAAATTGAGCCAATTTTAAGAATTTATTATTTTCAATAACGATAGAAAGAAATTATAGTTGAACCAAATTTGAGTTTATATTCTAAAAGAAATAGTCAACAGTATAATTGGAGCCCTTTAAAATCAATACATAAGACACTAATAATAGCAGCAATATGAATTCTCATCAACAAAATCACCCAAAAAATTAGTTCAATTGTTGAGTACATGACACCCTGATAATAACAGAACCTGAATCCTCAACACACAAAGTCACTAAAAATTAAATGCAATTGTTGAGTACATGACACACTAATAATTGCAATAACCTTCACTCACAATACATGGCATGGCAATTACATATCACAGTATTTTTCTCTACATAACAGGGGCATCATTATGTATTAAAGTGTCCACCACCTTGACTTTCGAAATCATGAGGTTAACATGCAAATATTACAAAACACACAAGATAAAATAAGTACCAAAATGAGTGGGCCAACTTGAAAATAAGGTTTTTAAGAGTATTAATATCAAGCTCATGTTAAGAACGAAAAAAAATCCACGTCTTCACATTTGACTAAAATGTTTACCAATATTAAGATTTACATCTTCATTGTATCTTTGTTGCTCATCATCTTGTATGACAGAAGTTGCACCAAGATGTGTACTTGCTTACTCCAAATATAGTGATCCTAAAAATAAAGACAATGACATCTAATTAGTGATCTTAAAACTAAATAAAAGTGATCCTAAAATTTAAAAAAAAAAATAGTGACCTTAAAATATACTCTGGAAAGACTTAATTAGTTGATGTTATGTTTGATACATTGCATGTTGCATTAAATGTGTGTAAATGTTCGCTTACTCAGTGAGTTTCAGTTTAGACTACATGGGCACACAAATAGATTATATTAGTCTACAGAAAATGAAATACAATGAAAGCCAACATTTTTTTTTTTTTGTGCCTTCGATTTATTAACAGTCTTTTCCACAGTGGATGCTCTTTGCTTAGATGGGGGTCTACCCTTACTTCGGATAACTAATGGGTTTAGTACTTTATTGATTCCCCCTGAATTACTGGGGCATGCATCAATGGGGTCACGAGACCTTGTGTTGTCACTGCGTTTATTTTCACTATGTACAAAGTCAACTTTCAACATATCCAAACGTCCCATTAGTCTGTTGCAACTTTCCTCACTTTCAAATGCCTGCAATGCAATTTCAGAAAATACTTTTGTGAGTCTATCATATTTTTTTACTTCAATATTATCCACTAGATCCTCATAACTACACTTTACTAGATTATATTTCCTATTAAAGTCCTTTCTCCAGCAGTCAAGATTGTATTTTGATGGCAATAAAGTCTTTTCAAGCATTGTCAAGATCCACATGGCATGCTTACACATTATTTTCTGAAGTTTAAATAATCTATAATTGCATTCAATAACAAAATCATTCTCAATGTATGAAACCCAAAACACCACTCATTTAATGTACCCATTCGCCATTTTACCTTACAGCCCACTCTCTCAATTGGTCTTAGCCTGAGGACATTAGAACTTGTAGATTTTGAATGGCCTTGTCGTGAAATATTTTAATCTCCCATCATCTCCAAGTCTAGAGCTTCTTTTTGACACCCCAAAACCCATATATCTAGCATATTTTATATAATATGATCTGATTTTATTTTCCGACGAAAAAGTCATTCCAACCATTGGTTCTTCCACTTTTTCATTTTGTTTTGTGTTAGTATTTACAACACCACTATTACCATCCATGTTTATCACTTGGTCAATGTTCAAGTTCTCTACATTACCAATATTCAATATAAATATACTACGTCAAAGATTTCAAAAAGAGTAACAGATCACAAATTTTTAAGTGATTACAAACAACCTTTCATACTACTAATAACATAAAAAAATAAAAACAAAAAAATGCAACAATTTGTCAAAAGGTAATTAGTCTTTGAAAAAAATAAAATGCACAAAGGTTCATACCACTAATAATGTAAAAGAATTCATAAAACACATTACTAAATACATCTTGTAAAAGTTGGGACAAAGGAAATATCTCACACACAATAACCCCCTTTCAGATTTGTTATTAAAAATTAACAACTAATAACACCAACAATAACGACAATAACACTGTCTAAATCAATTCAGATAAACCCCACAAACAAAAACCCTTTTCCAGACTTACTCAATCTAAGAAATTAATCTAAATAAATGCCTAAACCATGAGAGAAAAAAAATTTCTTACCATTGATATATAAGTTTATGAGTGGAGAGATTGAAATTCAAAATGAGAAAAATAGATCATTTATGGAAAACAGTTTGCTAAAGATGAGTGTTGGGTTGGAGGTAATTAAAGAAGCGCACTAGTTGGAGGTGATGGGTCTATTATTTCTAAGTTTACTTCTTCTTCTTTTTTCTTCTATCACTTCGTTTCTTTTTAACTTTTTTTCCGTTTGCTTTTATTTTCTTCACTTTTCCGTTTCTTTTAACCTTGCCGTTTAGTTCCTTCTTTTGTCAGCTATCACGTGTGGGGTTTTAAGCGAACGTTTTCTTTAAATACAAAAAACATTTCTCATCGTAAAATATTCCTAAAGCAATTTTTGCTAAAGCATGAGCTACTTTATTAACAATCCTTGGAACGTTCTAAACAGACCATCGATGAATCTTTACAAGCATATTTCTTAATATCATCAATGATCATCCTTGCACTACTCCACTGCACCTCAATACTCTTGAGAGCATTAACCATTGTCATAGCATCACCTTCCAATATGATTTACTTCAACCCCAGCTCAGTGCAAAGGATTGAAGCTTGGAGTGCAGTGATGGTTTCTATTATTAGAAAATCTGGGAATATATACCTATTTTCTCTTAGAGTTGCTAGAACTTTTCCATCTCAATCTCGTACTGTCACTCCAATTCCAACTTTGCAATTAATTTTGTTAACAATTGCATCCTGGTTTATTTTTTAAAATTCCTTTGGAGGAGTTGTCTATTATTGTATGGGGTTTGTGATCTTGGCTGTACATATAGAATTCTTTTGAACCATACTTCTATAGTCATCAAGGGTTTGCTTGAATTGGTTCACCATGGTACAAGGATGCAAGAAGCTTGCATAAAAAAAAAAAACAAATGAATTCCTCCTCTGCCAAATCTTATGAGCTACCATTGCAAATTCTTCAAGTTCATCATCTATCATGTAAATGAAAAAGTTGTTTTAACACTTTAATAAAAGATTTCTTTTCAATTTTGCATTTTTGAATCCTCCATGAACATTGGCCTTGGACATCTTGTGCTCAGGTGCAACTCCAAAGGGCATGCTTTACATTTTGATTTTGTTAAGATAGATGGAAAAATTTGGGTTGTCGACTGTTGAATCCAAGGTTTTAAGCATCATATAACTCTACATATACTTATGGATTTTGATGATAACAAATAAGTTCAAGTATGAAGGAGTCTCGAGTTGTCCACAAAATAGAGTCAATGACATCAACAAATTAAGCATGAGCAAGAAATTGAACAAATTTACAAATAAAGCTCTAAGAGTATTTTTGTACATTTCTTTCAAAATTTGAAAAAGGTTTAAGGCTAAAAAATATTTTCTCATGAAACATCAATTTATATTTTTCATATGTGCATGATATGTTTTAAGGTTTGAAATTTCAAAAATTGAGGGATGATTGATTAGCATTTTTCACATGTGTTTGATATGATTGGAAGTTTGAAATTTGAAAACTAAAAATTTGAAAGATGATTAATTGTCATTTATCACATGTGCATGTTATATTTAAAAGTTTGAAAAATGATTCATACTCTTTTTTATATATTCAAAAGTTAGAAGGTTTTACTTCAAAATTTTATAAAGTGATTGATGTTATTTTTTACACATGTAAAATGTAGAAGTTTTTGTTTAAAGATTCTAAAAAGTGAATGATTCTTCTTTGAAAATATGCGAAAAGGTAAAAGATTTTATTTGAAAATTTAAAAAAAATGAATGATGTTGTCTTTAATAAGATTTTTGAAAAACAAATGATGTTCCTCTTTGACATTTGAATCTTTTTAAGTTTGAAAATGAAATCTCATGTGTTTATAAATAGATTATTTGAGATTTTTTAAAATACATAACATCTATAAACTTTACAACATTCATTTATCAAAATCTTTCAATCTCTTTTCTAACATTGAGTCTTAACACTTATTCATTTTGAAAGAGATATAGTTAGCGTTGTACTGTTTTCATTTTATTCATTGAGGAATGCACTCCAATAATCTAAACCTATTATCAACTCTTATATAAACAGTAAAATGATGTGTATAACCCTTGTGAGTGTAGTAGGAATTCTATAGTGGGAATAATTGAACACCACTTGTAAGGTAATTGCAAGCATTGTTATGAATACCGTACCGTACCGATCGGTATTTTTCATACCGGCCAACGGACCGGTACAGGTACACCATATGTTCCGTACCGGCTGAAATATCGGCCTATGTACCGGTCTGTACCGGCCGATATTTCGGCCTTATTTTTATTTTTATTTTTTTTCATATTTTCAAACTACAAGTTCATTTTTTGACCCCTAATTCAAACTAAACTATTTATAATTTATATATTTATGTATTTATATATAATTTATTTATATATAGACTACTATTTTGAAATATAATTTATATATATAATTTATTCATATACCGAAATGTTATTCCGAAACGGTATACAAAAGAGTATCGGTACCAAAATATTTCGTTCCAGTGGCTTGACCGGTACGGCATTCGGTACAGTATTCAAAACATTGATTGCAAGTGTAAAAAGTGTTCTACACGAATTCTTTGAAGCATGTCGCTCAAATGTGTAGTAAGTTTCTATTTTCGCCTAAATGAGGCTGAATAGTGAATTTAAGAGTACTCAAATGGTAGCTTGAGGCGAGAACATAGACAATGTGGCTGAATCTCATTAAAATACCGAGTTTGCATCTCTCTTAACTTTTCTCTTTTTATTTACTGCTACTTAGTATTTTGTTCACATTTTATATTGTATTTTGAGTTATAATTGTTAATTTTAAAAAAAAAAAAAAATTCTCCTCTCCTCTTAGGTTAGTCATCTAGGAAATATCAATCTCTTTTCTCCTAAAAAGAATTAACTTGTTTGGAAGAGTCTCATGGCATGCTCTCCATAGAAATACTTCAACTACATTTACAACCCTGAGTCACCATATCTTTAACCATATCATACTCTTGTGATTGCGACTTAATGATTGTTCATTGCATCTTTCTTGTAGCTCTCCTTGTAGGTGGTATGCACTTCTTACTGAGAATTTCTTATCTGTTGTATATCTCCACGTTAATCTATCAGAACTGTTAAAGGGACTGATTGAAATTCTGCAAATTTTCTCAATCTCAAAAGTTGGGAAAGCTTCTTTTAGCAAGGGAATTTTCCACTACTACTTTGTGTCACTATCAATCAACTCCTTAACTTTAGGCTCCTTATGTAGTTCTCTCACAGGTGGTTGTATCTTGAATAATATTGGTGGTGAAATCCATTTGTCTTTCCAAATCTTAACTAATTTTTCATTCCCAATTCTTCATCTCAAACTTTCTTTTATGACATGTCTTGCTGCCAATAAGCTTATCCATATATAGGATGGCTTACAACCCGGCTTAGCCTTAAGAAAATCGGCACTATGGTAATTCTTTGCCTTTCGCACCTTTGCTGCTAAGGAATATGAGTTCTACACTAGTATCTAGCACTGCTTTGCTAGCATAGGAATATTGAAATTTTCAAGATCCCTGAAACCAATACCGTATGCATTTTTTGCCTTGCCCATTTGTTGCCAACTTGGCCAGTATATCTTATCTTTATCTTCTCTTTGATCCCATCAAAGTTTTCCAATAATTTTATTAATTTTATTCAATAAATTCTTTAGTATCTTGTGCACACCCATGTTGTAAGTTGGTATGGCTTGCATGACAGACTTGAGAAGAATTTCCTTGGCGGCTTGGGATAGAAACTTTACATTCTAGCTGCTGATTTTGCTCTTGACATTATCCAATATGTTCTTGAAAGCTTTCGATTGAGATTTGCCTACTTGGGTAGGAACCCCAATGCCCAAATACTTTTCATAGGAAAGTGATGATCAGATCCCTATTGTTGCCAATATGATATAAACTTCTTGCTTAGTATTGTTGCTTAAGGAAATCATAGTTTTATCCTTGTTTAGCCTTTGACCTGAGGTATTTTCATAGATTTTCAACAGCCTCGTTAATCTACTCCACTCTAGAGAATTAGCCTTACAAAACAGAAGATAGATTCATGTGATGTGGCGTTGAGCATCAACATTGTTCAAAATTGAGCTTAGAACTTCAAAGCATAGAATGAATAGATAGGGTGATAATGGATTACCCTGTCTAATTCCTCTGGAGGGTTTACAACTCTTTTTAGGGACACCATTTATAACAATGGAATAGGAGACATTTATAAGATCAATTCAATTACTAGCAAACCTTATCTTGTGCATTATAGCTTCCAAAAATTTCCATTCAACTCTATAACAAGTCTTGCTCATATAAAGTTTTAGAGTAAAAAAACCATACTTTCTGCCTCTCATTCTGTTTTGCATTGTGTGTATTGTTTCATAGGCAACAATGATATTGTTATAAATCAACCTACCTGGCACAAAGGCACTTTGAATTAGTGAAATCAACTCAGGGAGCATGAGTTTTAGTCTGTTTGCCAACACTTTAGCAATTATCTTAGAGAATATTTCATAGACTTATGGCTCCAAAGTCTGATATTGAGATCAGAGCTTTCTTCTTGAGAATTAGTGCAATAAGTCTCATTTTAGTCCTTAAGTTCATTTGCCTATGTTTAAAATTTCCAGAACCTTCACTAAAATCTTGTCCCACTATAGTCCAATGTTGTTGGTAGAAGCATGCTAGAAAACCATCAAGGCCTGGCCAGCTTAGATGGTTCATCTCAAAAATGATTTTTTCATTTTCATTCACTGTGAACTCTTTGTCAAAATCAGATTCATCTCATTAGTGACACTAGGTTCCACAGATGATAAGGCTTCTGTTATAGATGGTTAAGAGGAATAAAACAACTCTTGAAAGAAGGATTGGAACATGCACTTATTTCCTCTAGTCTTGTAAAAGAGCATTCCTACCCTTTTGAAATTTTGAGAATGGAATTGATCTGCTTCTGTTGGTTGGCACACATATGAAAATACTTTGTATTCACATCTCTTTATTGCAGCCACCTATATTTTACTCTTTGATACTATTTGATGTCTTTTTCCTCGAGTAAGCAATCAACTTCCTTTTGCAACTCCTTTATACTCCCGAGCGAACTTTCATTGTATGAACTTTGCAACAATTTAATCTAGTCAACTTTTGATTTATAATACCCCTTTGTTTTCCAAGCACTGCTTTACTCCATAAAATCAAATTATGTCTACATCGATCCAGTCCTTCTTTGGTTTCCTCAACTTTGTTATAGTGAAGGAAGGAAGGTCCCTATGCTTATTTCATTACATCATGACAATCATCTCTATTTTCCCAGCTAATTTCATTTCTAAACAACGTTCTCC
>QEOT01000039.1:77096-87257 GCA_003123785.1 Pterocarya stenoptera | reverse complement strand
CGTTTTCACATTTAATTTTCTTCAGGACTGTACTTAAACCCCACAAATTTACACTCTTTGACGAGTTTTATTATTCAATAACTTGGATTTTGGTTTAATTTGTATTAGTTTGTTAGGTTTGGCCGCAGAAATTGTATCACCCTGAATGAACTTAATAAAAATAGGTGGAACAATGGGTGTCTAAAGTTTGGAGAACTAATTATACGGCCCGGAATACCTTGAAGTTTGCATTGGTTTATTAAACTTGCAAATATGATTTTTCCGCTCGTCTTTATATTTATATTCTATGCCAAAATCTATGGTGAATTTTCTTATATTAATGTGTGCGCTGCCGACTTTTTTCTACAAGTGTGCCCTGATGATTAAAACAAAGAGAGGATGAACCCCGAAGTTGCCAACTTTTTTCCCTTTGTTTGTTAAATGAAAGCAGAAGATTAGAGGAAGAGGAGGAGCTTGACCTCTGAATCGGTGATGGTGGAAGTGTGGTGGTCCCTATTGGGGGCTGCTATCCCAGCAGTTATTTCTGGGCAGGCTTTTAGAATGAAGAAAAGACATGCTGAAGAGCAGAGGTTAAAGAGTGCCAGGGGTAGGGAAAAGAGCCCTGATGACATATTTGTCTGTGAAAGGGTGTGTACGTCAAAGAGAATGTTAAAAAAGGTTGGTGCCTTCTCAAAGGACCCAATTCCTGATACTTGTGTTACTGTCTGTGGTGTGTCTGAGCTTGATGCATGTGCTGATGCCTGCGCTCGCACTGTTTGTGTAAACCAACATCAAGTGCCAAACTGGAATGACGTCTGCTTAAGGAGATGCCAGAGTGAATGTCTCAAACTCTCTGATTCCCGTTATTTTTAGTGCATTTTCTCCCTCAGATGGTGAAGTTTGTATATGAAGCAATGGTATCGTTGGGATTGTTGATCACACTTTTTGACTTTATGTTTTTTGACACAATGTGATTTAATTTGTGATCAATTCAAGTTCCATGAACTAAAATAGTATTTTCTTGAAGCTTTTTGTGGGGGAACCTGGTAATTGTTGCTTCTTCGAATTGCCAATACACTAGCTATTTTTGTTTGGATTAGCATTTCTTGAATCCATCAAATGCAAGGTGCTATCACATGGTGTCTTGGCTCAGAACCATTTAGGTGCATTTTCAAGTTTTTTTTTATGGGTGCCTTGCCTCGTTGACATACATATCAGATTATAACTTCTCCATCCCTCCCTTTGTGCGTGTGCGCATGGACACATGGTTATGCACTTTTGAAGAAGTGAGTGAACAGGCCAGTCATCTTCGGACTTTTCTTTTCTTCAGAATTACTTGCACATTTCAAATCCTTGAACTAGACTGTTGCATTTCATGCTGTTTCTGTTAGTTAGACCCAAATTAAACCTTCTCTGCACTCATTCTCCTTACCTTGATCGTACAGCATCTAATTCTGTATAAATTCTGTTGTTTCCGTTGCTGTTGATTGGATTCAAGAAAGACTATCTCTGCCTATTTAATGCCCTTTACCCCAGTCACATCCTTTTTAGTGGTGATATTGATAAGCGGTTCTTGTACCAAGTTAAGCCAAGGGTAGGACTAAAGCAGGAATGAGCACTTGCTACATCCGCTGCCGATTTAGCAGATATATCCACTATTGCGCTTTTGCTTGTTTTAGAGCACTACTAGTGGCCTAGCCATTCTTTGGCCAAATTTTGACTAGGAAATTTACTTTTTCAAATTTAGTTAGTCACTTTTTAACATCAAATAACAAATTCTCTAAATCCATCGCTATTATATTAAAATATTGATTTTGGCATTTTTATTTATTTTAATTCTAATGGTAATTTGAATATTTTCTTAACTGTCATATTTTTTTAATAATCATATTTTTTCAATGGATATATTTTTATAACATCTATATTTCTCTATTACAAAATATAATATTTTTTCAACAATTTTATTCACTTCAATTCAAGTTTCTCTGTTAAATCTATATTTTGATTGACGAATGTTGTTAGACTGCTAAATTGGCTACGGTTGTTTTGTGTTTTTGGGAGACTTCAACATATTTGATCTTTTACAAGAGATGCTTTGTGGAGAAGAAGAGTCTTTTGCGCAGGATGAACATACAAGCGAGAAGAATATTTTATAGCCAAAAAATGATTTGGCCAGCAATATGGGCTGGCTAGATCTAGCCAATTAAAAACATGATGTCATTACTCTAGATGTGTTGAGTTTAATGTAGATGTATTTTAAACAAATTAGCTAAGTTTTGGCCAAAATCTGACTATGCCCAGCTCACTAGTAGTGGGTCAGTGGCCTAGTTAAAGTTTGGCCAAATTTTGACTAGGAAATTCACTTTTATAAATTTAGCTAGTTACTTTTCAATAATACCAAATAACAAACTTTCCAAATCTATCACTATTATATTAAAATATTCGTTTTGACATTTTTATTTATTTTAATTCTAATTGTAATTAGAACTTCACTCAGACGGAGAAAGAGAAAGAGACCAAGAAGTTGGGAACTCAAGACTGCGTCCTAATTGCCTTGGATTCTAACCAATGAAATTACTCACAAGCCATGGGGAAATTCCCTACAACTAGAGAAACAAATTTTGCTTGAAAGGAAATTCATCTTTGTCTAACCCCATCAACACCCAATCTCATACTTCAACCAAACAAATCTCAAATCAACCTTAAAACCTTGGAACAACAATCAAATAGAATGAACAAATCAAATAAAAAAAACCACAAATTAGAAACCACAAGAGATAGACCAGGGTTTTGTAAAAAAGAACCGAAAAATAGAGAGAAAAAAAAGAGACAGCTTGCTTATGGCTCCATGGGCTTATCGAAAGTGTTGATGGCTGATGGCTGCGTCGAAGTGCCCTGGCTTGTTGATGGCTAATGGCTGCGTTGATCTGCTTTGAGGAATGTATAGGAGAAGTCAACGTGTTCTGAGGAATGGTGTGGAGTTTTCTAGAATTTTTGTTTGTTTTGGCAAGAGATTAAGATTATGTTTTGGGGCAAAGGTGAGAAATCTCATGTTTACCCCGCGCTATTGCCACCAACATCAACCTTAGAATTTGCATCATTCGTGCCCCAAAAATTGACCAAAGATCTCTATACCAAGAAATGTGCTTTTAAAACCACATGCAATTTTTTCACTTTTAATGATGAAAACAAACAATTAGGTACCCACAAATCAATGAACTTTACTCTAAATTGGAAGGAGAAACATGGTATTGCATTTCCTATTATAGTTTTGATTTATCCTAAGAACTTGATGGGATTCCTTCAACATATAAATCGTATCAGTCACTGTCATCATCTTTGAAAATGAAGGTTTCTCTTCCTGGCTTTGGGCATATAGTTTGACTTGTCCTCTAGTGGTTGAGAATATTTCCGTAGAAAAACAACGTTTAAAGCGTTACAGACATCCCAAACGTACATCATCTTTTCTAGCCCATAAATATGAAAGTTTGATGTCTAGTAGCTGATCAAGTGTTGATTTCTTTTAATTTTGAGTTGATTATTCAGATAAAAAAAACTAACATATAGCTTTGTACAGTATCCAATCAAGTATGCTAGGTAGATATTCCCTCAAAGGAAATGGGTTGAACCTTATGACATGATGGCCTATGAATTCGGAGACAAAAGTATGTTAAGTAGAAACCAAGGCTACGACTGCCAAAATGCACTAGTACAAAATTCAAATCCAACCATCATTAATAGTGATTTAACGATGGTTAAGAAGTAATTTAATAATCTTCAGCGTGATACTCGTCCATGATATTCGCCCAGCATATTAATTCCTCTCAGCATGATATTCGCCACACAAGTAGATTTGAAGCCCTAACGTCCTAGAGTCCAGCAAGGATTAGAGAGAGTCAAGCCATAAGATAAGCCATACTAATTGAACACTCTACCTATATAAATAGAGGTCAAAACACACGACAGAAGCAACTTTTAGACGATTTAAGAACTGAAATACTCCACACTTTATTCTGACTTAGACATTGGATGTATCTCTCACCATATCAAGCCTTTCTTATCTTATTGGTGCAAGTTGATCGACCCTCTGGGGCATGAAGCCAATTAAGATTATGTAATGGGAAGAAAGATAATACAACAACTAGAGTAAAAAGGTTTGCCGAAGGAAAAAAAAGTCTACGTGCGGTATCATGAACCGACTCTTCCATATGGCTATGAGCTTGTGAGGTAAGCCCCAAAAATGAGACCTAGAGGGGCCAGGTAAACCTGGAAGATTGAGTTCCCCCCTAACAAACAAAGGCATGGAGTAGCTCGCTTGCCCAAAACAATGAGGCACCAAAACCTCAGGTGATTCTGGAGAGAAAGTGGTTCTGGATGGAATTTCAAGTCTGCCCTCCCTAGGTTATTTGGTTTCACCTGAGGGAAGGACCTATGCCAAAGTCTCCTCTAGATTGGTGGGCGGGGAAACTCCCCCACCATAAGGAGAAGTACTAAAAGGCAGGGAAGGTATAGATATCAGACCTTCACTAAGGTCAACACTCGAAGGATCATCACAAGATAATCCCTGATGATCAAATGGGAAATCAAGAGTTTCCTTGCCAGCAATTGTGGAGGGGAATAGGCAGCAAAGATGCATCACAATCATGTTAAGTTAAATATCCTCGCCAACCCCATGCGCTCCAACCTGATCTCCTAGAACTGAAGATATTCCCTCGATATCCTCACAGGGCACCTCGGGAAAATGACCCATAGAACCCTCGGGCCTAGACTCTAGAAATGCAAAATGTAGTACCTTGTCGATATCTACCTCATCTTGGTAAAGGGTATCAATCAAGCAATCATGAGTTGGTGAGGGCTAATGAACCTGTGAGTCGCCTAGCTCATGGGACTTAGCATCCAAAACCAATGCCAAGTCAGCCTCTGCCTACTTTAGAATCTCTTCCAAGCTATCAAGAGTGGGTGAAACCGGTCGGACCGATCCACTGCCTCAATATGGCTATGAAAGCCACCTCTGTTGTTCAACACCATCAGGAGGAATGGAAACCTCATGATCAGAGCCTGACCCACTATTGACTTTGTCTACTTCGTGAACCGAGTCACTATCCTAGCAAGGCTTCTTACCTTTCTGCTCCAACAAAATGGAAGGGGGCCTTTTCTATCTACGAGGAGTAGACGACCCCCTCAAAAAGTGGCAACCAAGGACATAGGAGCGGCTCGACATACTAAAAATCAGTCAATATTCGATCAAATAAAAAAATGTTGATATGTACCACTTCAGGATTTTGTTCAATCCAAGCACAAGTTGTTGTAGGCGGGCCTCCTCTCGATTGAAAAGCAAAGCACCACACTAAACTCACGATCCTCAAGAATAATTACCTATAGTGCCCGAATTGGAAACTCTTGGCGGTTGGCTTCACCTGGGGGAAATTCCTAGCTTGTACTAGTGTGAGATCCCTAATTTTCATGTGTTTTATTTATCTATTATTTATTTAGTTGTGTTATTTTATTTAAAGTTATTTTCATTATTCTATTTTGTAGTTTAATCTTTGGTTGGGCTTTTAATTTGTAGTGTTTTTATTTTAGTTAGGCTTTGTTATGTGTTGAATTAGGTGTAGTGTAATTGGGTAGTTATATTTGCTTTGAGCCATAGGGGTGTGAAATCGGGCCTAGCCCGTGTGAAGTGAAGAGCCGGCCCGTGTAGCAACTGAAGCCCAGCCCCCTCTTTAATTAAAACTGTGCGTTTTGTTCCATCTTGTTTCCCTTTGCGCTTTGTAGCTTCCTTCTTCCTCCTCCTCCTCCTTCTTTTCTTCTATCTTCTTCTAGGTTCTTCTTTTTCCAGTAGCTGCTGACGCCGAATTCTCCTCCAATCAAGCCATTACCACGCAAGGCTCTGCCATGGTGCCACCACCTCCTACTCTCCACCTCCTTCTTTCTCGTTTTTCTCTGTGTTGATCGACAGTGTGTTTCGCAATAACCATGTCAAGCCACCGCCTCTCATGGCCACCACCACCTTCCACCTCAAGCTTACGTGTTGTGCCGTGTCGATCGGATGAGCTTCCCTCAAACTACTGTCAACCCGCCACTGCACCATGCAACCTACACTGCCACACGTTCCTTCCACGACATTTCATTACAGTGAGAAGCTTCATTGGCCGAACCGCCATACTCGGCCTATAAATAGGACCAAGTTCCTCACTCCTCAAGGGATCCGATTATTTGATCATTTTGCTTCTAGTGGTTTGGTTTAATTTTCTATGAATTTTGTTGGTGAGTCCGAGAGTTTTAGAGTAGCTTTTGCCGTGCACCATCGTGTGCTCCGCTGTGTGCACCACCACGACCCACCATAGTAGAACTCTCCTCCACCCATTTGCACCTAGATTCGAGATACCTTGTGAAAAACCCACCAAGAACAGCCACTGTTTTGCCCTTGAACCACCAATGCTACCACCTTTGGCAACACCTCCGTACGCGCGATCTTCCAGAAAATACCTGACTGCAATGTGAGTAGTTCTCCAAAACGCGACCCGTGGGGTTTAAAGTAGAATTATTATAATTGATGTTATTTGTAAATTGTTGATTTGAAATAGGCCTTGAGCCATTGAAGTGTTGGAAATAAATTGTATTTGATGTTGGATTTGGGCCTTGGGTCGGATTAGCGGATGGGATTTTGTAGTTGGTTGTGAAATTGTATAATTGTAATTATTGTGACATTATATAAATGAGCAATTTACTATGTCATCCAATATTTGTTGTCATGCATATTTATCGTTTTTAATTAATTGTGCTATGAAGTCACGCTGTCTGTTTGAAAATTGGGACTGATGGTACTATTGTGCGGGTGCGTGTGTATCACGACTCTAAGCCGAGATGAGGCATTATCTTGGTGAAGCTCCTCTGGTTACTCGGGAGCGTAATAGACTGACATGACGTTATCTAAGTTGTCGCAGGGCAATGATTGGAACGGACGAGACGGTAACGCTCTCGTATCAATTCCATGGCCTTTCACTGGCGGGGTTAGAGGATGCTTAGCCATATACGCACTGGGCGCGGAACTGAGCATCACTCGTTACAAAGTCTCATGCACGGACGTTACCCGTGATGTGACAATGAGAGCCAGAGTGTGTATATGATCCATAGGAGAGGCCGTAGTGGATGCATAATAAAATAATGAATATATATGGGCCAAATGGGATTTTGGCGTGAGTGATTAAATGTGTATTTTTTAAAAAAAATATGGAAGTTGTTCCTTCATGTTTGACGGTATGTGGTCGTGTTAATTGTATTAATGTATTTTAAATTTCTTAGATGTTGTTTTGGTTAAGTATTTGCTAAGATGATGTCATAATCTCATATGGTGTTTTACCCTGCGTTCCGTCTTATGGTACCATAGATTTTGACGCAGAGACTAATTATAAGCCTAAAGGACCGGCTCCGTCGGAGGCATGATTTGCTGATATGTTGTTCGGTGATATAAGATTTGTTTTCTTTAATTTATTTGTCGGATGACTGTAATATTCTTATAAAAAGCATTTTATTGTTTTTGAACATTCTGATACTTAATAAAGAATGAACTTTTTTACTTCTCCACTGCAAGTATTATATTATACACTTATTGCATATTGTACACACTCTGAGCACTTGTCGTTGGGGTGCATGATCTATGTGGTCATCATTTCGGTGTCACGAACTCCACTAAAATAACACGTGGGGGTCGAGGGCGCCACAACTAGACATAAAAGAAGAATTTCTTATGCCATTCCTTGGAGTGAAAGTAGCTAGACTCCAAACTTGCCGCCCTGTATTTGGTCTACGAACAAAAACTACACCGATTCCCATCATGGTGCCGAACTTATAGCTAAGCTCGTCATGACTCATGAGCAATAAGGTTAGGATATTCCTTATTGGCAGGTTCCAAAACCTAACGCAACACAACATAACAAGATAACAAAATCCTCAAGACATTAAGAAAAAGCTGTGAATGGGGCTAGGCCCAAAAAATCTAAAGTGTCATATCACAACTTGTTTGAAAAATCCTTCCAAATCGACAGCCCCACAACGGGCCCTAGGAACTTCCAAAAGTACAGAATCTGGGACCTCATACAAGTTTCTCACTGAATCCAAGTTTGCCTGTGAAGTCATTGCAAACTAATGTCCTTCGAAATCATTCTGAAGTTGCAAATCTGCACCCCTAGACTTGGGGGCATGAGGAATGTGAGCCATGGGACCCAAAAGGTGATAGCAAGAAACCCAAAAGAAAAAGATGAGAGATGGAAGGTTAGGGTTTTGAAAGGAAGAACAACAACAATAAATGATTAGGGTTTGAAGGAGAATGCAATGATAGGAAACAAAGAGCATGAAAAAGAAAGGAACTTAAAAAGGAATAGTGACGACTGGACAACTCCCAATGAGAGGTAAGCCAACACACAATACTAACGTGAGAATATGTGTCGCTAAGGTAATTGATTAAAAAGTGAAGATTGAACGTGCCATGAAGCCTAAATGCAAGTGGACGTTAAGCGCCAAAAGATCATTGAAGCAACAAAAGAAAAGGGAGGAGAAGAATGAGAAATTACCATCACACCTATACGACAAGAATTTGCTTAGTAACTGCTAGGCCAGATATTCCCTCAAGGGAAATGGGCCAAACCCCACATCATAAAGGCCATTGAACCCAAAGGCAAAAGCTTACTAAGCATAAACCAAGATCATAATCGCCAAAATGCACAAGTATGGAATTCAAACCCAACCGTCATTAATAGATTTAACGACAGAACGGGCAAGAAGTAACATTAAAAATCTCCAACGTGATACTTGCCCTTGATATTCGCCCAACATATTAATTCCTCTCAGCATAGTATATACGCCACACAAGCAGGTTTGAAGCCCTAACAGTTTGCAATTCAAAAAGGATTAAAGATGATCAAGCCATAAGATAAGCCTTACCAATTGAATGCCTTGCCTCTATAAATAGAGGACAAAACAAAATTCAGAGGTATCTTTTGGATGATTTGAGAATTGAAATACTCTATACACTATTTTGACTTAGGCATCGAAGGTGTCTCTTATTATACCGAGCTTTTCTTATTTTCTTGGTGTGGGCTTCTAGAGGCCATTAGCAAAAGTATGAAACACGTCCACAATAAAGTTGATCGCTAGCTGAGGATGACATTGAAATTGTAAGTTTGTTTACATATCAATTATCAAGTTTGTATGTAGCAATTATCGAGTCTCAAAAAATTAAATTGAATTTAGTTCAACTAAGGAATGATCAAAATTTTTTTTTTATTTATAAAAAAAGACTATTAAGAATTAGGAAACTCTTTTTTAATCGAATCTCCAAAATGCAATGAGTTGAAATCCATCATTATTTGAAAAGGAAAATGTTACTTTATTCCTTGAATTACCTTTCATTTTTCAAAATGAGTTATCTACTTTTTTTTTTTCTTATTAAAAAATATCTAATCAAACGTTTGGTAACAAAAATCAAAATAAAAAAGAAAAAAAGAAAAAGCGTAAAAAAATAGATAACTCAGTTTTATTCATTCACATATTTAAAGGTTAAAAAAGGCCATTGTTGATCAGTAATTTAGGGGGAATGGGCCAATGGCATTGCCCATTCGGAAACCATCTATAAATAACATCGTTACTGATTACTCAGCCCTGGACCCAAAACCACTGTTTACGGTCAAAGGCTAAAACCTATTTATCGACTTTATTCCACCCTGTAGGGCCGAACGAAACCTTCTTCGGCACCTCCAGGTGCTCTTCCTCCTCCTTATCGCTCTCGCTCACCTTCAACTTTGTATTTGTTGTTTTCCTAGTTCTCTTTTATTTATATCTGATATTACGAAATGCTAAACAGATTTTACTCCGTGAGAGATAAACCCTCTGAGATTCTTTTAAGGAAAAAAATAGAGTTCAGAATCTTGATTCGGATAATTAGGGTTTTCCTATGTTATGATTGTTCACATGATTTTTAATCTGAACAGATTTTATTGTAGCGTATGGTCAAGTCATTTTTTTTAATCTCTCTACCTGTTGCCAGATTTCTCTATTTTCCATCTATAAGATAAAATCTCCCTTTGGTCCTCAAAATGTCTGGGGAAGAGGAAGAAAATGCTGCAGAGCTGAAAATCGGTGACGGTAATTCTCTCTCTCTCTCTCTCTCTCTCTCTCTCTCTC
>QEOT01000039.1:0-59854 GCA_003123785.1 Pterocarya stenoptera | reverse complement strand
TGTATCTGGTGCTGCTACTCAGTCTCGTAGATTTGTCCTCTCAAAGTTACCACTAGTATAAATTGTATTTTTTATTAATTTTTTAAATATCCTTAACTATTAAAAGAAAAAAAATTACAACTTTATTAATATTTACTTCTTTAATCATTAAAAAAATATATATATATCCGAACAACAACTCTAAGGAGACAAATCCATAGGGCTAAGTATCATTTGTTTATGTATTTATCTCTTCCACTCTAAGCTAAGCTCTATAGTCCCAAAAAATTTAGGAGATTCAAATCCACAACTCTGACACGCCCTTGACACATTCGGGACACGCCAATTCCTAGGTTAACTGGAAACAGAGCATGACCCAATCCACCACGATGCGCGGACGCAGTCTTGCCTACCTTTCACAGTTAGGAGCCATTCGTTTGGACTTTTAGAAGCAGAAGGACAGCCAGCCATATAATAAAAGGTCCAGTTGAAGGGGGCGGCAGTGGCTGTGGGACCCCACCTCAAAGAAAAGGAAACATCATGAAAATATAGCCAACGCAAAAAATGCAAAGACACGTCACACCTTTTTATCTCTGATCTAAACCAAATCCGCGTTGGGATTGTCGCGTGGCTTGTATGCGTTCCAGCTCTACAATGTTTTTGTTCAATTTTCCACGTAACCTTACATTCGAGACTATTATATACTCAATTTAAGGCATTTAATCTATATAATATTTAGGATTTATCGTGATCTTAATCGGATCATCTTTGTGTACTCCTATCTTTCTCGATACAGTGAAATAATATTAATAAAAGGCATAACTTATATTGATTCTTATTTCTTAGATTAAAAAACTCGACACACTCATATATATATATATATATATACAATTATTAAATACCATCCTCTTTCAATTAAAAAATAAAAAAAATTATTAAACATTGTCACCTCACTTGATTGCGGCTAGTTTTTAGGCCTGATTAGATCGAGAATTATCTTAATTTATCTAATCTCGAATAATTTTATTATTATATTTTTTTTTTAAATTTGTACATAAAATATAATAAATAATTAAATTTTTTAAAATTTTAATTTAACTTTTATTTTTTTATTTATAATTTTTTACAAAACATTTTTAGATTCTCCTAAAATATGAATGACGTAGATCTTAATACAAAATAATGTCATGCTATTAAAATTATTTAAGTAAATATTAATTTATAATGGCATGATATATTAATATAAGATAATAGAATATATGTAATCCGAAATTACTTAATAATTGGCTCCGAGAATTATGCACTTTCTAACGTTATTTAAAAGGACAAAATTTATTTTTGAGTAGGGTTATTGACATACTAAATATATCACTAAAATAAAAAAGAATTTCACATCAACTTACTACTAATATTTTGGAAAAATTTAATTTGCAAGCTAATTTAGGAAGACAGCTTCCGAATCCACAATACTTGACATAGCAAAATATACTCTACACGCGAGCTTGTAAACAAAGAGATTCAATTTTATTTTCGACACTATTCACTTCTGCAGTCTATATCTATAGATATTTTAGTAATTGCCCGTTCAGAGGGTAGTTGCGTAATTAACTAGATCAAGAGGCCCACTCTCGTAAAGCTGGAGACTATATATAGCCGAAAGTTCCATAGGCCTGGGTTATCACTGGCGGAGTTGTGCTGTCATCCTGCTGTGCTTTGCTCTTTTTCACACAGCTCCAGCCTCCTCCAAACGCAAAAACAAAAGCCTCTTCCTTCTCTTATTGGTGAAATTCATCTATACAATACAGTATTTGTTTCTTTGAAGAACTCGTATCAATCTCATGGAGGATCGTAAGGAGGTCTCTCTCTCTCTCTCTCTCTCTCTCTCTCCGCTTTTGTGTGTATCTCTGATTGTTTTATGTTCTTGTTGTGATTCCAAGTTTTTTCGTTTGTTTGCCGAGAAAGGCGATGGAAACACGAAGGAAGTAATTGAAATTTTAGAAAAAATTGAAGGCTTTCTTTTTGGTGTTGTTTCTAGTACAGTTGGTCAACTTGGAGCCGGATAAGTGGATTTCAGTGTTTACCCAATTCACAGGAACAAAAAACCATATTTATAGATAATTTTTTTCTCCCTCATTTTCGTTATTTTTCTTGGCAACCGAAAGGATTACGAAGTCCAGTTTGAGATCTCATTGGTATATACATATTTACTTATGCGTACATATTTAGTGTTAGATTGTACACTAAGTCGCGTTTTTTTTTGACAGATGAGTGTACCTGAAATTACAAAGAAATTTAGATCTATACATAATTATTATTTGTTTCTCTTCAGTTCTAAAAAAGCTAAAATTCACTCTGTAAAGAAATTAAATTTTTTATTTGTTCAACTGAACGGGACATTCAAACACGTAATCATTTCACTTGACTTTCTTTTTTGTTCAAAAATGAGAACGGTCAAAGGCGCCGGCTCCTTTATAATTTTCCCCCTGTTTTAGCTTGCAAATTCAACTCCTGTCATGATCAACTTTCTGCTCTAATAATATGTATGGGAAAGAACATGTCCAACACCGGATTTCGTATTCGAAACTGATAATTTTGGGACAATCAGTAAAGTGGAAATGAAATGAAGGTAGAGCTACGATTTCTGAACTTGTTTTTGAGAAGACAGTTAACTAATTTAATTGTCTACTTGTGGGCATTGTGCAAAGGGGTCTTCAGAATTCATGTTATGTGACTCGTTGTCATGAAGTCACGTCTATAATTCACATGTTGATATTATTTTTAGGAGTGGATGTGATCAATACCGGGTGGTGTGTTAACTTTGAATGTGATGACTTTTTTACCATGGAAATTTGTATAGGATGCTGTGTAAAGTTTGCATTTCATGGCTCTTTTTTTTTTAATCTCAAACTAGGTTATTTGGATGTAATAAGGGTTACATGATTAGATACCGAAGTTCACTTAAAAAAAAAAAAAAAAAAAGATACCGAAGTTCACTGAAAAGAGGCATTGGCTCTTTTTTTAATCATTTATAATTTTTCTATCATGTGGGATAGACCTTTTGATATCTATATTTATATTTATATATATATGAAAAATTTGATGTTTTTTGCAGAAGGTCGCACCCTGGCTATCAGTGCCTCAGTTTGGAGACTGGGACCAGAAAGGACAGGTGCCAGACTACTCTCTGGATTTCTCAAAAATCAGGGAAAATAGAAAGCAAAACAAGAAGGATGTGTCTAGAGCGAGTCTTGGAAATGAAGAAGAGTTCATTACCTCAAATACCACCACCAATGCAAGCAAAAAAACTCACATTGATGATCACCATCACTATCATCAAAAAACTCACATTGATGATCACCACCCCTACGATCAGAGCCAGCATTCTCCAACTGTAAGATTCTTGGCTAGTTTTGTGGTGCTTTATTTGGTGAGACATTGTTTAATAATGCATCTTGTACAGCTAGATCTGTGGTAGTTGGTGGTTATAAAGGAGAGGAACATAATAATATAATACACTATAACCATTAATGGTGGCATACATGTGGTAGGCTGGTGGGAAAAGTGCAAAGTGGTATTAAATACGGTGGGCCAAAAATGCTAGTCTGTGAGTAAGAACTTCCTAATAGAGACTCGAAAAACACAGACAGACACGCTAGCATGCATTAAATTATTGTTCTAGTACTTAGATTGGAAACAATAGAATAGATAATTGTTGCATTGGTGAAGAGACAAAAGAACAAGTGCATAAATCATCCACGATATTATATTCCCACATTAGTTATTCATCAATGACGAGCATGGTAGACATGCATGCTCAAGGTAGAAGCTTAATGCAAAAGAGCAATGCTACTCATTATCATTTTATTCATCGATCATTTCATCATCCCATAACATAGCGTTTAATGATTGGAAAACTATCAAGAACTTGTCGGGAATATTCTGATTGTTTGGTTTGGTATACCCACTAAACAGTAGGAAAATGATTTAGGTTTTTATTTCAAAATCTCTGGTTGATGAAATCCAAGGCTAAATGTTTGACTTTCTTTTACAGACAAGGAGGAGCTTTCTCCGCTACTTCAACTGTTGCGTTAAAGCCTGATTCTTGAGGGAATGTTATTAGATGATTTCGATGTAATGATATTGTATTGGGAGACTGGTTTCTTTTGCCTGTATAATATGGTTTCTCCGAACTCTTTCCATCACCGTTTTATCGGATAGGAATGATGTTCCTTGCTTCATGATGATAACGAAAACATTGCTCCTTGTCGGGAATATTCTGATTGTTTGGTTTGGTATACCCTCATGTTCGAGACATTCTTTTAGAATTCAAAGCGAGTCCATAAGAAGTGATTCCATTTGCTGCTGGAAAACCCTGTCAGTTGCTTCCAAATTGACTTTTAAAAGGATTCTAGCTTCTACAATTACACCTTTTTTTATTATCTGAACAACATCCTCATCGTCAAGCACATCTTCCTGCCGTATAAGAAAGAAGAACCAAAGATGTATTCAATCGGCACACACAAAAAAAAAAAAAGTTGACATTTAAAAAATGATGAGTACAAGGTATTGATGGGTACACGGCTTAGATGAAGTATTGAATGTCAATAGTACATCTAAGCCGTCAAACATTTCCTACTACTGTTCGTTATGAACCTGTTATTAAAAATACTTATTCAAAATAAAAATTAAATTAGTATAAGGTCGGAACGGATAATGAAAATATCCAGAGACAAATTTCTCACACCCTCAAACTAGTATAAGTTAATTCATGAAAAATTACTCTTACACCCTCAAACTACGAAGGGTTTTACACTTTGCACCCCAAAGTACCAAAATTGACTCAGTGCATCCTCAAGACCAGCCTATTGAAACAAAATCATCAGTTTGCAAAAACAGAAAAAAAAAAAAAAATTAAAAAAAAAAAAATCCAACAAATAATAACAGACATCCGAGTTGGATGGAAAGGTTTTACCTGCCTTCCCTTCCTCTACCTTTTCCACCCTTGGCACCCTCAATAATTCCAGGGAGATCCAACAACTGCCAATCAAAATTAAAATAAGAGAGAGAGAGAAGCTGTCTCAACGAGCAAGCGTCCACAATGCAAGCATGAAGGGGAAAAACCTAGTTAAGAGTTTACTCATCAAGGGATTTCGTTTATACAATTGCAGATACAAACCATCAACAGCAAGGAAGCCAGACCAGATAATGGCATCCATGCTAGCATATGATAGTGGTGGTCCTCATGTGGACAAAAAAATGCACAACCCATATGCTATCTGTGACAAATCTGAGTTCCACTAGGATGGTTCGCTTTCCACATTAGTTGCATGATGAAGAACTCATTCCAGAATAGTCAGCAGATCAAAGCTCAGGTTTATGTGGTATTGTTACCACCATTTTTCTCATCAATCATTCATGAAAAGCGTAGTAGAATCAGGCACATAACCAATCCCTTTGATCTGCAGAATTATATTGTCCAAAACTGAGTATATAAGATCGGCCTCAGCATGAGCTGTGTCTTTTGCAATAAATGTATGAACATCCTTATTCAGTTCTATCCAGCTGCTTCCAGGTTCTTTTACAACCCCATTAAAGTCCATTCTCTCCCTCAGCCTTTTGACATCTACCCACATATCTTTTGACGCAAAAATATTGGAAAGTAAAATATATGATCCACTATCCGTTGGATCAATTGAAATTGCCATCTCTGCTGCATATCTCCCCATATCAATATTACCAGCAACTCTACACGCACTGAGCAAGCTCCTCCATACTACTGCTGCTGGTTTTATTGGCATTTTCTCAATAAATTCCTTTGCTTCAAACAGTTTGCCTGCTCGGCCCAAAAGAGAAACTATGCAAGCATAATGTTCTGTCCCGGGTTCAATTCCAAAATCAACCATCGATTCAAAATGACAAAGTCCATCTTCTACAAGCCCAGCATGACTACATGCTGAGAGCACACCCACAAATGTTACATAGTTGGGTCTTATTCCCTCCTTTATCATCCTTTCAAACACCTGAAGAGCTTCATCTACTTCCCCGTGCTGCGAATAAGCTGAGATCATGGAGTTCCAGCACACAACATCTCTCCAAACTGTGGAATTAAAAGTTTTCCATGCCTCTTCCATGCTTCCACATTTGGCATACATATCCACGAGGGAATTTGTAACAAAAGGCTCTGAGTCTACTCCTACCTTTATGACCTGGTTATGGAACTGTTGACCATGCTGGAGACTTGCTAGGTTACTGGCTGCGGCGATCAAGGCAGCAAAAGTGAATTCATTAGGTCTTTGTCTTGATAACTGTAATTCCAAGAAGAGCTTGAGAGCCTCTTCATTTTCCAACTGTTGAGTATATCCACAAAACATTGCATTCCATACAACAATATCTCTTTCAGTTATCTCCTCAAAGACAAACCTTGCATCCCTTATACATGAACACTTGGAATACACATCTATCAAAGCACTCCCAGCAAATACATCCAGAGATGCCCCATATTTGATGATCAGGCTGTGAATTTGCTTGCTCAATTCTAAGGTAAATAAAGTAGTTGACACACCAAGAAGGCTAACAAATGTCAAGAGACTAGGTGGGAATAATCTACACCTCATCTCATGGAAAAGAACCAATGCTTCATTCAGCTTCTCTTCTCTCGAATATCCTTCAATCATTGCATTGTAAGAGACCACATTATGATCAGCCATAGCATCAAAAACTCTTTTAGCATCTGTTAATGAACTGCACTTTGCATACATATCAATCAAACCATTTTTTACAAAATCATCATACTCAAGGTTTGCCTTGATAGTGTAAGCATGCACTTGTCTCCCATTTTCTAAAGCCTCGAGTGAACCACACGACGTGAGAATACTAGTGCTAGCAAATCCATCAGGCTTCCAACCCAGTCGGGCCATTTCAGCAAATAACTTCATGGCCTCCAAGTTGAATGAATTTTGCATGTACCCTGCAATCATTGTGGTCCACGATATTATGTTCTTGACCACCACCTTATCAAATATTTTGCGTGCCGTATGTACTTTACCACATTTTGCATAGAAATCTATAAGCACATTGGTCACTGAAACATCCATCTCCGTTGCCCTCCTCAACACGTAAGCATGAATTTGTTTTCCTCCTTCAACAAACTCGAGCGCTGAACAAGCACTCAAAACACTAGACAGCACATATTTATCAGGAACAACATCAGTTTCTCTCATTTGGTTAAACAACTGCAACGAAACTTCACTTCTTCCACTTTTCACATACCCCACTATGATTGTAGTCCAAGTAACCGCAGTTTTCTCTGTCAAACCATCGAAAACCAATGTTGCTTCATCCAGAGAGTCGTTCTTTGCATAAAAATCAATCAGCGAGGTACCCACATAGACATCTTGAAAATAGCCTGTCTTAATTACAAAACCATGCACCTGGACACCTTGATCAACTGCACCTAATTGCGTACAAGAGCGAGTAACGCTAGCTAAAACATACTCATTTGGATTCTCGTCAGAACTTCTCAGAAGTTCCAAGAACACCATCAAGGCCTCTTCATTACAATCATGTTGGCTGTACATAGATACCATTGAAGACCAAGTAATTAAGTTCCTCTCAGGCATGTTATCGAACAACATCCGTGCGTCACGCAGCCGACCCGATTTCGAGTGCCAACGCAAGAGGATGTTGGCAAGAAACACATCATTTCCGAATCCCGAAACAACAATTTGGCCATGGATTGTATTATAATACAGTATTGAGTTGTCTGATACGGGTATTTGCAAGAGGTCGGCGAACTTGCGCCTTATGGTGCGGAGCCGACGGCCCGGAAAAGATGGTTCTTGTGAACGTAGAAGAGGAGCTGCTAAAGTGGAGAAGTTGAAACCTCGGTGCTTAGCGAGTTTGTAACAGTGTGTTAGGCGGTATGTTAACTGGGAATGGTTTGTCATCCTACAAAGAATGCATTCTCAAATTTTAAATATATATATTTATAGGAAAATTCTAATCCTAGTGTACTGATTTTGAAATCACACACCACACGATTCTGATGTTGCAAACCCGGTCTAATAAAAGTCCGGTTGAGTAGCTCCCTTGAAATTAGTAGCCCTAACACTGAAAAGTCTCGTGAGAAAAATCCAAAAATCCCTCTACTAGCTTTCCCTCCTCTTAATCACTCCCCCCATATGGTAGTTCGGCTCCCCACCCATTTAAGAAAGGAAAACACTACTTTATTCCATGAATTTAACATCTCTATTTGACCACTTAGTCAAAAAAAAAAAATTTATTTTTATTTTTACTTAGTGATTAAGAAAGTGATTTTAAATGTATGGATGTATTTTTTTATTTTTTTAAAATTTTTAAATGTATAAAAAAAATGTAAAATGAAAAAATGAAAAACTGTCCAACGGTAATGGTGGGGCGGCAGAGTAGCCCCACCCTTTAAGAAATCCCCTCTCTCACGTGAACAAAATCCCCCCCTCCCAAGATCCCATCAATCCCCTCTCCCCCATGAAGTGGGTGCAAATTTCCAAGCATTAGTTAGAACATAGAAAGACGTAGAGAGAATGGAAGTGGGAGCAGTGAAGAGATACATAGAGAAAGGAGGAGAATAGAACGCAGCCACAATTGATGGAATGTTTCTTAGATTCTTCAAATGATTCACCATGCAAGGCTTGCGTGTTGATCTCATCGAACCTGACCGTCTGATCTACTCCCTCAAAGTCCTCACCCATTTACTGGTTGGCTCCTACTTTTGCTTCTCTACTTTTCTACTTCAAACCTCTCTCTCTAACTATGTGTTTTATTTCAAAGACAATTAAAAAAAAATTAATTTTAAATTTGACATTGGGCTATTTCATTGAAAAAAAAAACTTTAGTTTTAACCAACAGGTATGGAATCCTTGTTTACTGGTTAGCTCTTACTTTTGCTTCTCTACTTTTCTGCTTCAAACCTCTCTCTGACTATGTGTTTTATTTCAGAGACAATTTTAAAAAATATATATTTTGAATTCGGCGCCAAGCTATTTCATTGTAAAACAACTTCAGTTTTAACCGACGGGTAAGGAATTTCAACGATCTCGTTTATGGATCTCATTTTTGGGTTTATAAGTTGAATGCGGTTGGTCAGTCGTGTGCAGACAACGAAGCTCAGCTAGCTTCTCGTCGTCTGTTGGTCGTTCTCATCAGTGGCCCCAAACGGTGGCAGACGTAGTGCAACTTCAAAGGTTGTCAGTTGAACATAGGTGAAGGCGGCCTAAGGAAGAATGTGGGGGGGGGGGGATTTGAAATCCACCCATTAGACTGATTTGAGGCATTTGGGGTCTGTAAAGCTAAAATGTGTGCATTTTACAAATAAATAAATAAATAAATAAAAGCCATGTCACCAAGACGTGTGGTGTATGTGAAGTAGATGGCAGATGAGCAGAACTACTCATATTCAAAAATATCCAGAAATTTGCAATCTTTGATCAATAATCAGGCATAAGTTGACTAATTTTGCCATCCTTGAGAGCCATTTAGCGCTTGGTAACTTTGAGCCATATACACACCCTAGTGAAACTGAGCACTAGGCCGACGAACCCACTTCTCCATTCAATCCCATCAATGGCCATGACCGACAACCCCTATTCTCTAGGTGGCAAATTTAAAGTGAAATAGCAGAAGCAAATTAAAAAAAAAAAAAAAACTAACAATCACACATAGAATATCAAGATTTAAGTAGTTCGACTCAGTGTGAATCTACGTCCACTAGCAGGGTCAGTCTCAATAAATTCACTATCAACAAAAGTAGAGTACAAGAGATCAATCACAAAAATCCTCAATCCCAGAGTCCCAATGAACTCTCATGAATCTCACAAAATGATCTCTTTTCCTCTCTTTGTATGGCTGTTCAAAGTCACAATACAATAAAAAAATAACATGTAATTATACTATACGGTGTGAAAAAACTCTAATTATAAACAATTTGCCTGGCGTTTGTTGGAGCGGCATGTCAAGCAAACAACTGCCTGGAGTTCGCTCGAGCGGACTGTCAAGCGAAGTGTTGAGCCAAAGTTCGCTCGAGTCAGGGTCAAGCCACAGTCAAGCCAAGTCCCTAGAATGTTTTCAACAAGAATCACTCAAGAAATCTCTACCATGGCTTGAATTCCATCAAGCCTAAACCAAAACTCATTAAACCAAGAGTCAACCCCCTCCACCAAATCCCTTAATGGAATCATAGACTCCGAACACCAATCAAGTCCAAACCAAGTTTGAACTTGTACATTGGAATTGGCTTCGTTATTATATATGCTAGATTCTCTGTGGTAGCAATCTTCTGAATTGCTATCACACCCTCTGTAACAACCTCTCGAAGAAAATGATACCTGACATTAATGTGCTTAGTTCTCTCATGATACATTTTGGTCAAATGTATTGCGCTCTGGCTGTCACAAAACACATAAATTCCATCCTGCTATAGTCTCATATCACTGATCAAACCTTTCAACCAAATGGCTTTCTTCATAGCTTCTACTGCTGCTGTAGTTAATAAAGCAATAGTGGATTGTAGCGTTTCTTTCAAACTAATAGCAGAACCACACATAGTGAAAACCTACCCCGTCAATGATCTTCTATTGTCTTAGTTCCCAGCATAATCATAATCAACATAACCAACAACCTTGGAAGTGAAATATGTTTCTCTATTAAAGACTTAGCCAAAATTCAACATCCTTTTCAAATACCTGAGTATCCATTTCCCATCCTACCAATGAACCTTACTTGGATTAGTCATATACCAACTAACAAGCTCACTGATTGTGAAATGTCTAGACGAGTACAAATCATTGCATACATAATACTACATATTGCACTGGAATATGGAGCACTGGCCATGAATTGTTCCTCCTTGTCTATCTAAAGAAATAGAGATGTTGAAAGTTTAAAATGTGTTGCAAGTGGTGTACTTACTGATTTGGAATTAAACATTCCAAATCTCTCAAGAACTTTCTGAATGTATTTTCCCTGTGACAAGTTCAAATTTCTAACTTTCCTATCTCTGTGGATTTTCATCGCCAAAATTTTCTTTGCAGCACCTAAGTCTTTCATTTCAAACTTATTATGGAGTCGGATTTTCAACAAGCTAACATCAAACACGCATTTCTTGCAGCAATAAGCACATCACCAACACATAAAGTAGTAGATAAATGAAAGACCCATAAAAAAAACTACCTATAATAAACACAATTATCATAGCTACTTCTCAAATAACCATGATCAATCATAAAAGACTCAAAACGCTTATACCATTCCCTCATAGACTGCTTCAAACCATACAATGACTTCTTCAACATGCACACATGATCTTTTTTACTGAATTGAACAGTGTTTCAGAACCAGAAAAAAAATTCAATGAAGTCCACACCTTCTATCTGACTGTAGCCCTTTGCAATTAAGTGTGCCTTGTACCTTGTATCTACAACACCTTGGATTCTTTATTTTCTCTTGAAGACCTATTTGCAATCAACAGTCTTCGTCTTCTTCGGCAACTTAACCAAATCTCAGGTTTGGTTATTGTGAAAAGACTCAATCTCTTCAGTTATTGTTGCACATCACTGTGCAGACTCCTTACTCTTAACAACTTTTGAAAAACTGGAAGGCTCCTAACCATCAATGTCCTCTACCACAGTAAGTGCATACATCACCATGTCTGCATGAGCATATCTCTGAGGTAGCTTAATCTGCCTTTTTGTCTACTAGTAGCTATACTGTGGTCTTGCTCACCCTGTGCGCTATTATTAGAATCAGAATCATGCTCATCAGCAATAACATGATCTTGAGTGCTATTCTGCACTCTTTGTGAAGTTTCAACCTGCAACTCCACCTTTTTGTCATTACCCTGCTCTTTACCTGAAGACACAATAAACTCTTTTCTCAAATTAAGTATGAACTGTTTATCAAATACAAATCCCTGCTAATTACAAATTTGGGTGATTTAAAACCAATACACCATAGCCTGAATCTTTTCACCCTACTAGCATATCCAATGAATATGTTGTTCTTTGTCCTTGGCTCAAGTTTTCTTTTATTAACATAAAAATATGCATGACAACAAAAAATTTTTAAATTTGAATAATCAGCAGGAATACCAGACCATACATCATTTGGAGTTTTCAATAAAATAGTTATGACTGGAGAGTAGTTAACCAAATAGCAAGTTGTGTTGACTGTTTCAGCCTATAAATCTAAGACAAGCAGGCATTTGTAAGCATATTGCGGGCTCTCTCCAAGAGAGTCTTATTTATCCATTCAGCTACTCCATTTTGCTGTGGAGTGTTCTAACTGTGTGGTGCTTGAAAATTCCTTTATCTTTGCAGAATTCATTAAAATCGCTTTCGCAAAATTCCATACCATTGTCAGTTCGAAGTCGCTTTACCTTCTTGCGTGTATGATTTTAAATCAAAGTCTTTCACTATTTCAAGTTAGCAAATACATTGCTATTTTGTTTTAGAAAAAAAAATGCAAACATTTCTTGAGTAATCATCACTAAATGTGAGTAAATACTAAGCTCCACCTTTCAATGGAATAGAAGATGGACCCCAAAGATCATAATGAATATAGTCAACAGTATTTTTGGTTATGTGAACCCTACATTGTTTTCCAAAACTACAACGTTGACAAAGGTCAAGTTTCCCTATATTATGATCACACAACAGACCCTGCTTACTCAGGATAGACATCATTTTTTCACTCATATGACCCAAACGCATGTGCCATAAACGAGTAATGTCTAAGTCTGGATCATCTGAAACAAACACTGCAGCTACACCTGTCACTGTACTGCTCTAAAGAAAATAAAGATTTTTCCATCTTATCTCCTTTCATTACAACCATGGAGACCTTATTGATTCTAATAGCTCACCTTCACATGTGTACCGAAAATCTAGAAAATCTAGAGTGCCTAAAAATTCTTCTTCAAATCTGGGATATGTCGGACATTAGACAAAGTCTTAACAATCCCATCAAACATATTAATACTAACCGAACCAATCCCAGCAATTTTACAGGCCATATCATTCCCCATCAGAACGGAACCATCATTTACTGGCTCATAGAAAGTGAACTAGACTCTCTTGGGACACATATGAAAAGTACAAGCTGAGTCCATAACCCACTTGTCAACAAAGCAACTATTAAAGTCGCTAATTGCTAAGACAATATTTGAGTCGTTAGACTTATCATCAGCAACGCTAACAGTATTAGAGGAACTAGTACATTCCTCCTTATTTTTCAGTATAAGACACTCATTCTTGTAATGACCAAATTTATGACAATAATGACATTTAACATTTTTTTTGTTAAACTTTGACTGTGAACTTCCCTTGGATTTACCCATGTTCTTCTCTGAACCTCTCTCACTGGATTTACCCTTTCTAGAGAAATCCTTAACAAACAAATCATTGGCTTGATTATCCACGCCCTTCAAATTCAATTTAGTTCTCAATTCCTTAGAATTCAAAGCAAACTTCACATTTGCCAAAGAAATAGTATATCTACCATACAACATTGAATTCATAAAATTATCAAGCGACATAGGCAACGAATACAAAACAATTAAGGCTTAATCTTCATCTTCAAGCTTAATGTCAATATTCCTCAGAACCATAATAATCTTATTAAATTCATCTAAATGTTCAGAGATAGGAGTATCTTCCTTCATTTTGAGCGTATATAACCATTGTTTCAGATACAAATGATTTGTGAGCGATTTCTTCATATACATGCTCTCAATTTTATTCCAAAAACCAGTAGCAATCTCCTCATCAATAACCTCTCTCAAAACTCCATCAGATAGTGACAGCACAATAGTACTATGTGCTTTCTCTTCTTCTTTTCTTAATGGTACAGGAGAATCATCATACACAATCTCATCCAATACCTTTGACAAACCTTGTTGTCATAGAAAAGCCTTCATCTTGATGCGTCATAAACCAAAACCGTTCTGACTGTCAAATTTCTCCACTTCAAACTTTGCCATAGCCATCCCTCAAGATCTCCCACAAAGCTTGGCCCTTGGTTACCAGTTCGTTGGGAATAATTGATTATCAGCTACTAATTTAAAGTGAAATAGCGAAAATAAAACAAAATAAAAATCAACAATCACACACAGAATACCAAGATTTAAGTAGTACGGCTCAGTGTAAGCCTACGTTCATTGGCGAGGTCAATCTCAATGAATTCACTATCAACAAAGGTAGAGTTTAAGAGATCAATCACAAAAATATTCAATCTCAGAGTCCTAATACATCCAATGAATTCTCAAGAATCTCACAAAAGGATCTCTTTTTCTCTCTTTGTATTCTAGCTGCTCAAAGTCACAATACAATGAAAAAAAACATGTATTTATATTGTATGGCACGGAAACCCCTAATTACAAACATTCGATCAAGTGACATGTCGAGCGAAATGTCGAGCAAACAATCTGTCTAGCATTTGCTTGAGTTAACTGTCGAGCGAGTGTCGAGCAAACAATTTGCATGGGGTTCGCTCGAGCGAAATATTGAGCCAAAGTTTGCTTGAGCCACAGTTAAGCCAAGTCTCTGAATGGTGTTTTCAACAGGAATGAAGCCACACTTAACATTCTTCATAGCGGGAAAAGGGTACCGGTAAAGACCCTTATTCCCTTCGAAGGAGCTCACATTGAATCTGGGCAAGTTGCTGCTCCTGTTGCCAAGTGAGGTGGGTATGGGACCCAATAGGCGGTTTTTGAAAAACATTGAAGGTGGAGAGGCAAACGAGAAGGCCTAGTTGTCTGGGAATGGGGCCAGAGAGCAAGTTGTTGTGGAGGCCAATGACGTTGAGGTAAGCACACAATGTGAGCTAAGGGGGGGATCTAGCCGGTGAGGCAATTGGAGGAGAGGTTGAGGACGACCTTGTTATTCGATGGCCTGAGAAATCTTAAAGCACGGCCTAGGTATTCATTGTTTGCTCGCCAGAGCTGAGGAGAAGGATAAGCTAACTAAAGTAGGAGAAAGGGGGCTTGGCATGCGGGTGAGAAGGAAAATGAGCCATTTGAATAATAAAGGTAGAATTGACAATTCACTCGTTGACAATTCCCTTTTTTGGCTTTCAAATTCAACTCCTGTCATGATCAAATTTCTGCACTAATAATAGAAAAGTTCTATTAAGCAGTCTTACACCACATACTTACTGAGCGAAAAAAATAAAATAAAAGAGTTATTATACTCAGCAGGTGTGTGGTGTAGGACTACTGAATAAAATAACTCCTAATAAAATGTAGGGTTGGGAAGAACGTTGACCGGATCTCAATTGAGGTATTAGGAACAGATAATTTTGGGACAATCACTATGTGGAAATGAAATGAAGGTACTATTTCTAAACTTGTTTTTGAGAAGACAGTTCACAAGGCTGATTTGGTTACACAAAACCAAACTATCTCAGATCATCTCATCTTATATAATCATTAAAACTTTTCTAAACTCTCACACAAAATATAATAAAAAATTTAACATTTTTAAATTCCAAAATAAAAATAATATTATAATAATATTTTATTCAACTTTTAACAAAATATCTTATCTGAACTATGTCTACTTGTGGGCCTTGTGAAAGGAGTCTTAAGATTATGTTTGGAGGATGAGATGAGAATTTTGTGTTTCGTTTTAAAGTTTAAAATATTATTTTTTTAGTTTTGAGATTTGAAAAAATTGAATTAGAAGTTGAAAAAGTTATATTGGGATTTGAAAAAGTTGAATTATTTATTATATTTTGTATGGGGATTTGAAAAAGTGTAAAGATGAGATGAGATGAAGATGAAAATTTTAAGTAAAATTTCTTTTCCAAACATAATCTTATAATTCATGGTATCTGACTCATTGTCATGAAGTCACGTCTATAATTCACGTGTTGAGATTATTTTTAGGAGTGGATGTGATCGACACCGGGTGGTGCGTTAGTTTTGCATGTGATGACTTTTTTATCACGGAAATTTGTATGAAGATGTCGTTTAAAGTTTGCATTTCATGGCTAATTTTTATCTCAAACTTGATTATTTGGATGCAAGAGTTACATGATTAGATACCCAAGTTCACTGAAAAGAGGCACTGGTGCTTCTTTTTTAATCATTTATAATTTTTCTATCGTATCATGGGGGATAGACCTTTTGATATGTGATGAAAAATTTGATGTTTTTTTGCGTAAGGTCGCTACCTAGCTATCGTTTGGAGAATGTGACTAGAAAAGACAGGTGCCTGACTACTTTCTGGATTTTTAATAATTCTATTCATCATCTTTATACTACATATTTATTTTATTTTTTTCTTTTTTTCTTTTTTTTCTTGACAAGTATGTGATGTAGGCATGATGAGTAGAAGAACTTAATTAGTTTAATAAAAATAATATATATAATTAAAACAGGTGTGGTGTGTGGTATAGGTGGCTACGTAGCAAAGCCATTTCCTCAAAAATCAGAAAAAATAGAAAGCATGACAAAAAGGGTCTTGTTATAGGACCGCTGGTTCTGACTGAGTACATTTTAATTTTTTTCAAACATTAAAAAAACAAAGAACAAAAATCACTGACGGTCAAAACTAGGGGCAACCTAGCATTTTTCTAACAAGAAGGATGTGTTTAGAGCAAGTTTTGGAAATGAAGAAGAGTTTACTACCTCAAATACCATCACCAATGCAAGTTTTGGAAATGGTAGATGGGCACGCTCAAGGACCAAGGTAGAAGCTTAATGCAAAAGAGTGATATTATTCATCATCTTTTTATTTATCTATCGTTTCATCATTTTATGACATGACATTTAATGATTGAAAAACTATTAAAAAAATTTTGAGAGTGCTCAGATTGTTTGGTATACCCACCAAACACTGGAAAATGATTTAGGTTTGGATTTTACTACACAACCTCCTACTATTTAGTATTTACCTACATTCCCCACTCCACTTTTTTTTTTTTTTTTAATATTTTTTTAAAATTTTTTTTGAGTTTATTTTTTTAAAACTATTTCAAATTTTTTATTCACTATTTATATAAAAAATATTTCATAAAAGAAAAAAAAAATGTGGAGTGTGGAGTGTGAGTGAATAGTAGGAGATTGTGAAGATTTTTTGTTTAGGTTTTTACTTCAAAATTTCTGGTTGATGAAATCCAAACGCTAATTGTTTGACTTTCTTTAACAGAGAAGGAGGAGCTTTCTCCGCTACTTCAACTGTTGCGTTAAAGCCTGAGACTTGAGGGAATGTTATTAGATGATTTCGATGTAATGATATTGTATTGGGAGACTGGTTTCTTTTGCCTATATAATATGGTTTCTCCGAGCTCTTTCCATCAGCATTTTACCAAATACGAACGATGTTCCTTGCTTTATGATGATAACGAAAACATGTTTGCTCCTTGGCACTTTCTGTTTTAGAATTTGACACGAATCCATAAGAAGTGATTCCATTTCTTCATCGGGTCGGGGTAAAGAATAAAATTCTTGATCACATTGTCAACTACTATAAGAGCTTACTTTCAGAACAATTCTCTTGGTGACCACGACTTGATGGGCTTCACTTTGACCCTATTGAATTGCGAGAAGCAAAACAGCTTGAGAGGCCTTTGAAGAAACAGAAATTAGAAAAGCGTTAAAAAGTATGGCGGGTGACAAAACTCCAAGCCCAAATAGATTTTCTATGGCTTTCTTTCAAACTTGTTGCAAAGTGATCAAAGAATATATAATGGGAGTCTTTCATGAGTTCCACGAAAATGGTTTGTTCCAAAAGAGTCTCAATGTAACATTTATTGCTCAAATTCTAAAAAAACTTGGCATTGTAGAGGTAAAAGACCCGCCCTATAAATTTGGTGAGTGGGATCTACAAGATCCTTTCGGAAGTTTTGGTGAATCAATTGAGGATGGTGGTTGAGAAGTTAATCTAAAAGCTTCAAAACGCCTTTGTCCAAGATAGGCAAATTCTTGATTCAATGCTGCCAATGAATGTTTGGATAGTTGACTCAAGTCAGGAGTGTCGGAGCTCTTGAGTAAGCTTGATATGGAGAAGGCTTATGACCGTGTTTATTGCAGATTTTTGCTTTACTTGCTAGAGAGATGTGGCTTTGGTTCGAAATGGTGTTCTTGGATCAAACAGTGTATATCTACTATTTGTTTTTCTATCTTGGTGAATGGCACACTAAAGGACTTTTTTAAAAGCGCCCAAGGCTTGAAACAAGGTAATCTCTCTATCCCCACTACTTTATGTTTTTGTAATTGAAGCTTTTAACAAGATGATTTCAAGTGTCGTGGAGGGTGGATTCTTATCTGGATTCTTAGCAGGGGAGGCAAATATTGGTTCACTTCACATATCTCACCTATTATTTATTGATGACACCTTAAATCTTTTGTGGTGCCAATCATGACCAAATTCGAGCTTTGAGAGCACTCATTTTATGCTTTGAAGTTGCTTTGAGATTGAAGATGAACTTAGCTAAATTAGAAGTAGTCTCAGTAGAGAATGTTCCGAATGTGGAGAACATGGCTAATATTATAGAATGCAAGATATCCCAGCTATCAATGAAACACTTGAGTCTTCCTTTGGGTGCCCCGTTCAAGTTTATATCAATTTGGGATGATGTACTACAAAAAATAGAGTGGAAATCGGCTAGTTGGAAGAAAAATGTATCTATCCAAAGGTAGTAGGGTCACTTTAATCAAAAGTACCATTTCCAACTTGCCAACTTACTTTCTATCACTCTTTCTGCTTGCCACAAAGGTGGTTCATCGGATGGAGAAGCTTCAATAGGATTTCTTGTGGGGATGGATGAATGATGAGTTTAAATTTCATTTGGTAAAATGGGTCACACCATGCTCCCCTATCCTAGAAGGAGGTTTGGATATTCGAAATTTGTAATTTTTTAACAAAGCTTTTGCTTGGCAAATGGCTATGGAGATACCACAACGGACGGTGAGCCTTATGAAGACCCATCATAGAATCGAAGTATGGTGAATCATTGGGAGAATGGTGTTTGAATGAGATAAGTGGGCCATATGGGGTCGGACCATGGAAACACAAAAAGAGGATGGAACACATATTCACAAAATATTCGTTTTGAGGTGGGTGATGGATCCAAAATCAAATTTTGGCATGATGTATGGTGTGGCGATAAGACAATGAAGGAAGCTTATTCAGAATTCTATGGTTGTATTTGGTTGTTGAACCAAACTTTAGGCTATGTTTAGATGTTGAGGTGAGTTGAGTTGTTAGTAATAATATTGTGTAGGTCCCATTGAGATGGGTTTTAACTTTTTTAGGTGGAGACGAATTTAACTTTTTAGGTTGAAATATATAAAGTAAGTTGAGATGGGTTTAACTTTTTTATGGGAAGTTTAAAAAGTAGTGAGTATCATCAATGACTGGTTTGAGATGAGTTGAGTTGAATCCAACAACCAAACACAGTTGATCCTATCTCATGGTACTCCCCCAATGGAATGTTACGTTCTTAATCGGTGTGCAAGATTAGGAAGTTAACGTTTTCTCGGAGGTTTATGACCTAATGTACCATGTTCGTATAATGAGGGGAGTTGAACAAGATCTTTTGGTGCTCTTCTAAGAAAGGCAAGTTCACAGTCCGTTCTTACTATCAAGTCAAGATCACGCATAATACAACTCTATTCATATGGAAGAGTATTTGAAGGACAAGCACCCATGAAGGCAATTTTTTTCGTATGGACAACTTCATTAGGGAAGATCCTCACAATAGACAACCCATTGAAACATCACATCGTAGTCATGAATTGGTGTTATATGTGAAAAAATAGTGAAGAGTCCGTGGATCTCTTATTACTTCATTGCGAGATTACTACGACCTTGAGGAATGACATATGGATTAGCTTGAGTTATGCCAAAAAGGGTAATCAATCTCAGCTTTTTGGTGAGGCATTCGGGGGCAATCCTTTGATTGGAACAGTGTGAAAGATGGTCACAAAATATCTGGTGCTGTATTTAGAGGGAGAAGAATGCAAGAAACTTCGAAAATTGAGAGCGGATAAACATAGAAGCTTATTTTTCACTACTTTACTTCATTGGTCAACTGTAGCTAATTTTAATGGCATGCCTTTCAGGACTTGTGCTAAACTAACACATATAGACATCTCTTTTATATGAACCGTATACTCGGACTTTTGTCTATTTCATGATCACTAAAATTTTTGTTTATTGATAAAAGAAAAATCCAATAAAATTCTTTATCGATAAGGCAGTTCTAGATAAAGGGATGTTCAAGTAAAGAGAATCAAGCTTCATGCAATTCAATCCTTGCTCTCAAATGACATTTCAGTTAGGTAGAAGATTGCGAAATTAAATCCTACAAAGAGTTAAAAATGAATCAATATTGAAAGCGCATGTGACAACAAGTTCTAGCATACTTATTTCTGGTTGTAATTCACACCTACCCCTTTCATAATAGATTTTATGTGCGGTGTCATACAACCGAGCAGTCAACAGAATACGAAAAGGAAGCTTGATCACCAAAAAGCCTAATTACATATCAAAGCTCTCCGCTGCTCTACCTAATCACATGCTAATAAAAAGCAGATGACAGGGAATGTTTTAGGCTATCAAAGCTTGGGAAACTGAAGATAAATCTCGTAGCAAGATCCTTACTGCTGGAAAATCCTGTCAGTTGCTTCCAAATTGACTCCTAAAAGGATTCTAGCTTCTACAATCACACCTTTTTTATTATCTGAACAACATCCTCATCCTCAAGCACATGTTCCTGCCGTATAAGAAACAAGAACGAAACATGTATTCAATCAGCAAAACATGTATTCAATCAGCACCAAAAAACAAAAAAAAAATTGCATCTGCAAAATGATGAGTACAAGGTATTGAAGTATTGAATAAACCTTGCCGACCCTTTGTGGCTTGTGTTTCGCGCTTGAACCCCAGACCAAAGCACTGTACATCAGCCAGAATAAGCAGTCATTGAAAATTATAAACGTGGAAGAAAAAACCTTAAACCAAATCTCTGATCGGCACATTTCCTGTGATCAAGTGTTTTTTAAAAGCAAACTAATTACAGAAACGGCTACCTGACGAGTAGCTTAGGTCATCATTGCCAATTCTCACAGGATGTCAAGCATGAGATGATTTGTTTCCCAATAAATAAACCAAGAAAATCCAAATTTAAAAATAGAAGAAAAGAAGAAGACGGTGTTGTCCAAAAACCGTGGACAAAATCAGCTATACATCAAATGGTTCTATAACTCGGTAAATTGAGTTTTCAAGTTCCTGAAGCAGAATAGATGACTACAATAAGGAACGGAATTTTAAAAAAGAAGCCACAAAAATTGGAAATATTGGGTGTCGGTGTCGCTTTGCAGAAGGTGAGCTAGCTAGCCATCTATCACTTGTTTCAATAGAAATAGTGAAAAGGAAGACTTAATTGATAAAGCTAAATATAATTACTAGGAAAACCAAAAGGCTTCAAAGTATCTAATTAATCAAGGGTGTGGACAAGTGCCTGAAATTTCTTTCCTGTGCTCTTGGAAAAGATCCATTGACAGAAGGAACTCACGCTTATCCCAGTCGTGAACTTCCTTTACCTTTACAAAAAATAGAAAACAAACGAGAGCAAGGGGAGCATTTTGTTTTCCACATCTGTAAGTTAAAACCTTTGATAGCATCAAAAGTTCGGAGATTACTACTTGAATTGTTTAAGCATGTTCTTCACATTTTAGTCTCCACATTTTGCAAGTTAAAACCGTTGGCAGCATGAACGTTTGAAGAGGAAAACTTACTATTTGAATTGTTTAAGCATATCCTTGTGGATTCGGTTGCAGAAGTCCTCAACTGTCCTCCTTCTAGATGACAGGATTACAGGATCTTCATAGTCAGGATTCATCCCTTTAGGCTTTGTGTATATGCGAGTCAAATTAAGATACTCCCATATCTTATCCAACAGACCATCAAGATTCCATTCCAGATGAGCACTGCAGATAATTATGAAAAATCAACGAAAAGAAATGTGTGGAAGAATGCCAAATTATTGAGGAAGAGACTGTGTGGAAGCAAAAGTTGTATCTACATATCAAAAGGACAAATCCATAATTTTTTTTTTGATGAGTAAAAGTAAAATTTTATTATAGCCCAAGTATACAGGAAGTATACACAGAATATGCCTAATTACCACTAGCACAAATGATGGATACAAGCAAATTATGAAAGCTGTCCCCATTACAAATAATGATTTCCAATTTATTGCAACAATTGTCTTATGTACTGCTCGTGATGGAATTATAAAAAAGATTTCCAATTTATTGCAACAATTATCTTATGTACTACTCATGATGGAATTATAAAAAAGCAGGGAGGTCCAAAATAAGGACAGTTTCAGCCAGGGAAAGAAACATACCTGACGGGGCAGTAGTGAGGAAGTTTATCCAAAATCTCCAGCTCCTCCAGGGTAATTTGATCAATCTTGTTCACAACATATATGCAAGGCATATATATCCTACTGCCCTCAATGACATCTATGAGGTCATCCGCAGTTGCATCATAACGAAGAGTAATATCAGCATTGTGAATTCTGTATTCACTACATATTGCTTTGACAGTTTCAAGGTCTAGAAGTGTGTTGGTAACCGTTGAGGTGAAATTAATTCCACCCTTATCTTTCTTCCTGAAAGTCAGATTAGGTGGTTCCTTATTCAACCTGTACCCAGAAAAAAAAAAAAAAAAAAAAATTCAAATAGTTAATAAAGACAAATTTGAAAAAGAAAAAAGAAGAAAAAATGAGAGAGAGAGAGAGAGAGAGAGAGAGAGAGAGAGAGAGAGAGGAGGAGGAGCAAAGGCCTGAAATTGAAGCAAATTTGACTAGTGGTTGAGATCAAGATTTGCACGTGTCCACAAATTATTGGAACATGAATCTGAAAACCTCCAACCACCCACGAAAATTGGTCTTTCTACATACTAATTCAATATATTGCCACTAGGGATCCCTTTCACCCTAAAATTGGTCTATCTACATACTAATCATAATCTAATCCTCCTGACTGGCTATCACCCATAGTTAACTCTTTGGAATGCTAAAGGAATGCTAGGGTTGGAGTTTGTTGGTGGGAAGAGGCCCAGAAAAATATTGTGGATAAACATCTATATAGAATGTGATGAGAGGTCTGGTAGGGTTGCAAAATAAATGACCATAGCTGAGAAAACAGCTATGTGCTGCTGCTGTTAACAGTTCTAAAACATTGCCCGAGGCCCAACTTTTGAGAAGTTTTTTGCTGCTAGTTAATGGAAAGAGCGGATAGAGATCTCAGGGTTGTATTTTATGAATGGTGTGGGTGAGAAATCAAATTTAGGCCCTGTTTGGTCACTTTTTCAGGGGCACTCCAGCTTTTAAAAGAAGTTACTAACATCTTTTCTGGTAATTTACCCAAGATATTCAGCTTTTCACTTGTCTTATAAAGTGGCTTGCGCTCTTCAGGTGGCTTTTGGGAAGAATACCAAGGGTTGCTTCATATCCCATATTTTTGAAAGACTATGACTCGCCCAAGCCAGGCCCTAGATTGCGGCTTGCAAAAATGAATGACGAAAAAAATAGGATACTTTAACCATATATGAAAACTCATTTCCAAAAGAAGACCCATATTAGTATACATGATGCATAAGTACATGTAAAAAGAGAGAACTTTTGACTATGCATTTCTTACCTTATGCCAAATCCCTCAAGCTCTTTCTCTATCAGGCGTTTGTGAGTTATTGGCTTTATTGCATCAAGAACAATTAAAATGCAATTGCATGTCCTAGCAGTGCTGATAACCTGCATTTGCAATAACAGTTAAATAGAAAATCTAAATAGACGGGCATATCAAGAATACACTTGCATAATAGGCATCTGTACCATGTAAACTTATGTGTGCCAAACAGATTTGTCCGCCAGATTTTAATTTCCCTAAATAGATTGTCCACCAGTGAAGCAAAAAATATGGCTCGTTTTTTATTTAAATCAGCTGTGCATTGGACTAGCTAAAGCCCTTCAAGTGAGACTATGAGCTACAGTAAATTAAAAGCAAAAGTCATACTTGGCGAGTCACTGTTCACCAACCAAAAGCATATTTTATTGAAAAATAAATTCCAACGGCTGGGCCAAATTTCCCAAGCTTTCTACTCCCACAGTCTCCTTTCTCTCATTTTCTCTCCCTTTCTCTCCCCTCCTCTCGAGCCCGACACTCCCTTTCTCTCGGTTTCTCTCCATTTCTCTCAAGCCCGACAGTCCCTTTCTCTCCCTTTCTCTCGTAGAGCTTCGCCCAGCACTTCCTTTCTCTCTCCCCTTTTCCGTTTCGTTGTCCATTGTGCAATATCATCTATCTCGGCCTGGGTGAAGAACCAAACGGCAACTAGGACAATCAATCTACACCGACAATTGGCAGCTAGAACCAAATGGCCTGTGCTACAGTGCCTTGTGAGGATCTTCGAATTTTGCCCTAGACTACCTATCCGAGAGACTATTTCGGTTCTGATACATGCAAGCGTAAAAAATTCTGGAATTTCTCTTTGATCTTACTTCATTTTGTGCTGATCTTTGCTCTTGTTGGTTGTGATTTTGCTGATTTTAGTGGTTGTCCAGTGATTGTGCCATATGTTTATTGGATGGATTTTTGATTTTAGGTTTTGTTAAAGTGTTCTTGCTTTGGGTTTTGCCGGTTTACTGATTTGTTGTTCATAACATTGTGGCATCTCTTTTGTGCTTTGGTATGGCAGCTGGTCTGTGCTGGGACAGTGGTTCTAACAATCACCATGCTCAAATTTTAACCTGTTTTCTAAAAGGGATATTGATTGCTGTGTTTTTTAGCATGCACAATTGTTGTAGTCTGGTACATAATTGTTAAATTCATTGTAGTCTGGTACGTAATTTCTGGTCTGTGTAGGCTTGGTTGACTGGCATTCTGTGTAGGCTTCGTTCTTGTCATACACAAATTAGACACGAATTAGCATGTGGATATTTGTGCAAACAAGATAATTTGACTACTCCAGTGTAAACAATAAACATTCTGTGTTGTTCTTGGATGCTCCAGTGTAAACAAGATAATTAGTTCGAGGTGTAAGAGCAGATATAGTCATTGTACAAGCAAAGTTAGTACTAAAATCCCTCACAACAGAAATTAATGTGGTTTGCATTGAAGAATAGAAATTGTAATATTATTCCCCCACCCCTCCATGTTCATGTCTTTACAGCATGCATGCAGGAGTAGTACTAGATCAACTTTGGCAGCTGGAAATGGATGTTATTCTTTTGTGGGCTGGTTGTTAATTTTTGGAATTGAGGAAATGGATGTTATTCTTTTGTGGGCAGGTCTGGTGGGCTGGATTTAATTTCCAAGATGTTTTGTATTTGGATTGTGGGCTGGTTTGTGTATGGTCTGGATTTAATTTCCAAACTTGAACTTGTGTATGGTCAAGTTGCATGTACCAGACTTCTGATTTTTGGCATTCTAATGTTGAAAGGCATCTCTTTTATAGTTGGTTCAATTTCTGGCCCTTTTCTTTTACAGTAACAGAGTAACTCAAAATGTGCATGGCTTGGTACGTTCAGATTTTTTCAGAAAATTGCAGCAACCACACGATAATTAGTTCAGAAAATCTGTTGGACAGGATTGGACAGTTTTGTGACTGTATTGGACAGGATTGTTAGAAGATAATGAAAGTTTTTCAATAGCTTATAAATAAGATAAATCAATGTCCATTTTAACATTTTTTTTTTTTTTTGATAAGAAATCAAGAAGTCTTATTCATAATAATAGGCAAAGCCCAAGTACACAGGGAGTATACAAGACAAATACCTAGCTATAATTTACAACTGAAAGAAGAAAATCATGGACACTGAGTCCATTATAAACAATAGCCCCCACCCACCATTTAACAATAAAAAGGGAAATCTTAAATAATAGAAGTAGTACAAATAACCATGTTTGTTGGATAATTAGGTTGAGAAAAAAAAATAGTTAGAAAACAATAATTTAAGTAAAAATTAAATTATTAATTAAAATATGGTTAGTGTAGTTGCAAAATATCAACCAAAAAAAAAAAAAATGATATTATTATCTTGGCTAATAGATGGATAATCCAATGTGGGGTTATATCTTGAATGGCAAAGGCTTTAGGCAAAATTTTGGCTTTGGCTTTGGCTAGACCGTTGCCAATGCTCAGATCCAACCACATAATGATACATCTAAGCCGCATAACATTTCCTACTACTGTTCTTTGAGGACCTGGTGTTAAAGCACTACTTATTTTAAATAAACATGAAATTAGAATAAGGTCACAACGAATAATGAAATATCCAGAGACAAATATCTCACAAGTATAAGTTAATTCATGAAGAATTACTCTGAGGCCCTCAAACTACTAGGGGTTTTACACTTTGCACCCAAAGTACCAAAACTGACAAAATGCACCCTCAAGACCAGACTATTGAAACAAAATCACCAGTTTGCAAAAAAAGGAAAAAAAAAAAAAAAAGATCCAACAAATAATAACAGACATCCAAGTTGGGTGGAAAGGTTTTACCTGCCTTCCTCTACCTTTTCCATCCTTAGCACCCTCAATAATTCCAGGGAGATCCAACAACTGCAATCAAAATTAAAATAAGAGAGAAAGAGAGAAGTTATCTCAACGAGCAAGCATCCACAATGCAAGCTTTAAGGGGAAAAACCTAGTTAGAGTTTACTCATCAAGGGATTTCATTTATACAATTGCAGTTACAAGCCATCACCAGCAAGGAAGCCACACCAGATGATGACATCCATGCTAGCATATGATAGTGGTGGTCCTCATGGGAAAACAAAAAACAAAAAAAGTGCACAACCCGTATGCTATCTGTGACAAATCTGAGTAGGAATAGACACTATAACCATGGAAATTTAAAGCTAGCAACATTAAAACAGAATAAGGTATCATACTTGAAAAATTAGGAGTAGAGTTGGGGAAAATGAGTTAGAAGTTTTCTTAAAATCTGTGTCCGTTAAGGTTCCAAAATAGACAATATCTTGGGAAAAACTACAATAGAACAGATGATCAAACAGCATGGAATGCAGGGAAAAATAGTATAATCATCTAAACCTTACAAATCATCTCATGAGAATATGAGAGGTGTAAATTTGAATCTTACTTTGAGTGAAGTCTGATTCATTAGTTGTATTTAAGAATTTACAAGTAAAGGGGAAAAAAGCACGGGAGATCAAAACCCAGTCTCCCCTTGGTAATATCAGATAGCTGCTTTTCAAAAGAGATAAAATCTTCCGGAAAATAATACACAAGGAACAAGCTGTTTCGGATGAAATTACCTGAATTTTAGCTCCTCGATACGTGATCACACCTGGGATGCAAGTTAAGGTAGTAAATTCATAGGAAGCAACCTGCAAACCATAGGGGTAAAAAAACATATGGCCTTCAAAAGAACCATGGAAATAACCTACAAGAAGATTTCGTGATAAAAAAGTTTCGCCATTATCCTCTTTCCTTCATTCCAACAGAAGCAAAAGGAAACAATGACAAGAATAAACATGTTCAACATTAGAAAGGCATGTGTACATAATAAACAAGCAAGCAAGCATGTGTACATAATAAACAAGCCTGGATATCCACCCAGACAGACCCTCTAGAGCCTATGAGCTGCCCGCTTGCATGAGATATTGTGCACAGTGATATTAATACTTGCACATTTTCAAACGAGCATATTTCGCCTGTTACTTGAGGTACTTATTAAACTTCCAATTTCCAATATCTCTTTATCCATTCAAATCATCTAATCTTCAAAATGTCAACCCAGTCCTAACCTTAATCTACTTTCTGGATTTTTTCTTTTAACTCAAAGTAGGAATATAATCCGTAATGTTATGCAATTGATAGAAGCATAAAGTTACATCTAAGAAACACTGCACCTACAATCTATGATACCCCATACAGATGGATGAGTGTACGTGGTGTATCAGATCCCACATTGCATGGGAGGGAGAAGTTCTTGCTCTTTATAATAGTTACCATGGGACTCCACTTGTACTATTGACTAGGCCTTTTGGAGTATGGGCCCAAAGCGGCTAAGACCTCCCATGAGACGTTGCAACTAGTATCAAAGTCCATCCCAACTAGAAAAGTGAGACTTGAGCTGTGCCACCTACGAAGAACTGTCTCGACGAGAATGTTAGGAATTTAAGGGGGTGAGATTGTGATACCCCATACTGACTGATGAGTATATGTGGTATATGAGATCCCACATTGCTTGGGAGGGAGAAGTTTTTGCTCTTTATAATGGTTCCAATGGAACTTTTGACTAATCCTTTCGAGTAAGGCGCAAATGTGGTTAGGGCCTCTGATGGGGTGTTACACAATCTTTGCATTAATTCATTTGATAAGTAATTCACAGAACTGCAGGAACCACACTCAAAACATCTAAGTAATCCAACTACGTAGTAAAACACTTTCATCAATGGTCTAATCTTGATAATGATAACTATTCTTTACTAATAAAAAAATAATCGTGATAATGATAACATTACCACCCAACTTTTTTTTATAAGTAATGATGATACTATTGCCACCAAGTATCACAATAAACTTTTCTTTCTTTTTTTGATAAGTAAGAAATTTATTAAAAACTACGTAATTAGGCATAGCCTAAGTACACAGGAAGTATATAAGAGAAAAAACCTAATTACAAACTAAAGCTGAAAAACAGCACGAAAGTCATTGGAAACCACAATAAACTAAATTTGAGAGCAGCCTAAATTTCCCAAAGCAATTTTTCCCATCATGTGCCCATTATTATCTGAATCCTTACACAAAGTTATCTGAAGAATTGGTGAGCACTGAGCAGCCAACAACTTCTATCTCGTTACTAAAGAAAGATGATAAATACTCACAAGCCATTAGAATGCAAACCTCAACAAAGTTATCCTGATTTCTCAAACACTCTCATTACTATTCATTACTTTATTATTACTTTTCACCTACTTTTTACTCTTATTCAATATTCTATTATTACTTTTTCATTACTATTCACAAACATTCTCAAACACTTTCACTATCCAAACCTAGAAGTAATCTGTTCCATACAAACAAGAAAGCCTGGCAATATTAGCCTTACCAAAGCTCACTGATGAAAGCATAAAATCTGAGTTGACAAACAACACACACACCTCTGAAAATGTCCCTGTTAGCTTGTTTAACAGTGTAGATTTCCCAACGGAAGGGAATCCCACTAGACCAACTCTTGCATCTCCACTTTTAGTAACATCAAATCCTTCACCAGCACCGCCACCTCCTTTCGAGGAAGGTTCCAAGAGTTCCCTCCGTAGCTTTGCAAGTTTAGCCTGCAACAGATGATCATCAACATATAGATCAGTTCTGCCAAATACTAGAGGATGAAAGAAGAAATTGAGAAACTTAATGATAAAATATGAAAGCACCATGGAATCAGCATATAAACCCACATCTATAACTTATAAAGTACAAGTAAACACCATACTTTCGAGCTAAACAAATACCAGGCATCTTAGAGCAAGGAAATTAAAATATCCAGAAAAAATCATGAATTTCAACACAATATAACTTAGATTGTTTTACCGATCAAAAAACATATATAATTTAGATTGTTTTACATGATTACGTCAGAAACAAATGTGTGAGTAGTCACTCTTACATGTACCAAGGGACCCATGTGATTTTATACAAAAATATTCATATAATGCACTAAATGGCAAAGGCAAACAATACAAGCGACCTTACACTTATCAGTGCCCTTTTGGACAGTTATATCCCATAAATATATTTTTTCCTTATAAGTAGGAAAGTTTATTGATCCTGATAATTAGGCAAAGCCCAATTACACACGTAGTATACAAGAGAGAGGCCTAATTACAGCCTATGAGCTAGAAACAGCAGCATAAAAATCATTCAAGTTAACCCCATCCAATACAATCGCCACATGCTGGCATTAAATGAATATAAATGATAGGATTTTTTTTTTTTTTTATAAGTAAATGATATTATTAATAAAGATAGGCATAGCCCAAATACACAAGATAGTATACAAGAGATAAGACCTATCTAGGTCGTAGTAGCGGAAGCAAGAAAATCATGATAATTTAGGCCATTAAAGTCTATAGCTATGGCCCATAGAAATAAAGTACTGAAAAATAAAGATCAAAGTTCCTCTAGTGTCCGCTCCTTATCTTCGAATGTCTTATCGTTACACTCTTGCCATATGCACCACATAATGCAGATAGGGACCAGCTTCCACACTGCTTTGATTTGTGGAACACCTCCCAAAAGTGTCCAGCTGGCCAATAACTCAACCACTGTGGCAGGCATTACCCAAGTTAACTCTACTCAGCTAAACACTTCAATCCACAAGGCTCTAGCTGTCTCGCAGAAAATACTACACCAATTTAGACTAACGACCCGGCACTTTCTTAGATTATCGGTTGTCAAAATCTTGCCCAGGGCAGCTGTCCAAAAGAAGAAGACCGTTTTAGGGGGCACCTTATTCCTCCAAATTCTTCTCCATGGGAATTGAATAATCGGTAATTGTGTGAGGGACTTAGAGAAGGATCGAATCGAGAATGCACCCTTACTTGCAAGTGTCCACCACAGGGTATCGGCTTGTTATCCATTCGGCTTCACAGAATACAATAGGCTGAAGAAAGCCTCAAAGTTGTCTACTTCCCAATTTTGAGCCGCTCTACTAAAAGTGATGTTCCAGTAGACTTGGGCCCCCGATCAAACCATGAGGTCCGCCACAGAAGCTTCTTGATCAAACACCACCCGGAAAACAGATGGAAAAGAATCCTTTAGAGCCTCATGCCCGCTCCATATGTCCCTCCAAAATTTTTTCCGAGAACCCACACCCAGCACTAATTTAGTATGGCGAGTAAACACCCCCCACCCTCGTCTAATGTGTTTCCAAACCTCCACTCCATAGGCTCATTCACCTCTCCAGTACACCAACCACCCCACAAGCTTCCGTATTTGCAATTAACCACCAGTTTTCATAGGGCTTCTAGTCCCATATTATATCTCCATAGCCATTTCCCAAGTAAGGCCCGATTGAAAGTTCTCATATTTTTTACACCCAACCCACCTGAAGAGATTGGCTTGCACACCTTGTCCCAACTGACTAAATGGAATTTGAATTCATCCCCCCACCCCATTCCATAAGAAATCACAGTGGAGTTTTTCAATCCATGCTACCACGCTAGCTAGAAGTGGAAATAAAGATAGAAAATATGTTGGTAAGTTAGAAAGAGTACTCTTAATTAGAGTCATCCGGCCACCTTTGACAAGTACAATCTCTTCCACCCTATGAATCTTCGTTCTATCTTCTCGATAACTGCATCCCAAATTGATAAAGCCCGTGAGGTAGCCCCCAACGACAGTCCCAAATATTTCATGGAAGAAATGCTACCTTACACCCAAATGTGATGGCCAAGTGCTGAGTGTTGCTGACATTCCCAACTGACACTAACTCTGATTTATCGAAATCCACTTTCAAGCCTAACGCTACTTCGAAGCATATTAAGAGTGCTTTTAGTGCCCTTAGTTGGTTTTGATCTGCCTCGCAGAATATTAGTGTGTCATCTGCAATTAATAAATGAGATATAGTAAAATACGACCCCGATTGGGGTCACCAACCGAAAATCCAACCACAAAACCATTCATAACCATGGCCAATAGCATCCTACTAAGGGCCTCTATGATGATAACAAAGAGAAGGGGGGACAACGAATCTCCTTATCATAGGCCACAAGAACTATTGAAGAAACCAACTGAGCTGCCATTAATCAAAACTGAGAACCTTGCCATTGAGATGCACCATCTCTCCCCAAAACCACATCTCCCCAGCAAATATAGAAGAAACTCCCAATTTACATGATCGTATGTCTTCTCCATAGCTAAGTTACATATAATCCCTACGATACCAGACTTTAATCTGCTATCTAGGCATTCATTGGCTATAAGGACTGAAACCAAAATTTGTCGACCCCTTACAAATGCATTTTGAGGCTTCATAATTATCTTACCCAAGGCCTCCCCTAATCTGTTTGCAAGCACCTTGGTGATAATTGTGCACACCCCATTAACGAGACTAATGGGCCTATAATCCTTCACCTCCGATGCTCCGATCTTCTTCAGGATCAACACAATAAAAGTAGCATTTAGGCTTTTCTCGAACTTCCTAGTCGAGAACAATTCTTGAAACACATTCATTATGACCTCTTTCACTACCTCCCAGCATTTTTGGAAAAAACCCATCGAAAAGCCGTCTGGACCTGGTGCTTTGTCTTTAACCATTCTTCTTACTACATCGTAGACCTCCGCTTCCTCAAAAGGTCTCTCCAACCAAGACGCTGCATGTGGCTCAATAGAGTCAAAACTAAGTCCATCAAGCTTTGGCCTCCAACCCTCTTGTTTTGTAGGCAACTGTTCAAAGAAATCCACCACATGATCCTAAATCACAGGAGCCTCCAGGATATTTTTCATTTTCACAATCTCTTTCAACTGCTTTTTTTCCCTAACCAGAAAAGACTAATGCAGTGTTTTGTTACAGCTGAAAATATTCTCTTGGCTTGTTTGGAAAGGGCAAAAAAGAGGGGTTAACGGAAAATTACTAGTGAGTCAATAGGAAAATCATGTGTTTGAGGTGGAAAATGACTTTTTTTTTTTTATATATATATATAAGTAAATAGATAGCTTTATTGAATGAGAATACGAAAAAATTCCAGATTTCTCCCACTGCACACTCCTTGTTGTTAAAGCACCTATCATTCCTTTCTGACCATAGACACCACATTAAGCACAAAGGTATCATACGCCACGCTGCTGCCAATTGTGCACTATTATGCCTCCTATTACAGCATGCTAGTAATTCCACCACAGTCTTATCCCTCTCCAGGGTTGAGGTGGAAAATGACTTATCCCTCTCCAGGGTTGTAAGTCATTTTCCTGAAAGATAGCCGTCGTTCTTCACTCAAATAAAACACGTGGCCCAATCATAGGTCCATGTCAATTTTAATTTTTTATTAAAAAAATTAATTAAAATTTTATTATTATAAAATATATTTTAAAAAATATAAATTAATTTTCATTATAAATATATTCCTTATTTTTTTAAAAAAATATTTCATTAAATTATTTTCAGAAAAAATTAAATTGAGACGCGGCGTTCTGTGATTGGGTACATGTTTTACGTTAGCGGTAATAGACAAAATAATTAACGGATGATTCTATTTCTAATAAAATCATACCACAAGGGATTGTTACAGTAAATTGTTTACTGAATAAATGTTCCTAGGCATGAATCAAATTATAACATATGAAGTCATATATATATTTTTTTTTATCGGTAAATTATATATATGAAGTCATATAATTACAATCATGATTTTCAATGCAACAAAACATCAGAAATTCTTTTATGCAACGTTTTCAAGGTGCCAAGCAAACTTTGGAAAATCAACAATTCTTCAGGAAAACATTTTCATTTGAGTACATTTTCTCATTTTCCTCAGTTTATGTCGAAACAAACACAGCCTAAAATAGGTTAACAAGCTGCCCAATCATACCATCTTAAACCGACATATTCAAAACATGACTACCAAACAGGACTTGAGACTGCCTCTTACTGAGATATTCAAACTCTTAGGGTCTGGTTTACATACAAAAACATTAGGACTAGTGAGTTGGTCATTTCTGCTGAAATGGTTTCCAAGTACCAACACCTACATCGTGCACAAGCCAGTACTTAGCCTGGATAGGTGACTTCAATGAGCACATATTTTCCTGAGACACCAATGATAGCTTTATCAAGTGCAAAACTTCTAAATGCTCCAAAACAGACCACTCTACTAAGTTTTCCACATAAAGAAAAGAACATATATATATTAAATTATTTCACTATTTGGGAACACAACTGTTCTCAGATATTCTCAAATTATTTCACTACTATTCACAAACTATTCGCTACTTTTTCACTACTATTTCACTTATATTCACAAACTATTTCACTACTATTCATAGATATTCTGATATATTCTTAGTATCCAAACAAGCTCTAAGGTATAAGAAAGAAGTGATAAATGAATATAAATATTCATAACATCCTCCCATTGAAAATATAGAGGGGTATAAATATCTACCTTGAGCAAACCCAGGTGATGAGCAGTAGCCTTGTTCTTTTGAGTCCTTGCCATCTGCAAAAAACAAGAAAGCCATATTCACATTTTAATTAATCAAACAACTTTCACATCTATCTCCTGACCAGTACACAAGATCATCTATCCATTCGACATGTGGTCCAGAATCTTATTAAGATGAAAAATATGATTACAAGCTTGTTTAGCAGCAAAACAACCAGTTACTGCTTTGTTGATCCATTGCAAGGAATTTTACAGTCTGTGTATAAGTTCTATTCATCATGTTTTAAGTTTAAGGTGTTAGTTTTAATAAAAATAAAAAAAAAGTTTAGGGTGTTAATTATTTTGCTTTATACTTCACATAACTACATAAATTCTACAAGACAAATTCATATTTTATGACAACAAACAGGCGAGTCATAACTCTTCTTCTATATTTGCAGAAAGTGTACGTAAAGGAATCAGAAATGAGATTCATACGTGTACACACATATATAAATACACACACTCTCAAGATCGCTAGTTATTTGGGTCATATCAAAACCACCATTCAACTCAGATTATGGAAATGACAATTGAAAGTTCGCATCACGATGACACAAGTCACACGATACGGAACTTAATTCCTATTCTTTGTCTTTTCCATTTTCTCATTAAGATGAAAGATAGAGGGCAAATCAGGACAGCATTTTGTGCATTGTCGTTATTTGGGACTTCAGAGGACGAAAACCAGAAAAGCTTAAAAAGAAAAAAAAAATCAGGTTACCTAATTGCATAATTATTTAATATACGAAAACCGTAACTGAATGACACAAAAACGCTGGAAATTATGCTTTTGCTTCCCCTCACAGTCCTCTGGTTCTTTAGCAACCAAATAGATTCTAAACGCGGAGGGAAAATTTTAACTTAAAACACTTGTACGCTAACTTGAAATCGGAAGAGGTAGAACATGTTACATTTTTTTAAAACCCCAGAACCATCTTGTAACTTTTCTTACTGAGAGCTCAGAAGGAAACAATTACCTCATCTTCGATGTCCTTGATTTTCTGCATAACCGTCGACATTTCTGAAGCAAAGAATCTTATATAGAGAGAGAAAGATAGAGAGAATCTATATGAGTGTGTCCCGGATCAAGATGTACGACGGCTGCGATAGCGCTGCGACGGTCGTGAAATGGTTCCCTATGCAGTAGGAGAAAGAAGAAGATGAAGGTACTAGAATAATGAAGTTGGGCTTCTTTTGCGTAATGAGATTGGTTCCTTGTGTACTACGTGTCAGGCCCAAACCCAATAAATCTTGGGCCACAAGGTCCAAACCTCTAGCCTGTCAGCCTATGCTGTGATATAGGACGAGGTTGTGCTCAAATGATGTTCCATCTCTGTCCTTCGGTTCAAAAAAAAAACCAAAAAAAAAGTCTGTGCTTTACCCTCCAGGAAAATTAAATTGCTTAAATAAATCTGTTTTGTTATATTTAAATATAATATATTTCTAGGACTATTAGTTAATTTCCTATTTTTAAGGGTATGATTGGATGTAAAGGTGAACTATCTCATCTCATTTCAATTTAACTAATAATTTTATTATTTTTTATAAACTATTTTAACTCATCTCATCTCACTAATCCAAACGGATCCTTAAGAACAATCTCTTTTTTAACTTCTGGTTTTAAACAAATTTTGTATTAGTTATTTTTTCAACTATATGTTATAGGCACAGCCAAACGTTTCTCAAACTGCTGTGTAATTTGTAATGCCATCAAAATTTTAATTTTAATAATTTCTTCCAATAGTACAAAAAACTAACCCGGATATCAATTTACACAAATAACCTCAATAAAAATTTTCAAAAATTAGGAGAAAATGAAAGATGCTATAGTTTGATAGGTATAAGGGAGAATAGAGAAGTAGTTAATGACAGAGAATTCAATTGATTTTTTAAATAAAAAAATGTAACATTCTGATAGCCAAAAGTGCAACTAGCTTCGTTTAGATAGTGAAAATGTTTTATCTCATCTCTTCTCATTATTATAATTTTTTTAAATTTTCATACAAAATATAATAAAAAAATTTAACTTTTTCAAATCCAAAAATAATAATAATATTCTAACAATATTTAATTTAATTTTTATATAAAACTATCTCAAGTCACTATCCATACCGCACCTAAATTGTTTTTTATTGTTTTATAATTTTGTATACAAAGGAGAAATTTTGAGATCGGATTTTATTTGAAGTAATCATTTGAGAAGAATTAAGCATTCTCAATGGATTAGCCAAAGGCTAAATCCATTACATATTTAGCTATTAGACTCTAAAATATCATCACAGTGGATTAGCTAAAATTCAAATATTTGGGCTTTAGCTACAGTGAACACCAAAATCATTTTCAGATTTGCTAGTTATTGTAGATACTAGATACACTAAATGTATATTTTTTCATTTATTTCTCTTTCTTTTTTCTCCCATCAACTGATTTTTGTTATTTAATTATTTTTTTTTTATTTTTTGGAATGACAATTAGTATTAAATGACAATTGAAAAAATATAATTTTTAATCCATAATTTAATTAGAATATGATTACTAATTAACATATAATAGGTAAAAATATGGTAAAATATGATAAAATAAAATAAATTAATAATTTAAAAAATTAAATATTTTTTGAATTATTAATTACTTATTACTATATAATGAATAAATGGATAATTTAATGTGGAGATTTGATGTGAATAGCCAAAGTCAAATTCATCTTATATTATTTTATTGTTATATAATGAAAAAATAACTATTCCAATATGGGAACTTATGTGAATAAAATAGTCAAAATCCAAATTCCTCTCACATTCATCAAAAATGTCATTTAGCTTGGCTAATCTATTGAGAATGCTCTTATGCAGACTAACGAGTTGTTTGGATTGTGAGATGAGATGAGATGGTTTTAGATAAAAATTGAATAAAATATTATTAAAATATTATTTTTTAATATTATTATTATTTTAGGATTTGAAAAGGTTGAATTATTTATTATATTTTATTTAAAAATTTGATAAAGTTGTAATGATAAGATGAAATGAAATGAATTGAAGGTGTTTCTCAATTCAAACTACTAAAAGTAATTTAGGTATCAAGTTTACAAATAAATATTCAGGAACCTGTACAATAACATTGGGGCTAACATATATGATGGCCTCAATTTTGTACTAGGATTATTCCGTCTACACGGAAATTCTATGTCAACAATTTTATTTGGACTTAAATTTCTAAATTAACTTTTGTTGTACGAGCATTAGCATTGGATTATGCAAATGTAAATGTAAAATTTACATAATTTGACATGATTTTGCATTTGACTATTCTACTTAACACTTATTCTCACATTGGATTATCTATATATTAGTTAAAATAATAATAAAATATTATAAATTTAATAATATTATTTTTTTCAATAATAAAATGCTATTGCTGGTTGGAGGAAATGGAGAGAATAATAAAATCATATTTTTTTTCAATAATAATATTTTTTCTTAATAATAAAATATCTCAAAATAATAATAAAATAATATTATCAAGGCAAATGGGTGAAATGGAGAGAATTAGTTGGCGGGAGGAACAAACTGAGGGAAGAAATCAGAGAGAAGAGAGTGTGTTCGGACGAAAGAAATAGTTTTTAAATAGATTTGGTCTACCTACAGTGAATGTCAAAAATAATCGGAAGAGTTGGTTTACTGTAGCTGAAAGTCATCTTGATTTACATTTGGATAATCTGATGCAGGCCATTTTCATCTTCTATTAACTAAATTATCCATTTTATTTGTATTTGCATAATTCAATGTCAATGCTCTACTAGCATTATCATTGTCAAGTTAGTGTATAACTTTTCGTTTATAAAAAGTGTGTGTTTTCTTTTTTCTACTTTAGCTCGTACAATAACCTACTCTGCAGTAAAGCCATGAGTAAGCGACAACATGTTCACATTCTTTATTTCTTATTATTGGCATGAATGTTCGAGAATAAAGTCATGATTAATCTCTAGAGTGCATAGATCTTCAATAAAGAGTTTCCCACAAGAGCATATTAGATAATTTAAGGAGAAGTTCTACCATTCCAATAGCCCCTAAAATTTGTTTATATCCAAGAGAATTTGAACCTTAGACTTGAAGGGAGTATATCACCAAGACTAAAACCTTTACCACTTAAGCCAACCCCTAGGAGTTAGTGACATCCTATTCACATCCAACAGATTAAGCATCTAAGTTTCCACCTTCCACAAAGATGGTCCACAAAAAGCCCAGAGGACAAACATCTTTGTGATGCAAAACCCTTCAAGCTCAAGATCCCTCACATAAGTTGCATGATTGAGAACTCAATCCAAAATAGTTGGCAAATCAAAGTTCAGGTTTGTGGTATTGTTACCACCATTTTTTCATTAATCATTCATGAAAAGTGTAGTAAAGTCGAGCACATAACCAATCCCTGTGATCTGCAGAATTATATTGTCCAGAACTGAGTATATAAGATCAGCCTCAGGACAACAACACTTCCGATGGCTACACATGTTGTACCAGCCACTTCGTCTCGTCGAGATATTCCAGATCTGGGCCACCCTGTCTCCATCCCATCGGCACGTGGCTGCCACACGCCATCACAGGAGCGTGGACATAAAGACGATCAGTAGATCTGTCCACTTGATGCCGGTTTTTCCGCTATGTTACTGTTTTTCCTAATCCATGATCTAGAAGAATGGTTTGAGGACCTCTCCAAAAATCATCTCAAAACAACAAGCAATAGTACACCAACCGCTCGCACCGCTTTCAACAGAGGTTCCATCGCTTTCAGCAGTGGATCCATTGTTCGCAATTTATTGCAAACAGCTTATTTCCATCTCTTAAGACGGTGTCCTCTTTGCAGGACTTGGGTGACGACCAAGGAATTGGTCGTAAAAAATCGCTTTTTTTCTTCTTCTTTTTTTCATCACTTTGTACTGTTGTTTTTGCACTAGGGTGTTTGTTGGGGAACCCCACCCCCTTCTCTTGTATCATCTTTCCTAATGAAATATATTTGCTTGCTTAGAAAAATATATATATATATATATAAGATCGGCCTCAGCATGAGTTGTCTTTTGCAATAAATGTATAAACATCCTTATTCAATTCTATCAAGCTGCTCTGCTACAAATCTCCCCATATCAACATTTCCAGCAACTTTACACGCACTGAGCAAGCTCTTCCATACTACTGCTAGTGGTTTTATTGGCATTTTCTCAATAAATTACTTTGCTTCAAAGAGTTTGCCTGCTCAGGCCAAAAGAGAAACTCTTCTCTTAGTTCTAAGATCCAATGTTTAATTTAGCTTTTCTTCTGTCTAGTATCTTTAAATCATCGCAGTGTAAGAGACCACATTATGATCAACCATAGCATAAAAAACTCTTTTAGCATCTATTAATGAGCTTCACTTTGCATACATATCAATTAAACCATTTTTTACAAAATCATTCTACTCAAGGTTTGCCTTGATAGTGTAAGCATGCACTTGTCTCCCATTTTCTAAGCCTCGAGTGAACATTTGGTTACCAAACATTAAATAATTTTTAATATTAGTATTAATTATTACTTTAAGATCTACAATTTTAAGCTTTAAATGAAAAGCTATATTACATACCGCAATTCCAAACATGTACTAAGTGGTTTGACACGTACTAGGTAGCTTCCAAACATGTACTAAGTGGTTTAACATGTACTAGCTAGGCAGCGCAAGTCCACATAGGAATTTATTTTAGACAATTGATATTAAGGATTCAATGAATTTCCTAATCGAGTTTGGGGGGGGGTCTAATTTATGGCTCAAACCAAACCTAAGGTAGCGCTTGTAGCTTCCCTTCCCACTGTCTATACTCTTCATGTCAGGTTCCTAGTAGATAAGTAGAGAAGTCACTATGCTCAATTTCAAGTAGAGAAGTCACACTCGATTGCTCCCTTTATTTCTTTTTACTTGGGATAAAAAAGATAAGCTACATGGTTCTTCAACTTCTCAACTTTGTTCATTGAGTCTTGATGGTTTACATATCTATATTATATTTTAGAGTAATGCTATTTTTCATTTTGAATTTATCATTCTTACACACATAAAAATTTTCATACTTTAAGTGGAATCTTATATTAATCACTTAAACCAATTAAAATTCGTAATATCAAAAAGGTGTGAATGAGGATGTTAAAACTAAAGATTAAAAAAAAAAACTAATTTCTCTATATTTATGATAGACAAGCATTTTGTTGCAATATTGCAAGGTAGCTGCATGTACAAGTTTCAATTACACTAAAAAAAAGCAAGTAACGAACTGTATTTATAATGAGCAATAATAGAGAAACAAAATATTTATAAAGTATAATGAAGCAATAATACAGCGATACCAAGCTAAGTAGAAGTACATTTTATAAGACTTTTCTTATTAAATATCACACATATAGTAACACTTTCTTGGCACAACGTCAAGAAACATGAAACGAGACATTTCTTGGTGTATTTATCTCAATTTGTGTTTTATTATTTTTTGCTTTTTAAAAACTTATTGGGAATTATTGTTGGAGTCTTCCTCCTCTGGTTTTCATATTACTAGCTTGTGTAATATGCCCTGCAAATATAATTCGTTTAGAAAATAATAACGTTTCATATATATATATATATATACATATGGTCATAGTTGACTCATTTAATATTAGTTACATAACACTTATCTATAGAAAATAAGAAGCTGAATGACATGTTTAATGCTATCGGAATATTTATTATGTGGGCTATATGTTATGTCCCTTAGATAACACATACATTGAGATGCAAGCCCTCTTTAACTCGAAATCATCAAATTATAATGCTCAAATAAAATAAAACAAAAACTTCATCCACACCATTTCACAAATGATATTTCTTTAATTTCTAGCAGTCAAAAGAAAGCTTTGCCTCATTGTCCCCACAATAATAATTAAAAAATTTACAAACATCCATATATAAACCATGCATCTTCTTTTTTCTATTGTTAAGGTATAAGCTTAGGTACAATGTTCCTAGAACGGTTCTTGTTAACCCAACAATACACTTATAGTTACCACTAAAATAATCAATGATAATGACTTTTTATGATTTCGTGGCGGGAATTAATAATAATAATTAAAAAAAACTTACGACCATCTAGTTAGAGTGAACTTTTTGATCTTTACGTCTATCACAAACTGTTGTACATTCAATTAAAACCATCACACATCTCAATATGTTACTTTTTTTTTTTTTTTTCTTTTTTTATACATTTAGGGAGGAGGGTTTCGAACTCATGATCTCCATTTTGAAAGTTGGGAGTTTATATCAATCAGATCACAGGCCAAAGACCTCTCAATATGTTACTTGAACTCAAAGCGGCTACAGAGTTTCTACGCATTTGCCTATCAAGTTTTTGCTCATTGTTTTCATCCTTAAAATCAATGATCTAACTATTGAAAGGACTCTCTGGACATGTTAATAAGTCATTTTTAATGCCATAAAGTTGTCCACTAATCACTTGCGTCACTCAAACGTCCTCTTACTCAACGTGTCTCTCAAACTTCCCTCACTCCACGTAAACGTATTCTCCTTCTCATATTTATTTTATTTTAATTACATAAATGTATATCTCTTATAACCTCTTAAGTACTCAAAATATCCATATATAGTCTGCATCTTTCTCGACTTACCATTCCTTTTCTAATGCAACATGCAAAAAATCAAATATTATAGAAGTATACTTGAGCGCATGTCTCTCTCTTTTTCTCTCCGTCTATATGTTTTGCATTGATCTTCAAGAACAATGTTGAGTTTGGACGCAAAGGACACAAGCTGGAGGGTGTTTATTACTTTTCTCAAGTTCAAAAACCTTATAGGCGGATATGTTTTGTTTGTGTATTGTTCAACTAAAAAAAACTTTTTGCACATCATTTCACAAATGATATTTCTTTAATTTCGCCCAGTCAAAAGAAAACTGTCTCTTTGTCCCTGCTAAAACAATAAAATAAGTCACGCGTCTTCTTTTTTCTATCGTCTTAAGGCATAACTTAGATACAATAATACTAAAACAAAACTTGAACATTAAATCAAACTCAACCATCCTTAGAACGGTTCATGTTAACCCAACAATATTCCTCTCTGATTCCTCTACTTACAAAACACTTTTATCAATAATAACATATAATTATAATTATACACTTATAGTTAACACTAAAATAAGTAATGTGTTGTAAAACTAAAAATAAATAGCAAGAAAATTAAAATATTGCAATATAATCTTAGCTCTCCAGGGGTTTCATATCATTTACTTCGAATTTCTTGTTGTGCAAATGATTCTTAATGCACACTTTTATTGCATTGGAAAATAAGAAATATGAAAATGTGATAGATGAATTAATAAGATAGATAAATGAATGTAGAGATTCTAAGAATTGATACATGAATGAGCTCAAATTCTAATATATAGAATCTAAATGGTCATCCACCTAGTTCATGTATACATTTATAATACTCCCTATTGGATGACCATACACAAAGAACATGTCTCATTAAAATATTCCCAAAGTAGAACCCAATGGATAAAAACCAATGGCAAAAGAAAAAATAATACAATATTCTTCTGTACCTTAGAATGTTGTAGGATTGTATCGTTAAAACTCTGCAAAGAAAAATCCAATGAAAACAAACCTTAGTGAATGAAAAAAAGTACAATCTGCATGATTATTTCCTTCCCCTCAAAAGTATGTAGAGGTTTAATCTTTTATGATGAAATATTCTTGAGTTGATGCATTTCATTATGTACCAACTTCTTAAATGTTGCCGTTGATAATACTTTAGTGAATAGATCCATCATATTATCACATAATCGTATTTGCTTAACTCATGTGTGTAAAAGTATTTTGGTGAAATATGTTTGATTTTATCACCTTTAATATAGCCTCCCTTAATTTGTGCAATACGAGCGGCATTATCTTCATATAATGTTATTGGGTTTTTTATTTTTTATTTTATAGGAAACAAACTTCATTAACAAAACAACAAGCTTACAAATATTTCTCAGTCCAAAGGACTTGAGAAATCACATCAGGGAAAGATCCCCACCACAAGCTAATATCTTTAACATTCCAAGCTAGCCTTACAAGCTTACGTGCTGCTTCATTACAAATTTTGCCAACATGTCTAATTTCACAACTGTTGAATTTTGTCATCGGCTCCTTTGCATTCTTGATAACAATGCCTACCATGGACATGGATAGATTAGTCTTTTGCAGCTCCTTTACCATGATTAAGAAATCACTTTCAATGATAAAGTTGTTAATCCCCAAATGAATACATAGTTGAAGACCCATAAGAATAGCCAACATTTCAATCATTGTAGCTTTACTAACTTTACGCTATTAGGTTATTTTTTATTGTAGATAAACCATACTTTTCTCGAATGTGTTAAATTATTAATCTTAACAAAATGCTTTCTCGGCTTATTTGGTGAATTGCAATAATCTCTAAGTAATTAGAAGAAGTAAAAACTTATATTCTCTTGACAGATCTCTATGAAATAGCAATACCATCATAAGTGAATGGGTATCGTGTTTATGATCTTCCTTTATGCGGATTGCAAAAGTAACTCGAGTTTGCATAACCAATTAATTGAGAATTCAACTTGTTTGGATAAAATAACCTCATATCATCTGTTCCACAAATATAGTCTAGAATATGTTTCACATTATTTCAATACTTTTGAGTTGGTGCATAAGTATATATTGCTAGTAAGTTAACTGAAAATGTAATATTTGGTCGTATGCAATTTGTAAGATACATTGATAAACCAATTGCACTTATATATAATATTTTAGAACTAAGAATTTTTCACCATCTTCTTGACGGTGAAATTGGTCATTTTTTACATCAAGTGATCAAACAGTCACTAGAGTACTTAAAGGATAATTTTTGTTCATGTAAAAGTATTTCATGATTCTTTCTATATATGTTGATTGATGAGCAGGAATTTCATCTGAAGAATGCTAGATTTGAAAACTAAGACAAAAATGTATTTTTTTTTTTAAGTCTTTCATTTCAAACTTGTTTTTTTAAAATAAGTTACATTTTCATAACCTATTCTGAAGTCACAACAAGATTTAACTCATATACACATATCGTAACAATAGCAAATCTAGAATCAATTTTTTTTAATAAAAATATATAGGCAAATTGGATTTTTTTCAAATCTTTCTTCTTTTATTATATATTCATTGAGCCGATTGTACCATATGCATTTGGATTGCTCTAACCCATTTAAAGATTTTTGTAACTTGATAGAACAAATACTTTGTTATTTTAAATTACATATTTGGGGCATTTTATATTTTTCAGGAATTTTCATATATATATATATATTTCATTATCCAGTTATCCGTATAAATATGCTATAACAATATACATTAAACGCATATCCAAACTTTATGTGACTACTAAGTTACTAAAAAATATGAATGTAATTGCATCCGTTACTGAAGAATATGTTTCTTCATAACTAGTATCAGGTTTCTGCAAGAAACCTTATGCAATAAGTCGTGCTTTGTATCTCACAATTTCACTTTTCTCGTTACTTTTATATATATATACTCAATTATATCCAACAGATATTACACCTTTAACTGTTTGGATTATAAGTCCAAATACTTCATGCTTTGCTAGTCCCATCAATTTTGCTAAAATTGCTTATTTTCATTTTGACCATTCATTTTTATGTTGACATTCTTCTACAACTTTTTGTTTATTTTCCTTATCACTTTTTGAGATATTTAAAGCAACCTTAAATGAAAATATATTGTCGGAAAAAATTTTATTTCTATCAAATAATTATTGCGTACTTACATAATGTTTCGAGATCTCATTATTTTCAAGTATCATTTCCTCTTCAAAAGATAAATCCTTTTGTTGCCTCTTCAGAGCACCAGTTTATTTTATTTGTACTTTTTTTTTTCAGGAAGTCTTATCATTTGCACCAATAGGTCTTTTACGCTTCAAACGTGTATTAAACTCATTAGTTGTGGTATTAATCAATTGTCCAACAGGTACATTAATTTTTGCTGAAGTATTGACAATCGGAATGTGAGACTTCATTATTTTCTTATTGTCAATAAAGATATTCGATCATTAAGTAAAAATAGTTTGCAAATGAAAGATCTTCTGAACTTCTAGTTCACATTAAGTTGTATGAATATCAAGATAATATAGCTTCAAAATGTTTCATGTTATTAGTATCTATACTTCCAACAAATTGTATCCCCCTAATAGTGGGAAGATTGTTTCATCAAAATGATAAGTTTCAAAATATGCTTTAAAAATATTCTCAGTTAAAGATTCAAGGTATCTAATGATGGAGCAAGAATCAAAATCAACATAGATTCCAAGTCAACGTTTAGGACCCATCTTAGTACGTTGTGGAGTTGCCGGAACATAAACAATACAACAAAAAGTACGAAGATAAAAATATATATTTTTAGCCAAATACAAGTTGCAATGAGAATATTTATTATAGATAATTGATCTTATTTGAACTAATAATGCAGCATGCAAACTGCATGTCCCAAAGTAGGGACATGTAGCTTTGTTTACAAGAGTGGTCGAGCATTTAATTGCAAACATTTAATAAGTGATTCAGTTAAACTAATCTAAGTATGTGTATGGGCAATATGATATTCAACATTAATCCCAATTGACATGCAATAATCATTAAAAGTTTTAAATATAAATTTTGCTGTATTATTCAATCGAATAGACCAAATTGGATAATAAGAAAATTGACCTTGTAATCTAAGAATTTGTGCAAGAAGTTCATTAAATGCAACATCTCTAGTGGAGAGTAGTCGATAAACATATGACTATTTAGTCGATGCATCTATTAAAATCATAAAATATCTAAATGATCCATATGGTGATGGTGGATGTATAGATCCACATCTCTTTAGATTTTTTACTAAAATGATGAAGCCTCAATAATTATGTTGGAATGGGAAGATCTGATAATTACTTTTATTTTGAAACATGCAACACATGGATAAGTACTTGAAAAAATAATCTTTTGTTGTTTTAAGGGACGTCCATATAAATTCTCAATTATGTGACACATCATAATTGATCTCAGATGACCACGACGATCGTACCAAAACATAAAGATATTTGGATCAGAGTACTTTTAGTGCACTATAACATGTGATTCAATTATTTTATAATTTAACCTAGAAGATAAAACTGAGAGTTTTTTTTTAAATGTGTTACCAGCCCAAATTTATTGTTGTAATGTATTCATTACTATCTTCATTGATAGTTCCAAAATGATAACCATTACGATAAATATCTTTAAAATTGAGTAAACTTCTTCTAAATTTTGAAGAATATAAAGTATCGTTAATACAAAAATTTATTCTTTTTGATAATATGATATTGGCTCTTTCAAAACCTTCAAGTAGGTTCGATGAACCATATATTGACGTTGACGTTGACTCTATTTCTTATCTTTAAGAATTGTGTATTGTACAACTCTATGTCAAACATAGATCTTCACCAATTATTTGGAATTCGTTAATGCATCAATAGAATCCATACATCCTTATAAACAAAAATATGTATAAAGTTTTATTAATGCAAAAAAAGTTTGAAAAGATGTACTAAAAACTAAGAACTCAAATATAATGTGATTAATTGTTATGCCAATATGCTTCACTAATTAAAAGATAATTATCTTCACTATGATCCATATAGACATAAAAATCTTGAGATGTGTTTGGTCCATCCTGTTTGGATTATTTACATAAGTTAGATAATCTTCTAGAACATTATGATCAGTAATTCATTTTGACTCATTTTCTTCTTTTTTTCATTGATGTTTGTTATAGGTTTACCAAATGTTTGGATATACAAAAGGTATGTGACCAATGCCCTTTCATACCATACTTATAACATTTATCTTTGTATTTCTTTACAAATTTATTATGCAAGCCTTTGTTTTTATCTTGCTTAATCATAGTGTTATTCCACTTTTGGTGGTATGTAGCATGTTTAAAAAAAACTTCGAGTATGCTTGCTTTGATTTCAATAGTTTTTTCTATCATGTTCACGTCTATGACTATAGTTTTTTTTAATTTTATTATTATGATAAAATGAGATTCCATTTGTTTTATGAAATTGAGTAGAACCGATACGCAGACTCGTGATTTTTCATTAGCAGCTCGTTATTATGTTAAGTCACTAGGAGCACATTCGAGGCATGAATATGTTTACAATCATATTTTAAGTGAATTCTTAAATTAATCACTTAAACTAATAAAAATGTGTAATATAAAAAAAGATTTAACTAAAGATAAAAAAAACCTTAAATTTTTCTATTTTTAGTGTAGCATTGTAAGGTAGCCGCACGTACAAGTTTCAATGGCACTCGAAAAAGGAAATGAAGTAATGAATTGTACTCCTAGTTAAGGGATTTGACGAAAAGATGAATACATAATTGAGAGAAAAATGAGCAATAATAGAGAAGAAAAATATTTATAAAGTATAATGAAGTAGTAACACATGAGGGCAAGCTAGAGATACATCAACATGACTATTGTTTTAAAAAATGGAAAATGATAAACCACGATACTTTTCACAATACTCTATACAACTAAATTTTAAAGTGGGGCTATTTTTATAAAATATCTTATAAAAGTAACATCATTTTATAAAACTCTCTTATTTTAAAACATAATTTTACATGAAATGTATTTAAAAAATGTTGTGTTAAAATATAACCTTAGTTGTACTAAGTTAATTGGTTTGGATAGCAAGATACTTCTATCTCATCTCAATATTCAAACATCACAAATATAAATACTTTTTAATTTTTTTCATCTAATTATTATACTTTTTAAATTTTCAAATAAAATCTAAAAAATAATTCAACTTTTTCAAATTTTAAAATAAGAATAATATTTAAAAAAATTATATTTTAACAATATTTTAACTTTATAATATTTTTATTTAATTTTTTCACTTATTTTCTAAAATCGCATAAACATCTAAACTCAAATTATTTTACTATTCATAAACTATTCCATTACTATTTAAAAATTATCTAATCTCTATCTTAACGTTCCGCCTAAACTTAATAGATTTGAAATTTTGATGTGTGTAATCCTCGTATTCGGTGTATGAAATCTAATGCGGCTGACACTGGTAGTCTCATCCTCTCACGCAACTCTCTCTCTCTCTTAGGCCCTTGCTCCTTGGTACCTGAGAATCCTTAGTGGCCTTGCTAGTTGCTTCTCTCTATTCTTCTCTTGTTTTATGCTTTTCTTGTTCTTTCCAACATCCATTTACATTCTCATCTCTCTCTCTCGTGCCACACATAATTCGTATCTAGATCTATCGCTACCAACACGTTTTTTATCTACAACTTTTGTCACTATCCAAATATATTCCCTTTAATCTATATAAAACAACAATCGAACACCTATCTTTGACGGTGTGTGATATTCATAGGCTAAGCTCTACTGTCTTTTGCAGCCTGATTTTATAAAAACTATAATCTTCTTCCTTCAATAATGTGGAATGAGTATTAAGCCGACATCATTTTGACAACATTACAAAAAGTGCTTCTCACAGTAATTCATTTTTTCATTACATTAAAAATCACACATTTTTTTAGAAGTATATTTTATAAGATTTTTCTTATTAAATATCACACATAAGGTAGCATTTTCTTGGCATAACGTCAAAAAACATGAAATGAGATAAGACTATTCATCTGAGTCGAGTTTTTTCCTAGTCCGGTCTGGAATCCAGGAAACTGAGTTCTGGTTTTGGCTCAGAACAAATCCAGGCCGGAATCTGGGCTGCAAAACCAGAGTTTACAACTAGCTACCTGGTTTTTTATTTTTTTTTTCCAGCTTAAATGTTTTGATTTTTGTTTTTTTTAATAGTCGTATAACAAAGACAAATATATTTAGATCCTTTCAAGTTAAGTAAATTTTCTATATAATTTGATTGTTGTTTTCTTAGTTTATTACTTCTGTAGTTTATTTTTTCCACCCAAGCTCGTTCTAAACTTTATTTATTAGAATGTCTTTGTTATACTAATATAAAAAAAAAAATCAAAACATTCAAATTGAAAAAAAAGAAAAATCAGGTTTCGGGTTTAAAATTCAAATTCATCTGGATTTAAAATTTGGATTCATCTGAGTTTCAACTTGGGTCTGACTCCGGCTAACCAGGTCCGGATTTCGGTCCGGATTTGAAACCTGAATTCCTATGCCAAAATCTGGATGAACAGTTGGACCAACATTTATGGTGCATTTGTCCCTTTTCATGTTTTATTATATTTTGCTTTATAAGAATTTATTGGAAATTATTATTCGAAGAATAATGCTGTATCCCCCGCTCCCAGTCCCGCTCCCAGTCCCGTTGGAATTTTTTTTTTTATTTCTTGATTAAGAAAATAAATTTTAATAAAAATGTGATTTTTTTTTATTTTTAAAAAATATTAAAAAATATTAAAAAAATATATGTTGAAAATGAAAAAAAAAAAAAAAACACATAGCGGAACTGGGAGCGGAATTAGGAGCGGTGTCTCTAGCACTGCTCTTATTCGAATCTTCCTCCTCTAGTTGTCATATTAGGCCCGGCAAATGTCATTTCTTGAGAAAAATAATGATGTTTCATATATGATCATAGTTGACTTTCAATATTAGTTACATAACACTTATCCCAGCAAAAATATATGGCGTTTTGGAAGTTTTTTTTTTCATGTCGTCTCCAGAAGGCAAGAACCCGAATAACTTGCTTAATGCTCAGGACATTTATTATGTCGGCTGCACGATAAGTCCATTAGATAAAACATACATTGAGATGCGAGCCATTTTTAACTCCAAATCATCATGACATATTGCTCAAATAAATATATAAATATATATATATATATAAATAAATCCTTCATCCACACTATTTCGTAAATGATATTCCTTTAATTTCTTTATTTTATTTTATTTTTTTGCATTCTTAATTTCTTGCAGTTAGAATAAAGTGTTTTCCTCGTTGTCCCAACTCGATCAATTAAAAAATTTACAAACATTCGTATATAAGTCATGCATCTTTTTTTTTTCTATAGTTAAGTTATAAATTTAGGTACAATATTTCTAGAACGGTTGATGTTAACCCAACAATATTTATTACTGATTCCTCGACTCCCAAATTTTTTTATCAATAAATAGCATACACATATAGTTATAAGCATACACTTATAGTTACCATTAAAATAAATAATGATAATTTATTTTTATGATTTTCGTGGTGAGAGTTGATAATTATAATAATTATAAAACTTACGAGAATCTATCTTAATATGTTATTTAATCACTAAGGACGGTTTAGATAGTAAGTTGAGATGAAAGTTGAAAGTTGAATAAAATATTATTAGAAAATTATTTTTAATATTATTTTTATTTGAGATTTAAAAAATTGAATTATTTATTATATTTTATTTAAGAATTTAAGAAAATTATAATTATTAGATGAGATAAGATAAAATGAATTGAGATGATTTTGATATCCAAACATCCCTAAACATTTATAGAGTATTTACATTTTTAGAACACTAGTAGTGAACTAAACAAAGTTATATGTTGATAAAATTTTAATTAGATTGCATAAAGAATCACTATAGTGGACTCAACAAAACTATATTATTTTTAACTTTGATCATTTTCACTGGTCAAATCTATTGAGTCTAAATTGCTAGCCAAATATTATTTTGGCATAAAAAATCTCTCACCCACGTGCTATTCGTCTCACATGATCTCACAATTTCAAAAAATTTCTCTTCATCTCAAAGCACGAAGCGCTCAAATTTCAAACTCAACCACAGAAGACGGCCAGTCTCCATCAGTCATCATTTGAATGACGTGACATCATCTTACTGAAGTGCTTCAAGTTCTAGTTCTGTAGTATTATAATTAGTTGATGCCAATTTTTTCATTTATAATATAATATAAATGTTAGAAAATTAATATGTATTTTTTTAATAAGGAATAAATATTTAAATTAAAATAAAAATAAAAATAAATAAAAATGTCAAATTTAATATTTTAATAAAATAATAATAAATTAAAAAAATCTGTTATTTAATATTATTAAAAATTAATTAAATAAATTTATAAAAATAAATCCTCTACCCAAATTTTGATATGTCAAATGCTAATGCTCTTTATCTCTATCAAGTTTTTTCACTAATGCTCTTATCTCCATCAAGTTTTTGCTTAAGATTCATTCTTAAAAGTCAATGGTTTAACTATTTCGTAACTACTGAATTGACTCAATGGACAAAATAATAAGTCATTTTCGATGTCATAAAGTCGTCCACTGATCACGCCCCGCCGCACAAATGTCCCCTAAATGTCTCTCAAACTTCTCTCGTTTCATCTCCTTTTAATATTTTATTTTTATTTAATTTTAACTGAAAATATACTGAAGTATATATCTCTTGCAATCAGTTAATTACTCAAAATAGTCCTATATATAGTCTGCATCCTTCTTCTCTGCTACTTACCATCATTTTCTAATACAACAGGCAAAAAACCAAACGAAGTATACTTGACTTGAGAGCAGCTCTCTGTATCGCTCTATCTTTCTGTATCTTTTACATAAGAATGATGTTGGATTTGGACGCAAAGGATACAAGCTGGTGGCTGTTTACACTGCCAGCTTTTCTCGGTTCCAAAAACCTTCTCAATGGAAATGTTTTGTTCGCGATCTTTATGGCGTTCGTGTCGCTTGCGCTTCTCACATGGGCTTTCGCGGTTGGTGGGATTGCGTGGAAAAACGGGAGGAACCAAAAAGGTCGTCTTTCCATTCCCGGACCTCGGGGTCTTCCCATCGTTGGGAGCCTATTCACCCTCAGCCGTGGCTTGGCACATCGCTCCTTAGCAGCAATGGCCTGGAGCAGAGGTAACACTCCGCTCATGGCTTTTAGCCTCGGCTCAACTCCTGTGGTCGTGGCTTCCGACCCCTGCACTGCCAGAGAAATCCTGGCATCCCCGCACTTCGCTGACCGCCCGCTCAAGCAGTCTGCTAAGAGCCTCATGTTCAGCCGAGCCATCGGGTTCGCCCCCAACGGCGCCTACTGGCGGCTTTTGAGAAGGATCGCTTCGTCCTACCTCTTCGCGCCCCGTCTCATTATGGCCCACGAATCTGGCCGCCAGTTAGAATGCACCGCCATGCTCAGCAACATAGCAACCGAACAAGAACTCCATGGCACCGTATCTCTAAGAAAGCACCTCCAAGCTGCCTCTTTAAACAACATCATGGGGAGCGTTTTTGGCAAAAGGTACGACCCGGCACGTGATAGTGAGGAGTTGGAAGATCTCAAAGACATGGTCCGAGAAGGTTTTGAGCTCTTGGGCGCTTTTAACTGGTCTGACTATCTTCCGTGGATGAGTTATTTCTACGACCCGTTTCGTATAAATGAACGTTGCTCCAAGCTGGTTCCCCGAGTCAGAAAACTCGTCCGAGACATAATTGAGGAACACCGAGTCAAAGGATCGACAAAGATCTCCGATGATGCTGACTTCGTTGATGTTTTGCTTTCTCTGGAAGGCGAAGAGAAGCTTCAAGAGGATGACATGGTTGCTGTCTTATGGGTATATACGCAGCCTTTTTCTGTTAGTTAATTGTTTGCATTTTTTTCTTTAGTATTAATTCACTGAGTTAACGACCGAGTTTTGTGGTGCAGGAAATGATATTCAGGGGGACTGACACAACCGCCCTGTTGACTGAGTGGGTGATGGCCGAGTTGATATTACACCCAGAGATCCAAGAAAAGCTACAGAGAGAAATGGACAGCGTGATGGGAAATAGAACTGTAATAGACGCTGACGTGGCAGCTTTACCCTACCTGCAGTCTGTGGTGAAAGAAACCCTCCGTGTCCACCCGCCCGGCCCACTTCTCTCCTGGGCCCGCCTGTCCACATCGGACGTCCAGCTCAGCAACGGTATGCTTATTCCCGCCAACACAACCGCCATGGTGAACATGTGGGCCATCACCCACGACCCACAAGTGTGGGAGGACCCACTGCAGTTCAGGCCAGAGAGGTTTCTGAAGACCGAGGTCGGCGGTACAGACATGGACGTGAGGGGTAGCGATACGAGGCTGGCACCCTTCGGCGCAGGCCGTAGGGTGTGCCCAGGCAAGAACCTGGGCCTCGTTACGGTCACACTCTGGGTAGCCAGGTTGGTGCAGGAATATAGGTGGGTTCGAGACGTGGTTCACCCAGTTGATCTCAGTGAGGTTCTGAAGCTGTCTTGCGAAATGAAGTATCCTCTGCATGCTATAGCTGTTCGCAGAAATGTCGCTGGTATTTGCTTTTAGGTTTTATTTTAATTCGTTAATGGGTGTTAGGGTTTGATGTGGAAGCTAGCTGTATATTTTGCTACAATATTCTGGAATCCTGTTTATTCCTGTTTTCCCGACGTTCTTGATTATTAGTATGTGTTTGAAGTTAGCGGCCGGTATGGTCTTAATGCGTGGAAAGTGGGGCTCCAGTTTTGGAAGGGTTATTTTGGAGTTCTACATTTTGTTAAAAGCATATATAATATAGGTGGTTGAATTACTAATTTTGCAATGAATGAAGCGTGGAATCGGCTTACTATATACTGTGTTGGTCTTTAAATGTTTAAACTTGATTTGGTTGTGGGTAACCCGCTGTTTATAATCAGATTGCTATGAGACGTGATGAGAAATAAATTGTATGCCGTCTAACAGCTTGGAGGGTAAATATCCTACTTTATCTTAGATGGTAATTCGTTTTTTTTGGCAAATGGAGGCACATCCGTTGCTCCCAATTATTGACCATGACAATTCTGTTGTACAATCTAGGTGGTTGTTTAGCCATTGCCCAAATCAACTATGCATGAGGGGGAAAATTATGAACCATATATTTCAGATACGTGCAGTACAGCAAGAAATAATGATTTTCTTTATTTGGCAAAATTTTAAGCACATATCATATTTACTACCAATTTTGATTACGCTTGGTGTACGTTATTTTCAAGGTCAAAATCAGCTATTTATCTCTTCAGAATCTCTATTTTTAGATATTTTTATCTTTTTATAGTAATATTGCATTTCTCTATTAGAAAGTGATTTTAGAACTGATTTTGACAAAAAAATTGGCAAATTATTTCTTTATTTACAAATTTATTTTTGGTGTGTTTGTTGAGATTCTATTATTTTTAGTAAAAATATAATATTTTTGAATTATAACTATTACAGCTTGGCTTGTTAGTTGATTTTGACATTCTTGAGTTTTGATAATCTTCAATTGAACATTAGAGGTTTTTTTTTTTAATGAGTTTTTGGACGAATCTCTTATCTTCTTTAGGTTTTGATCATCTGTTGGAACTAGCTGTCATAATTAATCTAAATTTTTTCTAGTGTCAGCTGGCATCAAAGCTTAAGCATCTTTTCTAGGGTTATATCTCATTAGTTTTCATGGCTAGTGGTCTTGGTTATCGTGGGCAGATTCTGAAAGAGGAAGTCCCGCATCATAATCATAGTGTTCAGGATGTGATGATTGAGGATTAGCAGAGACATGTGGCAGAGTTAACCCAGCATCTAGCTGTGCAGGATGTGGTCATGAGATGGAAAATCACGATTTCGATTCTAGTTTTGAGAACACATATCACAATAATGCTTTATTCTAAGAGCATGGTGGTTGAGAGAAGCATCATGGAGATCTCGATTTCAAAGTGGATCTTCCGGAGTTTTCTAGTACGTTACAAACTGAACGTTTTATTAATTGGTTGCATGAAGTGGAGTACTTTTTTATTATAAGGAAGTCCCAGATTTTGTGAAAGTGAAAATGGTCGCCATAAAACTAAAGGGTAAAGCATCTGCTTGGTGGGAGCAGTTGAGATGATCACAAGACAGGTAGGGCAAGGTCAAGATTATTGATTGGGAGAAGATGAAGAAAAAGATGAAAGGTCACTTCCTTCATCTTGGCTACACTCAAATCTTGCTTCAGCGACTTCACATGTTGAGACAAGGCACAAGATCAATTGATGATTACACGGAAGAGTTCTATCATAACCCAAAATGATATGTCCAAAATAGAGGAGCAGATTGTGGCACTAGGGTGGCTTGTGGCTGCCCTTGTAGGATGTCTTTAATCTTCACTCTCTGTGGACAGTTTCTGAAGTATATTGGCGTGCACTCATTGTGAAGAAATAGCAGAGCAGGAGGCCAATAATCAAAAGTGAACAAAATAGTTGCGTTGATCGTCCTTAGGAATCTCGTCCTAATCCTTAGCCATCGCAGGGCCAGAGTTATAACTCTAATATTAGTTGTTTCAAATGTGCCGAACAAGGACATCGACCAACTAAGTGTAGAAAATTTCTGGCTATTATTTCCTCAGATCCTCAAATTTATGGCTGTTCTTCGTTTGAACTGGTTGCTAGTTTTGATTTTTGATGTAATATTATTGTGGATTTGAGATGGTTTTGTAAATTTGTTGCATTTGAATTTTTTTTACATGTATTTTGTTTTTGGCTAGAACAACTCAGCCATGAGTGGAGGTGGACGGATGAAGGGTCTGCTCCGACCTCCGACACATGGACGGGGGGCGGATGGCAGGGGTGCAAACCCAACCCCTCGCCCATGCGGGGGTAGGGGTTGGGATGGGGAAACACTGGCCCATAGGGTGCAAATAGCACCCTTACCTAATCTTCATCATACACAGGTTCCGCCAACTCCTCAATTACATGGTCCATAGGTCCACACCACTAGAGAGGAGAGAGAGAGTGAGTGAGTGAGTGGGGGGAAGAGAGAAGATGAAGATGAGGACGGCACCACTGCAGCCACTACAAAAGGCAGGGGGTAGCGGCGCACGGCAAATAAAAGCTCAAAACGACGCATGGAGAGAGAGAGAGAAGTGATACATGGGGAGGGGGAAGTGGAACCCTAAACACCCCCTCTAAAAAAAATTCATTTTGGCATTTGTTTTTTTTTTTTAAATAAAAAAGATTTCGTAATCAAAACGACATCATTTGGGTAACGAAATCCTTTATATATATATATAGGATTTGGATTAGGCTTTGGCCCAGCCCAAGGAGCAGGGCCATGAAATGAGAATGGAGACGTGTTGTATGGTGATGGCCATGAGACCCTTGTCGTTTGCTAGAGTGTCTATTAGCTCCCAAGAGTGATTCAAGAGACGATTGGTTGAGAATCAATATTTTTCACACTACCTGCACACTTGTTGATAAAGTTTGTAAGATTATTATTGATAGTGACATTTGTGAGAACGTAGTGTCTGAAGATGTTGTGTAGAAGTTACAGTTGAAGACAGAGCATCATCCAAAGTTGTACAAGTTGGCATGGCTCAATAAGGGTAGTGAGTTAACAATAGATAGACGATGCCTAGTATTTTTTTGGGCAGAAAATATTTTGATAGTGCTTGGTGCGATGTCATCTCTATGGATGATGCATCACATGTGTTATTAGGTAGGTCTTGGCATTATGATCATAGTGTTATTCATGATCAGCGAAATAATACATATTCCCTTAGCATCAAAGTGAAGAAGATCGTGTTGGCACCTCGCTGGGAAGGAACCACGCCTACCCCGATAGCCAATAATACTAACATGTTTTCTATATCTAGGTTTTTAGAAGAGATTGAGTATGAAGATGTGATTTACGCTTTACTGGCTTGTGGGAATAGTACAATAGACATAGGCCCAAATTTGCCACTAGAAGTGCAGTAGCTGCTAGTAGAGTTCTTTGATCTGATGCCTGGAGATTTTCCTCCTAGACTGCCACCAATGAGAGATATTCAACATCTGATTAACTTTGTTCTATGGTTGAGTTTGCCAAATCGACCTGCTTATCACCTTAGTCCCAAAGAATATGAAGAGTTGCAGTGTCAGGTTGTGGAGTTATTGGAGAGAGGCTATATTCGCGAGAGTATGAGCCCATGTGCCGTTGCTGCCCTTCTGGTACTGAAGAAAGATGGTTTTTGGTGTACGTGCATATACTGTATACAATAAAGTGATCAATAGGATCACTATGAAGTACATATTTCCAATTCTCCACTTGAATGACATATTGGATCAATTATCTAGTTCTAAGGTCTTCCAAAAAATCGACCTTTAAAGCGGATACTACCAGGTCAGAATAAGGTCTAGAGATGAGTGGAAAATAGCATTCAAGACGCAATATGGTTTGTTTGATTGGATGGTCATGTCTTTTGGACTGTCCAATGCACCCAACAGGTTCATGAGATTTATGCATGAGGTTTTACAGCCTTTTATGAGGAAATTCGTTGTTGTTTACTTTGACGATATTCTCGTTTATAATCCAACATGGGCGTCACATTTAGATCACATCCGAGCTATGTTTAGATGCTGAGTATGGAGTGTTTGTTTGTCAATTAGAAGAAGTGTTATTTCTTTACTACTTCTGTGACTTTTCTTGGTTTTGTTGTGTCTATTAATGGTGTTCATGCATATTAGTCAAAGGTAGATGCAATTCTGGAGTGACCCACGCCTAAGACCTTGCACAATGTTAGGAGTTTCCATAGATTGGCATTCTTCTACCGTCAGTTCATTAGGAATTTCAGCACTCTGATTACCCCTATGCCTTAAGGGACATGCATTCCAGTTGTCTAAGGAGGCAGAGGCCAATTTTCAACTTGTCAAGCAGAAGATGACACAAGCACCAATTATGGCTCTTCCAATTTTTGATAAGGTGTTTGAGTTTAATTTTGATGCATCTAGAGTTGGCATTTGTGGTATTTTGAGCCAAAAAGGGCGCCTAGTAGCCTTTTTCAGTGAGAAATTGTCTGGGTCCAAAACAAATTATTCCACTTATTATATGGAGTCTACGCCATCATTCAATCCCTAAAGCATTGGTGGCACTACCTGGTAGAGGAGTTCATCCTCATCACTGACCATAAAACTTTGAAGTATATCAATGGTCAGCACAAGTTGAACAGGTGGCATGCCAAGTGGGTAGCGTACTTACAAGAGTTCACATTTTCCCTAAGGCACCAATTAGGAGCCTGACCCGCATGGTAGATGCCTTGAGTCATCGTACGTTGCTCCTCACCACCATGAACATCAAGGTTGCCGGATTTGATACTTTTAGTGATTTACATGCAGCAGATCCTTCATTCGGGAAGATATTTCGGGAGGTAACTGATGGTCAACAAAATAATTTTATTTTACTAAATGACTATTTATTTTGTGGATTACAGTTATGCATCCAAAATTGTTCACTAAGGCAACAAATTATTAGTGAAATTCATAGCGAGGGTCACTTTCGGTTAGACAAGACTTTGGCCTTACTCTCATATGATTACTATTGGCCCAAGTTGACCAGTGATGTGGCTCATTACGTGGAGTGATGCTTTGTGTGCTAGCAGTCCAAGAGGGTTCTCACTAATGTAGGCCCCCTTGCCTGTTCCTAAAGTCCGTTGGTTTGATGTCAGTATGGATTTTGTGTTAGGCTTACCCCGAACCCAATAGGCCATGGATTCTATCTTGGTTGTGGTTGATAGGTTTTTTAAGATGGCCCATGTTGTAGCTTGTAGGAAAAAAATAGATGCTACACGGATCGCTCATCTATATTTCAAGGAGATTATTCGTTTACATGGTATTCCACGGTCAATCACTTAAAATCTTGACAACAAATTCATGAGCTATTTTTGGGGGAGTTTATGCGAGAACTGGGGATAAAGTTGATTTCAATTGTGCCTACCACCTCCAGATAGATGGTCAAACCGAGGTAGTGAATTGGAGTATGGATAACCTTTCGAAGAGTTTGACAGGGAATAAGCCAAAACAATGGGATCTAGCTTTATCACAAGTAGAATTCGCCTATAACAGGTCCAAGAACAAAACCACGTGGCTAAGCCCATTTGAGATTGTCTATAGCCAGAATCCATCAGGTGTGCTTGACTTAGCTCCTATTCCACGTATTGGTCGCTTGAACCACAGGGCAGATGAAATGGTAGAACATCTTCGGGCATCAACGAGCAAGTGAAGCTGGTCAAGTGAGTACACGACCTTTTTGCTTTAACAACTAAAACCACATTTGTTTCTCCCTCAATGTGAAATTAGGCTTATGCGACCCTTTCACCCATTGACATCTTATGAAAGTCAAAAAGTTATTTTTTGCCAAAAATCCAACTCAACACATCCTCCAACCCATTGAAACACGAAAAATCAAGTTTGATAATCCAAGTAACATAATGGTCAGGAGTTGGATTGCTGGGTTGGCCCCCGCATCCGGCCCCGCTGTGGTGCTAGGGTGCATTCTAAATATGCACACAAGTGCAAATAGATTTTTTTTTTCTTCTAAACATTTTTGAAACCTCCTTAATCAGTGAGAAAAAAAAATTAAAATACATGAGTGAACATATTTTGTGGATACATTTAAAAGTCACACTATCATTTTTCTTTACAAAAACTTATTTTTTTTTAATTTAACGTTGTCATTTTGTCTTATGTTAGAATTTCCTCATGCATTCTTTCCCTCAACAGCTCCTCTCTCTCTCTCTCTCTCTGACGTGCTGACAACACTGAGGGCTAGTCCACCCCCTGCATCTAGACGAGGGCACCTGCCAATGGATGGCGAGGCCAAGGCTCGGA
>QEOT01000038.1:227790-252683 GCA_003123785.1 Pterocarya stenoptera | reverse complement strand
CTTTGATGGACATGGGTGGCGTTCATCCCTCTGAGAGAAGCATCTTCCCACGATTCGGGAGGAATATCGCATCCCTAATGATACGATAATGGAAGTTCCCCATCGGTTGTTGTGATGATGAGGGTTTTGTAGGTAAGGTTACTTTAAATGTATCCCTTACGTCCCATGGATTGAGACTTCCTTTCTGTCACCCCCTTCGTGACATCTTAGATTTACTCAATATAGCTCCTGCCCAGCTCCATCGTTTTGCATTGAGGGCTTACTTCTGTGCCTGTATTGTCTTCCGTATGGTCTTGGAGCCTCTCGGGGATGTTTACCCCGACCTAACCGCCCCGGAGTTTTTGGCCTTTTACTATGTGAGGTCTGTTTCCAAGGGCAATATTGCCAGTTTTCGCAAGAAGGATAATGGCTAGGCTTTGGCCCGATTTGAGGGTTGGTATTCTAATACTAAAACTTGGAATATCAAGTTTTTCTTCATCTCTGGCCAGGGCTGGGACTTTCTCGCCTGAGAGGTCCCTTTTCGAGATTATTAAGGCGATCTAGCGCCCTATTCCTGACGAGAAGAGTCTGTGGGCAACCATGCCGCCTTTGTCATGTCGTGAATTGTCTCGAATTGAGATCGTTCTTTCTTGGGTTGCGGCCCACCCTGAATATTTGTAGATTGATCTCTTTTTTACGCCCGATCATATTGACCCATTTTTTATGTCCCCCAACCGCTCCCATGCCCAGGGGTGTTCATTGATGATTTCAGATGTAATCCCTGCTTCTTTACAAAAATCCTCTAAAAAAAATAAGGAGGATAGTTGTTCTGAGCAAGGGAAGAAAGAGAAGAAGAAGAAGAAGAGATTCGAGAAGAAAGAGGGCGAGGAGAAAAAAGAGGGTAGGAGTAAGAAAAAGAACGATGATAATAGTCAGAGAAAAATGGCTCGTTCTGAAGGCTCTCCTCCCTCACCACCTCCCCAAAAGAAAATCTTGGAGCCCTCAGAGAGCACTAGGACCTAGACGCCCACATCATTAGGAGCTTTGGTGCCTTTGGAAGGCGCCCTGGTTCACACGCCTATGCGGCAGTTGGAGGAAATTGTTGTTTCTTTGGGGGGTGGTCAGGCTCAACCGCCCACCCCGCTAGTCACTGTCACGCTTCCATCACCTTGAGGCTCCTCTGTGAGGCCACGCTCTTTTGGCCTACGAGATGCTGAAAGTTTGGCCAGTATGGCCCTTTTTGATTTGGTGACCACCTTCCAAGTTGAGCCCTCTGCTAGTAGACCCTCTGGCAGCCACTTTTATACCTGAATTTCCAATAGTTGAAGGTCGGGTCAGGGAGGGCGAATTGGACGCCGAGGTTGCGGCCGCCCTTGATTTGGATGCCGTCACAGGCGCAGGGGTTCGTGAAGACTTGGGTGCCAGAGATGCCGAGCAGGTCAGAGCCATTGAGCATACGTCTCCTCGCCGTGAGGACGTCTATGTTGAGGTGGAAGCAACACAACCTGCCCCAGGGACTCCACCAACCACTGTCTCTGGGGGAAGTACCCCTTTGTCGGTTGGTAGTGATGAAGGCCTTTCTTTTCCCCCCTTTTGCACCCCATCCTTTGGGGGGGACACCGACCCTCTTCATGAAGAGGAATGGGGCCATTTTTTTAGAGAAGTCACTCGCTTGATTGAGGCTGATTTGGCCTATACCAAGTCACTCCTTCCAACTACAAGCCTTGAGAGCCCACTAGAAGGGGGGCGGATTCAAACCTGAGGTTGGCAGAAGCTCCCTTGCTTGGGGTTGGCGTGGATACCAGTGGCGGCACCTCTTCTACCTTTGCTAACGCCCAAGCTGAAGCTATTGCTTAGATGGCAAACCATTTGAGGGACTGGTTTTCCAAGGTACCATGTGACTTGTTTCCTTCTCTTCTTTCTTTTTGTTGTGCTACCATGTAGTTCCTTACTTGGGTTGTTTTATTTCTTTTTTGTTGTAGGGCATTAATGATTTGGCGGCATGGATTATGGTGGATCACGCCTACCTAGTGGAGAAGGTTAGGGAGCAGTAGAAGTTGTGCCACTCTGCCAAGCGTGCTTCTGAGAAGTGGCAAGCGGACAGGGCATAGCTGGACTCCCTGTTGGAGCAGAAAAAGGAGCTTGAGATACTGCTAGAGCAGTCAGAGGGTTATTCTCATTCGCTTCAAGGTGACTCAGAGATTCGTGAGGGAGAAAATCTTTAGCTTCGCTAATCTGTGCACCTTGCCCAAGAGGCGAAAGCTAAGGATGACTTTTCCCTGTGGCTTCTTCATTCTAAAAGGGACTTGGCAAGGTCCCAACTTTCCGAGGCTCAAGAAGGTTTTGAAGCTGAGTTGGCTCGCCTTAAATCTGAGCTCCTCGCCCGCAGGCAGGATCTAGATTTGACCCATGAGGAGCTGGTTCGCTTGCAGAAGCAAGGTCATGAGCTATCTCAGTAGCTGGTGGCCTCCCAGGAGAAAGCTTGCCTTACTGCTCTTAGGATACGTTTGGGGAGTGAGATGAGAATTTTGTGTTTTGTTTCAAAGTTTAAAATATTATTTTTTAGTTTTGAGATTTGAAAAAGTTAAATTGGAATTTGAAAAAGTTGTATTGGAATTTGAAAAAGTTGAATTGTTTATTATATTTATATGGAGATTTGAAAAAGTTGTAATGATGAGATAAGATGAGATGTGTTTTCCAAACCTATCCTTAGCCTTTCTGAGGCGCATGGGTCTTTGGCAGAGCTCTAAGAACGTGACCAGAAGTACAAGAATGACCGTAAGGACTCAGACGAGGACTTTAGGAAAGCAAATTTACTTGTCTTTGCCAAGGAGTAGCAGCTGTCTCAAAAAAGGGAAGAGCTTGCTACTGCCCAAGCAGAGGTTGAATGCCTGCGGGGTTAGTTAGCTTGCGCTCCTGCTACCAAGGACCGCCTTTGCTTATGGTTATGGCGCTGGAATCCTAAGGCTCAAGTCTCACCTCATGATCGACCCCGCTATAGACCTTGCGGCGTTAGACCGGGACTNCGCCTGCGGGGTTAGTTAGCTTGCGCTCCTACTACCAAGGACCGCCTTTGCTTATGGTTATGGCGCTGGAATCCTAAGGCTCAAGTCTCACCTCATGATCGACCCCGCTATAGACCTTGCGGCGTTAGACCGGGACTTATTCCTCCCTAAAGCGAATAATTGTCGTCGGGCTGATTCCTTTGGGCGGAATGAGATGCCTGACGCTTTTATAGGCTTACCCCCAATGTTGCCGCCTAATGATGCTTCTTAAATTCTTGGCCCCTTTGTCTTCCCCTTCGAATTTTTGTATCTTTGTTCTTGCTGTATCTTCTTTTTTTGTAAATAAAGGACTTTGTTTTGCTCCAAAATTTGTAATGGTGCATGTTTGCTAAGTTTCTTGCTATATGTCTTTTTGTTTCGACCTTTCTACTTTATTTGGGTTATTTGCTCATTTGCTTTTGGCCTTGTAAATTACTGGAGTTCTTGAGAGGGGTGGTGAGGTCGGATGACCTCAGCGCCCTTTTTACATGGCACCACAAGCCGCTGAGGCTTGCTTTTGGTGTTTAAGGGTGATGTGGTCAGATGACCTTCGTGCCCTTTTTAGATGGCACCACAAGCTGCTTTTTAGATGCACCACAAGCTGTCAAGACTTGCTTTTGGTGTTTAAGGATGGCGTAGTCAGATGACATCTGCTCCCTTTTTAGATAGTACCACAAGCTGCTAAGGCTTGCTTTTGGTGTTTAAGGGAGGCGTGGTCGGATGACCTTCACGCCCTTTTTACATGGCACAACAAGCTGCTAAGGCTTGCTTTTGGTGTTTAAGGTAGCATGGTCGGATGATCTCCACGCCCTTTTTACATGGCACCACAAGCTGCTAAGGCTTGCTTTTGGTGTTTAAGGGTGGCGTGATCGGATAACCTCCGCGCCCTTTTTACGTGGCACCACAAGCTACTAAGGCTTGCTTTTGGTATTTAAGGGTGGCGTGGTCAGATGGCCTCCGCTCCCTTTTTAGATGGCACCACAAGCTGCTAAGACTTGCTTTTGGTATTTAAGTTGCTAAGGCTTGCTTTTGTTGTTCGTATTGGTTGTGCTTATCTTTACTGAGGATTTACTAACAAAAGGAAACGCGACAAGTTGTGAGTAGTAACAGGATAATGCAAATACTTCCTCGATCATGAATATAAATGTAGTAACGTGGACATGAAAGAAATGAAATCAGAAATGTAAACACTATAAATGCTACTGAAATTTCTTTTTAAGTGCCACACAGTAAACATTGATGTATTTCTATATCCTTAAATGAACAGTTGTGATAATTGTGAATTAACTATATATTCCCACTAATTTATTCACTCATTTATATGGTTGTGAATGTATTTTGGAGTAATGTTGCCATATATTGCAATTAGATATCAACCAATTTATTCACTCCTTAATAGGGAAAATTTGAGGTAAAATGTAGACAAACTTGAATTATTGCCTACAGTCTTCAACTTTGTGGGGAAAACTTGTTTTTTCCCACGAGCTAAAAATTGTGGCAAAAGTCCGATACCATATTTGCCAAAACGCTATTGCGACAGGATTCCTCCATGGGAAATAACTAATTATTTGCCACGATTGTGGTTGTGGGATTTATAGACTAAATTGGGTTGATGTAAAACGCATTTCTTACGTACTTCTCTCATGGAAATTCTACATTTCCTACGGATGAGTTGTGGTGGGGAAAAGTATTTCTTCAAAAAGTATTTTCCACAAGATCTCTTCATGGAAAGTAATTTTTTTCCAACCATCACATTCATGGGTAATTAGCTATCAAAGATATTTAACACGTGCTTGTTTCCCACAAACTGTAATGGTGGGTAATAGTTTTACCCACCAAGTCCACTCGTGGGACTTGCTCCTTTTACCACGAGCTTCATAGTGTTTCCATTCGCTTTTGCGACAAGAACGGAAGTTTTTTCACACGGAATGTGCCATGGTGAAACATAGGTATTATCCACGCATTAGAGTTATCATGGATAATAATACTTTTTGTGGCAACGTATACGCCACGAGACTGCCACAGACAAATTTTGTGGGTAAAAGGTTTTTCCCAAGAAAAACCGGCCTTTTGCCAAGAAGTTCCTCCTTGGGGAAACACAGTATTTCTTGTAGCAAGTATCGTTTAATTTTAGGCTCTGTTTTTATTATGGAGCTGATATAGTTTGCTATTTGCATGGATAAAATATCTTTTCCCATCTTATTTATACTTTGCCTTTGAGGGTCTCTGGGATTCGAAAAATTCCTTGCTGCACCCTAGAGAGGTTTAGATCTTCTAATATAATATTATGCCATAATACTATGCATTTGATGTGATCTAAAATAATTTCTTTTGCCAAAGAAAAAAGAAATGACGTCACCTTGATTGGATTGTGCAGTTGTGTCGAGAAGTGCTGCTGCAAGATGGGTAAAGGAAAGATTGAGATCAAGAGGACCGACAATGTACACTACCAATCGTCAAGTCACCTTCTGAAAGCGAAGAAATGGACTCTTGAAGAAAGCTTATGATCCTTGTTTTGGTTAGCTTGTGCTTCCTCTCTTGTTTTGGTTAGCTTGTGCTTCCTAGTTGTTGTCTTAGATCATGTTGTTAGGATATATGTGGTCGACTCTAGATGGTGGGATGAGGCTATGTTGTGTTTGAGTTAAGGTGGGATGGGACATTTAATCTATATGCGTTGGGTTTGGAGTGCTATTTGCTTTCCTGAGCAACCAACAGTTTAAGTTGGTAGAATATTGTGATATTATCACTTCTCTCTCAACATTTTGACTTATCAGATTTACCCTGAAACTATATGACACCAAGGCTTATGAAGTGTAACTGTTAGTAGCATTCTCTTTCAATAATCGTGAGCCATGACTGGATACAAAATAGAGGTGGTTGTGATTGACCCTTTCTCTAAAATTCTTTCATTGGTATATATTAAATGTCAATTGAATGCGGTGTTCTTCTAATGCATGTTGAAATATAATGTGGATTTGTATTTTTTATATAGAATGTTTTAGTACTGCCATTTTTTTTTTTTATAATTTTATCAAAGACTACTTCTGGTGATGCTAATTTTTTTCTCTTGCAAGAGTATTTCCAGCGACAAGAAGTAGCTGCAAATAGTATTTTTCGGAGATAATAAAATCGCTAGTAATAGTACTGATTTTTCCTGATAGAAATTAACCATGGTTACCTACTTTTATCGGCATTATTTTTTACTTTCTTCGGCGATCTAAATCGCTGGAAAAAGTCTATCATTTCCAGCTATTCCGCAATCCTACCAGAAATGGGCAGTTTGCATGCAACAATTGCAACTACGATGCGGTGAGCATTTTCTAGCAGGAAATGTTATTTTTTGGCGGATTTTATGCTTTTTGTGGCTACTTTTGGTGGTCGGGAAAAGTTATTTTTCTTGTAGGGAGGAACTTTTTCTACCTCATAAAGAACGAGATCATCATGATCATGCATAATGACAATAAGTTTTGAATATAATAGAGTCACAGAGATATCAAGAGAAACAATGTAGAAAGAGAGAGTTTGGAGAGAGAGAGTTTGGAGAGAGAGAGAGAGAGAGAGAGAGAGAGAGAGCTATGAGATTGAATATATATTTTATTGCAGCGGTCAAAGGTTGTTGGTTTTATTGCAAAGGTTTGGCAGATTGTTTTGTAACTTCATTTGTGAAATAATTCTCTCTCTCACACACACATAGTTGTCTATTTGGAGTGCTATGCTCCCAGATAGATGTGATTGCACAAATAAAAGTTTAGCTCTTTCTGCTCATGATGAATTTCATTTCCCCTGATAAAAAACTTTTTCTTGTTTTAAAGGAAGAGTAGGAAAGCTCCCAGCTGGTTGAGTGAAAATTCTATTTTGACACCAACCAATAAAAATAGCCACGTAGGACTTCCAGCAAATTAAAATTTACACCCACATGCAATAGATCACTTCATTTTTTTTTATCTCTTCCTCCTCTCTCTCTCTCTCCCCACACCCCCGTTGCCTGCAACTAGGGCTGTAATCGAGCCGAGTCGAGCCGAGCTTCGGCTTGTCGAGCTCGGCTTGACTCAAAATACTCGAGCTCTAGCTCGAGATTTTATTTTGTTCTTTGTTCGAACTCGACTCGATAAGATAAACTCTTAACTCGAGCTCGAACTCGAGCTCATCACACAAACGAGTTCGAGTCCAGCCGAGCTCGAGCTCGAATTGTTTTTTTTTAATAAGATTTAATAATTAATAAAATAAAAGACCTAATATTGAATTTATACAACTAACAAGTATATCTTTATTGAATTATAAAATTTTAAAAAATTTATAAATAATTAAAATATCTAACTAGTTGATATTTATCCAAAATAACAATATATTAGCTTACATATATTATTAATATATACACTTAATATGATAGCATATATCTATTTCATATATGGTTTCCACATACTAGTATATAACATTATTAAATTTTATCGACTAATTATTATACAAATTATAAAATATACCTATAAAGTATATTCACTATATAGACATAAGTAATTAGATTACATATTATATATTTAATTATAAAAGTGGTATGCCTATATTATTAGCTAATACATATATATGTATATATACATAGATGTATGTATATATTTATCAATATATGAATGAGTTTTAATCGAATCGAGCTAATGAGTCGATTTGAGCATAAACGAGCGAGCTTTAACGAGCCTTAATCGAGTCGAGTCGAGTTTTGTCGGATATGTGTCATTTACTAATCGAGCGGGTATCTGCTTTCATGAACGAGCTTTTTTTTTTTTTTTACTAGGCGAGTTCGATTCGCGTTTAACCGAGTGAGTACAGAACGGGCTATCGAGTAGACTAGTTCATTTACAGCCCTAGGCTACAACCCCTCTCTCTCTCTCTCTCTCAAGAAAATACGCTCTCCTCTACAAACTCTAATTGTCGCTATAGTCGAGAGAAAAGTTTGGAGAGAATGGAGGAAATTAAACTCCCAATTAAACAAAGAGGGAGACAGAAGCCATATCCCAATTAAACTCCCAATTTACCAGCAATAACCTATTACTCTAATAGAAAAAAAAAAAAAAAAAAAAATTTCCCAAATACTTTGCTTCTATCTTCAAAATAAAATGTGAAATTTCTCAGAAAACATGCCAAGGGTACCCATGATCTTAGCATTAGGGAATCCCTTCATAATGCTACGGCCCAAGTAAGGATGTTTCCTACTCATGTTCCAGATTTATCTGCACTAGGAACTAGGAAGACTTTGACGACTTGGCTCTTCAAAACATTTCAAAATTCTCAACTTTTCGAAGGAATTATATCTTGGAAGTTTCGCTCTTCCACCCTTGATATTGACGGAAACCAACCAAAAATTGAGAAAAAGAGAATAAAATAGACAGACAAAAAGCGAGTCTTGGCTCTTTAGTTTTCACGTCAACATATTATTCAGAATCAAGTAATACAGTCAGAATGGAGGAAGTCAGAATAGAGGAAATCAAACCTTTTCTTCCAACCTTTCTCTCGACGATAGCGACAATTGGAGTCTATAGAGGAGAGCATATTTGCTTGGAGAGAGAGAGAGAGAAAGGAAGAGATAAAAAGAAAATGAAGTAATCTATTGCATGTGGGTGTAAAGTTTAGTTTGCTGGAAATCCTACGTGGTAGATTTTTATTCGCTGGTGTTAAAATGGGATTTTCACATGACCGGCTGGGAGCTTTACTCTTAAAAGAACCTTGGTTGTGGGTACTAGGTTTAAACACGGTACCCGCATCTTGTACTCATACTTGCTCCTGGGTATGGATGGATGGGTAATCCAGTTATCGACCCACATTTTACTTGGGTCGAGAACCACCTTCGAAACCAGGTTATTCGAGTTTTGGACTAGAAGGGATAAAAATCCAGCCCCAAATGAACAATCCTAATCATAAGACAAAATCAAAACCTATATCATAATATCATTAAAGTGAAAGTAGTTTCAACGAAACAAGTTTTGTAACACCTAACAAATTATATCTTATTATAAGAAAGACAACAAAATAAGGCAGCTTGTTGCCTTTCCTTTAATTAAAATGTCCATTTTTTAAGATGACAAGTTTTCTTAAGTTAGAATTCCCTTTTTTCCTTACAGCTAAAGGCCCAAAAGTTTTAGTACTTTCGTAGTTTAGATAATATCTTCCAGAGTATCCAAAATCTCTTCAATCAAAAAGTTCATCCCTACACAAACAATAACATCTAATAAAAATAAATAAATAAACAAAGAAAGAAATAATTGAGTAAGATGACGTCAAGGTGATGTTTTTGGATGTTAAAGGACTAGAGTTCTATAGGTTTTTGTAGAAGTGTGGGTCCTACCTTAAAATAGGATATTAAAATAATGTGTTTAATTATATTTGTCAAAGTGGGACCCAACGTAAATTGATGTGTTTTGTATTAAAATGATGAATAAAGTAATTTTATAAATTGACGTGATTTTATGTGATTCATCAGATTTGTTTTATAATAAAAATAACTTTACAATATGATAAATTATATCAAATTATATTAGTTTGTGGAATTATTTTTATCTAATCATTTTATAGTTAAAATATTTCTCTAAAATGATATATCCTATCATAAAGAATAAATAAATGAAATAGGTTGAGAATAGTAGTTTTGTATTGAGAAAAAGTTGGAAATTTTTTTTTAAAATAAAAGATTACCATCTAGACCATTTGCCTAGCCATTAGATTTACATGTAAAAGTTATTTAAGATTGTTCCACTTATAAATAAAAGAGGTTACATGGTTTCAAACATTGTTTAACCGCTAAACTAAAATGATACTGTGATGACTCTTGTTGTCGTCAACTTCTATGTGACACAAGCATGATTCGACCTTTCTTTGAAATATGTTTCCATTTTAGACATTATTCTTTTTGTGAGATCCGTAGAGAAACCTCAGGGGTTAAGTCGCGTAGTTACTTTTCAAATTTAGAAAATTCATAATTTTTCGTTTGAAATCTTTTAATATCAAATGAAGAATAGATTTATCACATATAGGACTCCCACTTTTAGAAAGAAAACGATGGCGAACATGGTAGCCATGTGTCACCTACACGGTGAGCCTAGAGCACACTAAAAGGAAGTGACCCCACTTCATTGGGTGCCTATGACACATCACCAAGATACTTGATACTTGGCATCCATTTGAACCCATGGATGATTGCCACCTCATCACGACTATGCCACATAGTAACTAAGGCCTTGCCATGTCATCAGCCCCATTAGAATGAACAGTAATCTACAAACTCAACCTCAACACCCACCTCTAGTCATGTTGTGAAGTTTTTTGGACAAGTGTCTAACATTAAGACATAATTGACCATAAAGGAGTAACCTAAACCCCTTCCCTCTCCTACCTTTGTCCGAAAATACCACCTCCAAGAGTAGCCCATTACTTTAAAATTTTCATCTCTTACATACGAGCCATTAACCCTATGAGGATGGAAGCCAAATTAGGAATCAATGGGTGATCATGCAAAGAAGACTTTAGGAGCTCTCTTCTCCCTCTGGCTCGCCGATCACACCCCCTCCCTCTAGCTCTCTTGTTTTCAGTTTTCCTCTAACTCTCTTGCCTTCTCTCTTTCTCTCTCAATCACTTCCTCTCAAGCTCAGCTTTACTATACTATCTCTATCTCTTAAGCTAACCGATACTTACACTGAAACCTCACCACTCTAAAATTATCATCATCATCTAGCTTAGATATCCTAGGAGTTCAGCTTTGAGGCTCGTGGGATGTTGAACATCCTTTCTACATCTCTCGACTTGTTTGAGTGTTCGATATATGTTCCTAAGTGTGTCTTGTGATAAGTTTTGAACTAAGAGGTTTGCAAGTTCTGTCAATATTGCATTAAACAAATCAGAGTACATATATGCTCTTTTATACAAGCCAAAAAAGAGGTAGGAAAAATAAGTTTAAAACTAACTAAACTATCTTGGTTCACAACTAAACTTACTAAACAGAAGGAAAAATACTTCTAATACCCCCCTTCAAGTTGGAGCATGAATATTAATAATGCCCAGCTTGGAGAGCAAGGTAGAAAACAAGGGAAAACCAAGTGGTTTAGTGAAGTACTCAACAAGCTGATTGTGAGAATTAACATGAAAACGTTTGATAGAACCGTCTTGAATCTTGTCATAAACAAAATAGTAATCGATCTTTATAAGTTTTGTGTGTTCATGGAAGATAGGGTTAGTTGCAATATGGATGGCAGACTTGTTGTCACAATACAAAGCTACTACACTTGAGTGATTAACTTGTAAATCCTGTAACAAAGAGATAAGCCAAACTAATTCAGAAACTGTATTAGCTAAAGCTTTATATTCAGCCTCAGCTGATGATCTTGAAACCACAGATTGTTTCTTTGATTTCCAAGAGATAAGAGAGCTGCCAAGGAATATGCAAAAACCTGTGATAGATCTTCTGGTGTCTTGACACCCTACCCAATCAGAATCAACAAAACTAGTGAGTTTTAAGTTTGAATTGGAAGGAAAAAAGAGGCCTTGACTAGGTGAGTCTTTGATGTATTGAAGGACTCTATGAGTAGCATGTAAATGAGGTAGCCGAGGAGAATCCATAAATTGACTTAATGTGTGAACTGCAAAAGTAAGATCTGATCTGGTAATGGTGAGATAGAGTAACCTGCCAACCAATCTTCTATAAGGTTTGACATCTTCAAGAAGAACACCATCAGATCTGGATAGCTTTAGATGTTGTTCCATAGGTGTTTTAACTGGTTTAGAACCAAGGCAACCAATATTTGATAATATGTCTAAAGCATATTTTCTCTGAGACAAAGAAATTCCAGATGCATTCCTTGCTACTCCGAGGCCCAAAAAATACTTCAAAGGTCTAAGATCTTTGAGTTTAAACTTTTGATCAAGGAAAGCTTTGAAAGTATTAACAAAAGTCATATCATTGCTAGCAATAAGATTGTCATCGACATACACTAATAAAGCCATGAAGCTAATGCCCTTAGTCTTTGTAAAAAGGGAATAATCTGTCTTGGATTGTATAAAACCAATTGAAATGATTGTAGAGGAAAACTTAGCAAACCACTGCCTGTAAGCTTGCTTCAATCCATATAAAGACTTATTCAATTGACATACCCTTTTATCATTCTTATCACCAAAATCAGGAGGTAAAACCATATACACTTCTTCCAACAATTCTCCATGAAGAAAAGCATTGTTGACATCTAACTGAATGAGATACCAATCCTTAATTGCTGCTATGGAAAGAAGATACTTAATTGTTACCATCTTAGCAACTAGACAAAATGTATCAAAATAATCAACACCCTTTTGTTGTGTAAACCCCTTAGCAACTAATCGAGCCTTATATCTCTCAAGTGTTCCATTAGACCTAAACTTCACTTTATAGACCCATTTGCTGCCAATTGTAATCTTACCAGGGGAAGAGTAGTTAAAGTTCATGTTTTGTTAGTTTCTAAGGATGTGATTTCTTCAGCCATGACAGTTCTCTGACGAGGAATTTTAATAGCTTGATGAAACAATTTGGGCTCAAAAATAGTAGAAAGAGCTATGACAAAGGCCTTGTGTTTGGATGACAAATGTGAATATGAAAGAGAACTAGAAAAAGGATAAAGAGTACCTGAAACAGAACCAGAAACCTCATTGGAAGATGAAGAAGAGCAAGTCTTGAAGATGCCATATGGCAATGAAAATCATGCAAATATCTAGGTGGCCTATGAGCTCGAGAAGATCTTCTAAGAGGAACATGTGAAATAGAATAATGAGGTTGGTTTGAAGGAACATGTGAATTTTGAGCAGAAGCTGATTGGTCTGAAGGTAAGGGAGACTTAAATGAAGGAATATGGAAGTGAGATTGATCAGAAATGGGTTGAGGAAGAACAACAAAAACAGGAGGCTAAACAACATTAATATTATGAGATAAAGATTTAAAAAGAAAAATGTGTTCATGGAACACTACATCTCGGGAAACAAAAACTGTATGATGATCAAGATCATACAATTTGTAACCTTTCATAGCAAGTGTATAACAAAGAAATATGCATCTTCTAGCTCAAGGATCAAATTTATTTCTGTTATGAGCTAATGTAGAAGCATAACAAAGAGACCCAAATACTTTCAGATGAGCATAAGAAGGAAGTTAGTTTATTAAAACGTAGCTCATAGCGACTTTTATTGTTCAACAAAGGGGAAGGAATTTTGTTGATTAAGTACACAGCAATAAGAGTGGAGTCTAACCAGAAATGTAAAGGAATATTGAATTGAAAAAGAAGAGCGTGAGCAACATTTAAAATTTGCTGGTGCTTCCTTTCAACCACTGAGTTCTGTTGAGGAGTAGCTACATAAGACAGTTGGTGAATTATGCCTTTACTAGAGAAGAAATTATGCATGACAAATTCACTACCATTATCAGTTCTAATGAATTTTATCTTTGAATTGAATTGAGTTTCAACCATGGCAACAAAATGTTGTAACAAGACCCGAGCATTAGATTTGAATTTTAACAAATAAACCCAAATGCTGCGAGAAAAGTTATCTACTATGGTAAAAAAGTATTTGAAACCATCCAAGGAATGAGATGAAATGGCCCTCAAATATCACAATGTATGAGTTCAAAAGAACAAGTAGATTTGTGCTCACTATGTGAAGGGAAAGATACCCTCTTGTGCTTAGCAAAAGGACAAACATCACAAGTGGTGGAATTATTAATAGAAAAATCAGAAACAATCGCAGATAACAATTGCATTCTAGAAAGAGATGGATGTCCCAATCTCTTGTACCAAATGTCAAAAGTAAGATGACTAGAATGTAAAGCAAAAATAGAAACAGAATTAGAAGACAAATCTTTTGAGCAATTCACAAGTGAATCTAGCTTTTGCAGTAGGTAGAGTCCTTCTTTGGCTTTACCCTTCCCAATCATTCTCCAATGGATGAGGTCCTGTATAAATCAAGTGTCATGAAAAAATGTTATACAACAAGAAGATTTAGTAAGCTTACTTACAAAAAGAAGATTGAAATGAAAGGAAGGAATACACAACACATTGTGGAAGTAAGGGCGGGGAGGAGTTCAAATTCAGTCTCCCTCAGCTCTCTCTAGCTAGAGAGAGAAACTCCATCTTCTCTCTTCAAAACTTTTTCAAATCCAGATCTAGCTTTGAGGGGGGGTGCTTTGGCTCCTCCCCTTCCCCTTCCTCCTGTATAGATTTTCAATCTATTTTGTAGTTTAATTTTTGGGTGTGTTTTAGTTTTAGTTTTTAGCTCAAATTAAGGGTGAGCACGTTCTTGTAATCCCATTTTTAACTTAGGTTTCGTTCCTCCTCCTTCTTTCAAAGATCTGTGTTTCAGTTTTAACTCTATGATCTTCATCTCAAAGATCCGGAAATCTCTTCTTTCATTTTTTTAGAACCCGTGTGTGGTGTTGAGTCACCTGGAACGAACGCAGCTGGGGCAAGATTTGCTTGAGAGGGGCGGGCGATGCTATGGCCGGTTGGTCGTGCGGCGGAGCTCGTGCGGTGGAGGGTCTTCTGCTCGGTGGAGGCTAGTGTTCATGCGAGCTAGGTGCTTGTGCCGTCTGGGCTTGGGATGCTCGTGCTTGCGGTGGACACGCTGTTCTGGGCTCACGTCGGCGCTCGTGGAGGGTGGCGATAGCAGAGAGGGAGATGGGCTAGGTAGATAATGGTGGAAGGGGTTACGGGCTTTGTAAAATGCAAAAGAAGACGAAGAAAAAGGAAGAAGAAGAAGGCAGTAAAAGGAATAGAAAAGAAAAAAAGAAGAAAAAAGAGAGGATAGTTGAAGGGGGCGGTGGGCTTGGAAAGCGATGAAACCCTAGCCCCACTTGTGTTTTTGTATTTTTTAATATGCTTTCTTTTTGTAGTTTTCTGGTTTTAGTATTTAATAAAAAAGAAATAGGCTATTTGGACTTAGTGTTCATAGTAGTAGAGTCCCGTATTCCTCCTGCCTGGGAGGATGGATGGGGCTAGTGCTTCTCTTCTTTAGAAGATGGGTCGTTTTAGTTCTGTTTTTATAGAGTGCTCTCTCTGTTAGGAGAGAGTTTTATAGAAGTTAAGACAATGTCCACCATAAATGAATTTATGTGCCGGGGTACCCCAAAGCAGATGCGTAGTTTGGCTTGTAATTCAGGTTTTTTCTTGTATTGATAAGTTACAGCTGTAATTTTGGTTTATGGAATGAAATGAAGTTTGCTTTCATAAAAACAAAAAAAAAAAAAGACATGTGTAAAACAAGTTGAGGAGGCAAGTGGACAGATTCAACATGTGTAACTGGTACAAAAATATCATTTGGCAATTTAACAAACAAGTCATGTACAAGTTGAAATTCATCATGAGGTAAGTAAGTAAGATGTTCTGTGTTAGAGAGCAAAACAGAATGTGGAGGAGAGGAGGAACACTTAACAGAAAGTTGATCAAGTGGAGATGTTACCAGATTTGTTGTTTGTGGTGAAGGAGCTGAGGATTCAGAATGGAGGAGTGCCAAGAGTTGTTGACATTGTTCTTGAGTAAGAGGCATCGAAGGATTGGATGTAGAGTTTGCAACATGATTAGTAGAATGGACAAGAGGTAGAGAATTGGATGTAGAATTGGAGAATCTGCCTTTTGATCAATATCCAGGAGGATATCCATGCAACTTAAAACATTTCTCCCCAGTGTGCCCTGGAATGGAACAATGAGAGCAAATAGGTCTGCGAGTGGAAGGTTTGGCCATATGATCAGGTTTGGTAGAGGAAGAAAAGGTAGTAAAAGGTATGCTTGGAACCAAAATAGATCCAATATCACGCTGTCGTTCTTATTGAAGGGCCAAAGAAAAAATTTTGTTGATAGGAGGCAGAGGATCAATGAAAAGAATCTGACCTCTAACATGCAAATAGGAATCATTTAATCCCATCAGAAAACGCATGACATACTCCTATTGATGCATAGCTTCCACGGAATGTAAACCACCACAAGAACAAATAGGCAGAGGACGATAATTCATCAATTCATCCCAAAGGCCTTTCATATGAGTAAAATACGCACTAACAGAAATATCATCTTGTGTAAGAGATGCAATGGACTTTTGTAATTGGAAGATCCAAGGACCATTGCCTTGAGAAAACCTCTCTTTGAGATTAGACTACATTTCCATGGCAGAATTGACATAAATGACCTTAGTAGCAATCTCCTTAGAAAGAGAATTAAGCAACCAAGAAAGCACCATATTATTGCATCGAGTCCATGATCGAAACAATGGAGAAGTTTCTGAAGGAGATGGAATAGAGCCATCAATGAAGCAGACTTTATTCTTAGCAGACAATGCCATGAGCAATGAACGATACTAGGTATTGTAATTGTCACCTGTAAGGGGTTGAGTAACAAGTGTTGTACCTGGACTATCACCATGATGAAGGTAATACGGTCGGAAGAATCCGCAGTAAAAGAAGAAGAAGATGAAACCGATGAACTAGACGAAGCCATGTTTATGCTGGAAAAGTTTCTTCTGATACCATGATAAGTTTTGAACTAAGGAGTTTGCAAGTTCTGTCAATATTGCATTAAACAATTAGAGTACATATGTGCTCTTTTATACAAGCCAAAAAAGAGGCGGAAAAAATAAGTTTAAAATGAACTAAACTAACTAAGTGAACTGATATAACTTGGTTCACAACTAAACTTATTAAATAGAAGGAAAAATACTTCTAATATCTTGAAATGAGATATGATGGTTGAGTTATGGAATCTAATGTGATAAAGGGTTTCGGGTAGGACCATTCTCTTAAGTCTGAGTTTTGAGTAGTGTGTTTGGAGAGTTGAAAACTTGATGTTTTTAAAATGAGGGTATGAATGGTGGTGTGATTTGAAGAAAGCTTCGGTTTTTTTTTTCCTTAAAAAATGATGGCTTTCTAAATGTGTTCTTTTGATCTTTTCTTAGTTGTTCATTTGATTAAAAGATACTATGATTAGATTTTTATGTTAAGAAACAGAGAATGTAGTAGTTATAAAGTCAAAATTCATTTTTCTAGATGGTTTGAGTTTCAAGTTCTTAGGCTTAATCATTAGATTCCTACAAACAAAAGGGTTAGTTTGACAAATGGTGATGATGATTTTGGTTTGTATGGCGATGATGGTTTGGAAAAGAAAAACATATCTAAAGTTAAATGGATTTTAGGCTTCACTTTCTTGAGAGTTAGCTTGATGCTTTTGCAAGGAAATGTGTTTTAAAATTTTGTATGCTTGGTCTTGTTTGAACCAAGGGATGTAGTGCGAAATTTGTGAACAAAACCTGATTTTGACAAAATGATGGTTTTGGTTTCTTCATTGTTGAAAAAAAAATGTGTAAGCTGGTTTGAGCATGACTGAGGAAATTTGGATTTCAACATGTTTTGGGGTAAAAGTGAAATCGGTTTTCTTTAAGTATATGAGTGTGTTGATCTAGTTTAAAGAGTCAAGTGTTTAGCCTAGAATCATGATATGTTTTGAGTCTTATGTTGTTTGTGCATATGTGTGTGTGTGTGTGTGTGTGTGTGTGTGTGTGTGTGTGTGTGTGTAGGAGCAAAGGAGCATATATGTGCATTGTGTGAAAGTGTGAGGTAGTTGAGCAAAGATTAGACCTCTACTTTTAATAGCTCTAGAAAGGTACTCAAGGAATGGTTATAGTTTCTTAGTGTATAGTGTTCAGCTTTAGTCCTATAAAGTTTATAAGTGAATTCCTAAGGTTATAAAAAGCTCTAATAAACACCCAAGGTGGGACCTAGAAGCAACGGATGGAACCCTTGAGGTTCTCAGGTTGGCTCCAATGGGGCACTGAGGAGGGGCTTTTACCTTAAAGTAGTAAGAGTTCTTATCTTCCTTGAGTGTAGTGGTATTTTTATTTATTTATTTATTTATTTTGTGACAAGGGATGGAAGTAGAAGAAGGGGTTAGGGCCGAGTGGTACTAAGTCAAAATCGAGGGGTCTAAGTATAATTTTGACCTTCATCAAGGCCTTAATAAGTCAAGCATCTTGGTCAACTTCCTAAATTACTTGTGCCTCTTGTTTGAAAAATTTCAACCAATGCTATAGGCTCATTGTATCGTGCTCTCTTGTGAAAGTGTGATGTATGATTGTATGTTTCGCACGATGTATAAGTTCCTTATTTTTATCCTTTTGTAATTATTGCATTTATTACTTGCCTATGCATGTTATATAATTCATGAGCATGTTTTTATGAAAGCTGCATCATTTTCTAAAAAAATACATGAAAGTTGGGCCACGACCCTAAGCTGGGATGGGCATAGTGTAGGTTTCGTCGAGGAAATGAAGAGGGTGCTTGAGCCACTTTTGACTTGGACAGAGATTGGGTGTCTCTTGTCTGCTTTAGAGGAGTGTACACGTTAGAACTCTAGGATCATATATTGTCTATATTAGGGTCTCTAGCAAATAGTTATATTTCTAATGTTTTTATATAATACTGCTCAAATAGCAGCATTAGGACCTTTGAGCATTATGTCAAAAGCATTCAAATGTCTACAAATAGCATTCAACTATCAAAAAAACTTTCAAATTTGTTAAGGTTGTATCCAAGTGCAAATCAATCAATTCAAGTGCTAAAGTTCATTACGATCTAACAATGACTGTGCTTCACATCCTGGAATTGAGGAATTATTCATGCCCTCAAAACCCTCTCAACAATTATTTACACTTCAAATACAAATTATATTTATATTTTGATGTTTTTTTCTTTCTTCTTTTCTTAAGTATAAATATAATTTTCTTTCAAATCTTATGGTTTTTGTTCTAAATTAAGGACAACATTTTTTGTGCTAAAAAGAAAACATTTAACTGGATTATATGTTTCTATTATGGACATTTTTCACAACTCTAAGCACGCAATGACCTGCAACCAAAGAGAAATGGGGCTTGGGAGTTCGTGGGAACGCCTCCGATGCCTAAGTCAATAAAGTTAGTGGAGATTTCTCTAGTTGTAGAAGAAGATGGGTCTTGTTGTCATACATGGGTGATATAAATAGAATTCCTAATATCTTATGTTTGATACGATAACCGCCTGGGGGTTATTTGAAATTCAAGTTGCGAGATATATGAGCTTCACCTGCTAAGAATAAACTGATAACCTCTCTCCCGAGGTTCTTGGGTAGTTATGCTTTTGATGATAACCGCTTATATCCTTACAAACAATCAAATCCTTGATTCAAGGCTTATTGGGTTAAGCCAGTGTTCGGGCCCAAGACATGGCCTAGCAGGCCCTAAAGAGGGGAAGGGTTAAAGCCCTTTCAATTTTCCCACAAAGTCTTATCACCTGCGGCATGATGAGACTTGTAATCATGGTGACGCTTTGTTACCTAGGTTTTCTATCATTTCATATTGCCCTGTCAAGGCATTGTTTTCCTTTCGCGCCCCTTTGCACACCCCATTTCAGTTACTTATTCTTCTCGAACACTCATTTTCTCTACTCTCCCCTTTTGTATTCTCTCATTCTCCCAAATATTCTGCTTCCTTGTGCTTCCTTCATTTTCCTTCTGAATCAATGGCTTCCTCCAAACCCAACTTCTCTTCTTCATCCTGTGGAGACAGGTCTTCAAGACCCTGCGACCCTCCTCCTTGCTCTAAGGAGGAGGTCGTTAATCCTTCTTTTGAAAGGGTGGTTGTTTTGCGTTCACTCTTCGAAGGCCATCAATGGTCTTCGACTATCTACCATCACAAGTTGGATTCTGCGAGGGACAACTATAACATTCTAGACTCTATGGCTTTGGGTCTGCCTGAGCAGTGCTATGGAGCCGTCAATATGAGGGGTATGGCTGTTTCTATGGCCCTATATTTGTCCATGTTCTCGATAAGGCTCTGATTTCCCTTTGTCCATCAGGTGTGTGATGTACTCGACTTTCTGGATCTTGCTCCATCCCAACTCGTGCCTAATACATGGAGGATTTTGATGGCTTGCTGCTTTCTTTGGCAGCAAGTTTTGGAACCCATAGGTGATGAGTATCCTGACATTACCGTTCACGAATTTCTTTCTTTGCACAGCTTCAGGCGTTTGGAAGGGAATCTTTGAAGGTTTAGGGCTCACAATAAACTAATCCAACTAGAATGCAACTATTCACAATAAATTGTATCGGGCGATGGCTGAGAATTTCCTGAAGACGAATTGGCGAACCAAGAATTTCATATTAAAGCTTTATGGAATCTAGTTCCCATTGAGTGTGGCTTTGAGATCATCACTTTTGACTGATAGGAGGCTCGCATTCGGTTGGTACAAGTCTGGGCAAATAAGAACAATAATTCTACCTGGTCAAATGTTATTGTAACCACCTCTAATATTGATAGATTTGTGATGGTGCCTAATAGGGCGTATGTTTTCAGTCGCCAATTCCCAAGCTCTCCATTGCTGGTGGGTGGTTTGAAAAGAGGCCCACCACCAATGGCGATAGGCAAGAAGAAGAAGAAAGCTTGTGTGGGAGAGACGCCTTTGGATGAATCCAACTTCACAAGGTATAGACCTTCACCATGACCCCTTGCAAGTGGTAGAGAGGCCTCAGGCCACCCCTAGTGCCAACGACCAACTCCTTCGATGAGATTATGGCCCAAGCTGAGGCTGATCTGGAGTTGGTGATGTTGGTCGAGTTTGCTCTATCGCCTAATTCTCCTCTTGAGGTTGCTCCACGGACTTCCCCTCACACAACAACCCAAAATATGACGTTAACTTGGATGAGGTTGAGGTCATTGCGACCTTGAATGTATATTTCCTGAGTGCTCCACCTACAACATCAAGCGGCTTCCCTCCTTCTTTTGATGCCTTTGGGGAGTCTTTGTGAGTTGAAGATGTTGAAGGCCCATTGACAGGGGCCACTATTGCTATGTCTGGCTCACCTGTCGCCTCAACTGTCTCAGGCGAGATCACCCCCAAGATGCCTTTTGTCTTTCTAGCCCTTTCTCTTGTGGGATCCTTGGGCATTGACACAAGTGGAAGTAGGGTGTGAATCCCTTCCTCACTTTTCAGCATTTCTCCTACCGAGGGTGGTGAATCTTCTCCAACTTTCCCAGTCAACCACACTTTTGCCAAGCCTTCTCAGGTATCACCTGATCGGAAAGATACCATGGTCTCTCCTGATGATGAGGCGAGAACATCTGCTCAGGTGAACACGAGCACTTCCCCTCTTGATTCTCTAATGCTCCTACTGTTTCATCCATACCTATCCAGGGCACCACACTCTCGAAGGGCTTTTGCTGGCATGTCTTTCAGGGCCCCTGACTTTCATGGCTCGTCAAGCTCTTGGCTGGATGGTTCCTCTCGGCCCTCGAGTGCTTGTCGGGATGAGGCTTTTCGTGTTACTACTCATAACCTTCGCAGCATCCTTTCACAGGTAAGTTCCTTTTATCCTGGGTTTTCTATTCCCCTGTTGTTCCTGATTTGGTTGGGCTTTTAGGTGGTTGATCATCTGGAGGCCATTTTGGTTGAGGATCGCTTAGAACTGAAGGAGGAGAACCGATCCATGCGGTCCTTCATTAGCCATACTCACAACGTCTTTCTCGCTACACGGGCTGAGAAGGAAGAGATAGCTGAGAGATTATCACTAGCGTAGTCCTATTCTCATCAGCTCGAGGATCAAGTTGTCTCCCTGCATGGGCAAGTTGATCTACTCGGATCGAAAATGGCAAGTTCCCTTGAAGAAGCCCGCTAGCGCCAACATGAAGTAGAGATCCGAGGAGCAGAACGGCATGATCTACTCGCCCGCTTTAGCCAAATGGAGAAAGATGTTAAGGAGCTTAAGAAGAAGAATGTTGACTACACTGCTATCCTACTAGCCTCCGAGGAGGAATGTCGGGAGGAAAATATCTGACTAAGTGTGGCTGAGGGCGAGAAGGTCAAGGCGAAACAAGATTTGGTGGCAATAAAGAGGGAACTCAAGGAACATGACTGCCAATATTTGCAACTGAATAAGATCCTGGAGTCTCACAAAAAGTAGCTATCAAAGTTGGAATCGAAGGTGACCAAGCTAAATGTCGAGTTAGCTCGCTCTTAAGGTGAGGTTACTCTCATTCTTCCTCAGCTGACAGCCACCCACTTCATTTTTGGGCAGAGCTTGGGGTCTTGGATTCAAGCTCAGGACCAAACGGCTGAAGGAATTTCTGCTCGCCCATCTCGAGATAGATCTTCACACCTTGGACTGGAAGTTGATCCGAGCCAGCTCCTCTGGTTATCATGTTTTTTATTCCCTTAGGTGAGATACAATGACAAATGCATTTCCTCCTCCTCACCATTCCTGAAAAAATCCCTTTTTACTTTTTATGTTTAGATTAGGAATGGGATATTGTGTATGTTCGGGATGATGTGTTTATGTTTTGAATGACTATCTTGATCGTAATGGTGTGTTTTTGTTTCAATGAATATTGTGTTTCTACTTTTGTTTCAAGGATTATTTTCATCCTGGCTGTTACGATGTTGTTACTTGTGTGGGTCGTGCCAGTGTGATGCATTATTTTTTCCTGCCCTTTCGTTACTTTTTATTTTCATCCTTTACATTGTTTCCAAGTGAATTTATTGGCGATAAGAGTGTAGCAGGAGTATGCCTCGACCGTGTAACCTTGGCAATAAGAGTGTAGTGGGAGAATGCCTTGATGGCGCAAATCTGGAGATGAGAGTGTAGCAGGAGGATGACTCAACTGCGTAACCTTGACAATAAGAGTGTAGCGGGAAATGTCTCAACCGCATAACCTTGGTGATAAGAGTGTAGCGGGAGGGTGCCTTGACTATGTAACTTTGGCAAGGGGTGTAGCGGGATGATGACTTGACCATTTAACCTTGGTGATAAGAGTGTAGCAGGAGGGAACCTCAATTGTGTAACTCTGGCGATATGTGTAGTGGAATGATGCCTCGACCACATAATTTTATTCCTAATGGAATTAATGTTTTAGATATGATTTTTATTTGGTATCAAATTAAACAATTTCGCCCAAGCTCAGAAATGTTGTAACATGGTGGTGCTTTTTACAGCAATAGCTATTACGCATACTCATTTGGTGAGCAGCCTTGTTAGAACGGGTAGCATTTGAGTTCATGTGACGAATTGGCAACATCTCTATTCTCAGCTTCTAAATTTAGTAGGGTCAATTTTTTAAAATTAGAAAAATTCTATTTATTAAATTTTTTTATCATTATGCTCTCAACATCTCTTTATGTGACACCAAATAATTGGCCTACAAATGAAATATAATAAATAGTCTCCAATTATTAAGGCTTGGTTTGGTTTCACAAACTTTTTAAACCATCTAATCCTGCCTTATCTCACCCATCTCATTTTATCTCAACATCTAAACATCATTCAAAAAACAAACATTTTTCAATTTTAAGCTTTATATTTTACAAATTTTTCGTTTAATCATTACAACTTTTTTAAATTTCTAAACAAAATACAAAAAACAATTCAATTTTTTTAAATCTCAAAACAAAAATTATATTAAAAAATTATATTCTTTCATTCTTTTAACTTTATAATTTTTTTATTCAAATCCCATAATCTCATAAAGATCTTAACTAAAATTATTTCACTATTATTTACAAATTACCTCACTATTATTTTATAAATTTCTTATCTCATCTCATTTGTGCAGCCAAACAAGCAGCTAAATGCCACATCATGGAATGGTTGTTTAATGATTGAAGGATAATAGTAAAAGGCATAGTTGGTAATATTAATCTTAGTTAAAACCACAACAACATAATTTGCCTTTTGTGACAGAAAACCGTCACCAAAAATCAAAGAAACATCACTAAAGACATTTGGTGACGGTTTGAAACCGTCACCACAACTGTCACCTAATATGCGTCATAGAATACATTTAGTGACACTTTACTATTGAACCGTCACTAAAAGTATTGACGGTTGGAGTTGTTCCATTCGGAGTGACGTTTGAATGTTATATTTTTTCGTGACGCTTGAAAACTGTCACAGAAAGTAACGTTCGGATGTAAATTTTTACGTCTGAATGCCAACCCAAGCAATTTACGTTCGAATGTCATAATTTGACGTTCGTTGATTGATTATAGTTCAAACGTATAATATTTGCGTTCGGACATTTATATGTTCGAACGCATTAAACGTTCGAATTTATGTTCGAACGTTTTGGGAACACAATCTGAATGTAACGATGATAACGTTCGGACGTGTGTTCGAACGTTAATCATCAAATCGTGTATTTATGTTCGAACGTATGTTCAAACGTGAAATCTTGTTGGAACGTTTTTTTTTTACATTCGAACGTACAGATCAGAAATACACTAAATTCATAAAATTAAGAAATTAAAAAATATACTAATTGTATCATATTACAAACTATAAATATTCTGCAACTAACAATGTCTTAAAAAGTTCTAAAATTAGATAGTAAAAGTTATATACACAGATTAAAGTGAGAATTCATTTCTTCTTTCCTCGCCCACCCCGCTTCTGTTGCAATGACATAACAAGCTTCATTTGCACCATCATCTCCCGCTGCACTTGCTATTGGACTTCATTGCGCATTCTTTCTTCCTGATCTTTCTGTTGGTCCTGCAAACACGTCTCTAAATGAGATTGTCGCTCTAAGAGGGACTCCAACTCTTGCTGCCTCGACCTTATATACTCATTCTCGCATCGTGCGGCTTCCAAATCTTTGGTACGATTATTAACTTGTGAAGTCAAAGAGGATGAGGAGGATGAACCAGAATGCTTGAAAGATCATCCCAAACCTCTTGTCATATTAGAGTTGGGCCCGAGCACTTGGGCGAATATGTCTATGTCACTCGGAGAGGATTCTCCAGAAACTGACTGTATCTCCATCATTTTTTCCTGTCATGCCAAAGAAAACACACAATAAGTAACGTATTAA
>QEOT01000038.1:89907-183499 GCA_003123785.1 Pterocarya stenoptera | reverse complement strand
TAATGTATTGGTGTTCCTAAGAAAACCCCTACTCCTATTTGGAGGGTTATTGTGTAGGGGTAGGTTCTGACTTCGACGGAGTTGGAATACCCACCTCCCACCTCCGACTCCAATTAGGGTCAGAGATCAAAATCCCCTCCGACTCTGAGAATGGAGTAGGAGTTCGACTCTGATTGGGGTTCGAACTTGGAGTTGGAGCTCCTATCAGAGTAGAAAATGGGCTCAAGCAAACAATCTGTGTGATGTTCGCTTGAGTGAACAATCTATGTGACATTCGCTCTAGCCACACTCAAGCAAAGGCTCGAGCAAACCATTTGTGTGACTTTCGCTCAAGCCACACTCGAGCGAACATCACCTAGAATAAAAAAATTTGATTTTTACAAAAACGTCAGAATTTGGAGTCACTCCGACCTCCGACTATTGGAGTCAAAGTCGGTGCCTTGTCAGAACACGGACGGAACTCAAAGCTTGGATATATTTTGCCCACCCTTATTATCTTGCCTCTGCGCTTCATTTCCGATATAGTTAAGGCGATTAGCGGAAAAAATAACAATTAACTTGCTAATCCCAATCATGAAATTAAAACCAAAACACACTTTGGGACCAAGTTTTCTGATTTACAAAAAAACTTTTAGGGACATATTTTTCTATCGAATTTTCAGAAAATACTCTTTGTGATGGATAGATGTTTTATTGAAAATTGCTATTGAAGCAAAAAGACTACATAAAAGTAAATCCACAAATTGATGAAATTTCATGGAATCCTTCAGATCTACTTTACAATAAAAGTAAATTTACAATCTGACATACCACATCAAGCCACGTTAGTTTGTGATTTATTTTATGTAATTTTTTTGTGGATAAAATATTTTCCTTTTTAATAGGATGTTACTCAAATGTTGACTGTTTATTTTTAAAGATAGATTTTTAATGGTTCAAGAAAGAATGGTTGTGCTAAAATAATTATGTATTGGCTAACAAACAAACAATTAGGGGACATTCAAACATTGCATTCGAGCAAAGAAAATAATGTTCGAAATGGGTGCTATATGTAACGCCTCAAGGAAGGCTTAAATTACATATAGGTTTGTACTACATGCAGAAAAAATGATTGTTCCTCTTGAGGGCTCCCCTGACTAGAGGTTCCCCTACCGGCTGCATGCAGGTCTGAGTTTTTCTTTCATTCCAATCATTCCTTTTGTGTGTACATGCTATGGATGTTAATCTGGAGAAGATGTGTGGGCGACTGTCGTTAACCGAAAAGGAAGAGGAAGTCTTGATAGTGGATGAAGCATCTTTAGATGGTGCTCTGGATAGAGGTGGAAGGTGTTTGTTGTTTAAACTTCTCATTGTTAAACACTTCAACAAGGAAGCGTTTAAGAGTACTATGAGGAGACTATGGCGTCCTAGTAAGCCAATTTCTAGTAGGGATGTAAGTGCTACTTTGTTCATTGCTAAATTCGATAATCCATGGGATAAAGAACGTATTAAACAAGAGGGGCGTTTGATAAACACTTGGTGTTGACAAGTGATGTAGAAGGGCTTTAACAAGTACATCAAGTGTCGTTTTTAGAGGCACTTTTTTCTATTCAAATTCATGTTCTTCCAATTATGGCTAGGAACTGGAAGATGAGGCATATTATTGGTAAGGAAGTAGGAAGGGTGGTGGAGGTGGATTTGGAGAAAGATGAATTAGCCTAGGGGAATTCATGCATATCAGAGTTGGTTTTGATGTGACTAAGCCATTGTGGCGTGGTAAAAAGATTTGTGTTGGATCATCTAACCCTATATGGGTTCGATGTGAGGAGGTTGTTGGGGCGCATATATCGTTTAACTTTTGAAATTGTGATAATGATCCTAAGTTTTTGTTACAGGGGAGCAGTAATGTGGAGATTATCTTGGGCCAACAATTAAGATTCCAGGAGATAAATTGGGAGAGTTAACTAGCGAAGGTTTTAAGGCCTCAGGTTCATAATTCTCTATCTATCAACGATCAGGGGGGGTTCTAAAAGGGCTCTTTGCTCTGATTCTACTTTGGAAGTGGCTAGAGCTTCCAAGAGACTAAAAAATAAAGCAAAAACTCATGGGGAGTATGAGAAAAACAACCAACAGTTATTAGGGGTGGCTGGTACACAGCCCCACCAAGATCAATGAAGGTTTTAAGCTGGAATACACGAGGGCTTGGGAACCCTCGTGGTACTGGTACTCTTTTTGATCATATCAGAAGAGAAAATCCCAATGTTTTGTTCTTGCGAGAGATAAAACTTAATGCTGCAAAGATGGAATTATTTAGAATTCGCTTAAGATTTAATTGCTGTCTAATAGTTGAGTTATGGGTAGAAGTGGGGGGCTAGCACTGCTATGGAAAAAGGAAGTGTAATTATCTATCATTAGTTACTCAGCTTCTCACATTGATGCTAAGGTAACTGAAAACTTAATTCAGTGGTTCTTAACAACTATTTATGGCCAAGCTAAAACTGCATGAAGAATGGAAACTTGGACTTTGTTAAGAAGATTGAAAATGGATCCTACTAATGCCTGGTTAGTCTTTGGTGATTTCAATGAAATTCTAACATTAGAGGATAAATGGGAAGGGGGGGAAGAGATAGACCAAATCCACAAATGCTTGACTTTCAGCAAATGCTTCTGGATTGTGAGTTAAAGGATCTTGGATTTAGTGGTCCAAGCTATACTTGGTGCAATGGAAGACATGATGAAGCTCAGATTTCAAGAGACTTGATGAAAAAAATTTGGAATTCTCTTTGGAGATTAAAAATTCCTCATAAGGTTAAAGTTTTTGCTTGGAGAGCATGCAAGGAAAGTTTACCAACTAAGGCCAATCTCATTAATAGAAACCTAGATATTAGCGGGCAATGCTGCTTTTGTCAATACTAGATGGAGGATTTAACTCATGCTTTGTTGTTATGCCCTCCTGTTTATGAGATTTGGGTTAGAAAATTTACTGTCTTGCAACATGATTTCCATATCAGTTCCTTCATGTCTACTGCAATGGAAATCTTCTTTAAGAGTTCAGCTGATGAGTTGACAAATTTAATCTTAATGGCTTGGGGTTTTTGGTTAAGAAGGAATAAGATGGTTCATGATCATATTTCTTTACCACCATGACAACTTATTGGATTTGCCTTCTCAAAGAAATTGACAACAGACTTTGTATTGCAACAAAAGGGACTTCCTATACTAAGAACCTGTTGTATAGGTGGTCACCACCTCCTAAGGATTTCCTCAAACTTAATATTGATGGTGCCATCTTCTTTGATTTGAATTCAGTTGGTTTGAGTGTTATCTTAAGGAATCATGTGGGAGAAGTTCTTATGGTAGTAACTAGAGTTGAATTTGTACATGTAAAGCCAGAGCAAGTAGAAGCAGTGACTTTACTGAAAGGATTACAGTTTTACTTGAATATTGGTATAACTAATCTGCTTATTGAAAGTGATTGCTTGTTCGTGGTGGAGGAAGTCAATAATGTAGCTGAATCATGTGCTGCAATCAGAATAGTGGTTGCTAATATTAAAAGTCTGATGCAAAGATTTCCTTAGTGCAGGCTACAACACAACAATAGATCAACTAATGAGGTTGTCCATTGACTTGCTAGACATGCATGGTCCATTGAAAGACATGAATATTTGGTAGAATAGTGTTCCTCCTTTCATTGAGAATGTAATTTTCATTGATCAATACTATTGTACCCTGTCTTAAGGTTTTTATACCTTGATGAAATGAAGTTTTTTTCTAAAAAAAAAAAATTAATGATATAATTGGAGCCTCATTAGAATCATTATATAGAGTAAAAGCGTCTCCCTTTCAAATAATATGTAGAATCCTCATATTATTCAAACATTGTGTTTATGCTAAAAAAAAGCTTCTAATTAAATGGCTAGTGATTAGTTATTGTTTAAAGGCTAATATCATTTGAATGTATATGCAATTTTTTTAATACTTTTCCCTATGTTTATCAAATGGGTGTCATTTCTCCAGTTAAAGTTCATTTGAACAAATTACAAACGGCATAATTTAAAAAATAGAAAAAATTAAATGAAGTTTGTAACTAAACTACACACTTTGTTTTCAATTTGTTCGAAATTTGAAGTCACGCTTAGCAATATTCAGTAAATTTACAACATAGACAAGATTAAAATAAAATCACAATCAAGTTAAGGATGCCATATCCATTTATCAAGCATGATTGTACTACTGTGTGAAATTACTACTTATCCAAATAGTTTAAGTTGATGCAAGAGGCAGATTTTAATATTTATATTTGTCTTAGCACTTCCTCTCACATGTGGGCTAGACTCTCCCTTAATAATTAGACCCATCACGTGGAATATTTAAACGGGTGAAGTGTATAGTCGAGGTTCAAATTTGAGATATCTGTTCTAATACAATATGAAATTACCATTTATTCCAAAAACAGAAACGACTTATATTTGTCTTTAACACACTATACTCGCACATCCAAGTCCACCTAACTTGATGGTAGGTCTATAGGCCATATCGTCTGATCTCATAGGTATGATCCAGTGCCACGTGGGAGACCCTTATTAGGAGACAGACTGCGGGATTTGACCGAAGGCAAATTGTAGAGGACATGCATGCATTGTTCCTTCCAGTCTTTGCCATCCTGGAAGGCCAAAGGGCAAATGGATGGATGGGCTCGAATGTCTCCTATTCAAGCATATATGTAGTCAGACGGACGTCAGAGATACGACTGACGACCGCCTAGTTTAAAAGACATTCGATAAAAGCGAAAATCTCACTTCTGTGATTGTCAAGTATTTACCCTTGCAGCTGGTCAGAGTCTTCAAGAAAGAAAGTGACTTCAAATAGCATGACGAAAGGAGTGGTGCCAACTCTACCATGTAATAGAAATATTGTTAAGGTAGGCTAACTCCTAGGACCATACTAGGAATGTGAGGTAAATGTTGTGAGTATGTTGTACAATTAGGCTTTGCATATTCTATAAATCACCACTTTCTACATGAAAACAATATATGTTTTTTTCTACGCTGTGATTTTGAGATAATGAGTTTGAATGATGTGAATTGATGTTGATGTGGTTTCTGAGTGTTGAGTCTTACAATGTATCGATTATCATGAACAGGTTGAGGAGTCCCCGCACCATTCTTACGATACGCTGCCACGAGTTTCATACAAGTAGAGTGATTCCTCATGATAATTGGGGTGAAACATTTTTGTATTGGCCTCAATTGATGACACAAGTAGAGAGATTCCCTAGGTTGATCATGCGCTGTGTTTTCGAGTTGGTTGACTAGGTAGAGAGATTCTCTATGCTGATCATGTGTTTTATCTTAAGGTTTGTTGATTGGGGTGGGTGATTTCCTAAGTCGGTTGAGATGGATTTGGTGAATGAGCTCACATGTTGGCCAGGTAAAGTGAGTCCTCGAGTTGAACGGGTGAAGCAACTTCCCGCTATGTATTTAGAGGTTGATTACTCGCTATGACCTATGGGTATATGTGTTTCTGCCAGTGGATGATTCCTCGTCATGCATAAATATATATGTTCACTGATTCACTTACATGAAATTGTGCATGAATATTCATCGTCGTTGTTTCTCATTAATAGTACTATCTTGAGTTTTAACCTATTGGGATTTCTTAGACTCTGTGGTGGTCCCAACTGCAGTTTCGTTTATCGGAGCCATAGATCTTAATGCAGATGTAGCATAGGCAAAGTTCCCCAAGGAAAAAGGACCGACCACACCCAAGTTATGGGTATAGAGGCCTATCTCCGAGAATAGTTATTTGTGTAGATATATATTTTGGTTAGTGGATGAACCATGTTCAATTTGTTGTATTTTGACCTAGTGATGAACTGATGACAGTGTATAATGTTATATGGAAAGAAGTGACAAAGACATATATAGATATTATTATTAATGGAAGAATTTCTTTATGGTATAAGCTTTCGGTACAATTGGTATTAGTTCTTGACCAATCTTTTACTTATTTCGCTGTGATTTAATTCACTTTCCGCGTACTCAATCCATGATTACGCGCCTAGACCCAACAAAACATTTAGATTATTGCCGACCGGCTAGCACCATAGATCCTCGTCAGACTCTTTATCACAGAACAGGGCACCACAAGGTCCTTCAGTCTTCCTCTCAATACTTCTTGTTTGGCAATTCCCTCGCCTATCCAGTTTGCTCATTTTCCCGTGTGCAGGGGCGGCCCAATACTTAGGCAAGTTAGGCAATTTGCCTAAAGCCTTCTTTAAAAGAAAATTTTTAAAGGCATTTTTTAAGAAACAAAAGCCTTTAAATCCTCTTAGAAATAATATTGATATCATAATTATTTAGAAAATAATATTAGAAGGCCCCAAGGAAGACTCTAAAGAAATAAAAACATCTAAAACTACTATTTTTGATTAATTAATATAAAAAGTAATTAACTTTATAAGTCTATATAAGAGCAAAGAACTATTTAAAGTGTAATTAAGAAAAAAAAAACTAAATGAAGATCAATAAAAGCACTTACAATAGTTAGTGCATAATTACATAATTAAGAAAAAGTAAAATTTTGTAGTATTTATATTCAGTATATGACCTCATTCCTGCAAAACAGTACTATGTATTACACAATATACATTATAATTCAAGAAAACTGATCCCCACGCAGGAATGAAAAAACGAGAGGGTGAATGGGTAATGGTTCCATGCACCGTTCTTTTCGTCCTCGTGCTTTCCCTGTGTGTTTAGCACTTTTAATCCTTCAAACACTGTCAGTGAAATAATTTCCTCTCTCAATACTGTTTGATTTCTAGTAAATGATCTTAGGGCACAATTATAAGTCTATGGTGGTAAGAATTACAATACATATGCATTAAAAGCGTCTTTATGAGATGCAACGAAGTTAATTCTTATAGAAGTTTTTTTTCCTAAACAAGCTCGAAATATTATAATTAAGGGATACATAAATATATGAGTAAGGAATGGTAAGACCCTAACAAACACTCATTCTTAACTAATACAACACTGTATAAAAAGAAAATGAGTTAAGTATTCATTATTTCTTTGAATATTCCAAATTGATCCACTACAAGAAAAACGAGTTTTTGTGACCATTTATTTGAGGCGAAAAGACTATTTGTGACTAAAACAGATTCATTTTAATTGTAAATAGTCATTTCGTTAGAATTAACTGACTACAAATAAACAGTTTTCTTATAGTTTGAGTTCTATGTAAGGACTGCATATAGGGGTGGCCACTATATATTATTTATTCCTCCCAAAAAAATACACTCAAGATTAATCATTAAATTCTCGATCTATACACCAGGTTGCACACCTATAGAAAGGGCGCCTTTTGGAAATTTAGGGAATATTTAGATAATAACATGAGATAAAATAAGAATTTTATGAAAAAGACCTAGATTCAACTTAATTTATTTTTCATATATACGAGATTCAAGTCAATTTGTTTTCCTAATACACAAGAGCATATAAAAAATCCTCGGACATGGATGAGGCTAGGCATCAACATACAATTTTGGGTCAAGGATTTTTTTGACAGGGCTGGAAGGCTATGGTTTTAGAAAAAAAATCTATTTTTCATTTTTTTTTAAACCATCATCTCAATATCATCTGATGTGGCATTAAATAATAGGTTCATAAGTATAATATAATAAATAGTCTCAAATTATTTAATAACATATTATGAGATGAGAAGAGGATAAAAAAAAAAAAAAAAAAAAAAATTGATGAGTAGCATTCCTAATGTTTTTGTAGTGTTTCATGAAGATATGAATTTTTTGAAAATCATCACATGCGTTTTTAAGGGAGTCAAGATTTGATTTGATTTGATTTTTTCTATTTTTCAGTTTTCGAATTTTATAGGATATGAATTATTGTCCTTCAATGCCCTCTGAAATAATTTGAACCTTTGATCTAGTGTTGGCTGTGTGCAAGGTGGACTAATGCCGACTTTTGGATTAAAAAGAAAAAAAAAAAAAAAAACACTCTTTAGTCTTTTGAGTAACTTTACTAGCCCAATAAACCAAATACCATATTTCAAGGCCCAATAATTCACCACTTAAGCTCATCTTCAATAACAGAGTTCAAGGCCCAGTAGCTGGCACAGAAACTCATCTCCAATACTATTAATCCAATGCACAATTAGTTAAGCCCATATTCAAATACCATATTTATTCATGGGCCAAGATGTTATATTTTCGTGGATGCAATTCCAAGCCCTAATTCCAATGTCTAATTCATGGGCCCAAATGAACTATTTATTTTCTTCTACAAATCAAACCTAAGCCATGTACCATTATCATAAACCTAAATAAATTTCTTCTTTTATCACCAAGATCAAGTATTTGGCGATATCACCTACGTACTGTTCTAAAACAAATCTATTTATTCATCACTTGTGGCATCCCAAATATGAACATTTACACGATTGGCACGCAGAGACAACAAATGAGAAATAGAGAAAAATATAGGTTGAAATTTGGAGATTTTAAATATCACATAGGAAAATATAGTCATCAAAAGAGTTCTAGCTAGTTGCTACACCACCACTATGAATATAACTCATGGTGGAGCTTTGACGTCCATGACCCTAGGCGTCAATGCATACATCCTTACTTGGATGGGCAACCGTTGTCCTAACCTAGTGGAGGATCTACTCCCTTGACGAGCCTTAGGGCAATCCTTTGCATAGTGGCCTTGTTGACAACATTTAAAGCAAGTTGTCATTCTCTTACGATATTCTCCAAAATGTGGGTAGGCAATAAATGTCCCTACAGGGTTGCAACTGCATTTTCTTTAACTCTAGCGCTAACTACAACTTTTCTTGGTTGGGCTCCCTTCTCCAGCATCACCTAAGAAAGCTATTCTCCTTTGATTAATGGCTAGAGTGACTAAATGTCTTTGCTCCCTTTCTGCGATTGAGGCTACTTCCACAAGCCATTGACAACTTTGGATTAGGAGGTAAGCTACTTGATTCTAGATTCTAGATTCTAGATTCTAAACTACAACCAATGTTGGGATTTCTCTACCTACATTGCAAGTGTGGGGCAAACCTCCCTAGCTCCATGAAACAAGTAGCATATTGTTCCAAAGTTATATTGTCCTACACCAAGGTTGTGAACTCATGTGCCTTTTGCTGTTTTATTATGGTCAGGAAAAAACAGTCGTCAAACTCTTTAAATTGTAGCCACATAACTGCCACCATAGTACCATGCTCCATTGTCAGTAATTGTTGCTTTGTCTCTTGTCAAATTTCTACCTCCCCATTCTAAAGGTTGCCCCTTGACAACCATAAAGGTTGGTTACTAGTAAGTGAGGAATTGTTCATACAGACAACCTCTTTGCTCTGTCTATTGTTGTTCTTATGGCTGATGCTGCTACAATTCTTGTTGTTACTACTCCATGACACAATTGTTGTTGCAACTAATCCTGTTGTTCCATGTTGCATTAGCATCTCTATCATTCAGTTTGTGGAATGAGACATCGCATGGGTTTGCTTGAGATGGGTTATTCTTAGGTGGTAAGTCAAGGTACCTAATGCCTAGTCTTTTGCATCGGCCTATTCCACAAGGTTGTATGATTCTATTCATGACACAGTGTTACTTTTGTAATTCTAAGGGGTGTGATCACCAAACGGTGTACCTCTTAGAATGACAACCTCTCCATGGTAATGGTTTCCATGAAAGGTGATAGTTGAGGAAGTGCCAAGAGACACAACCTTTTGATTGAGTCAAAAGATTGTGTCACTTGTTAATGGTTGTGTCATTTGCCAACCATTGCATTACCAATGGTTGTGATTTTTGCCAACCAGTGTCCCATGGCCTCTAAATATGGTTCATTTGTGTACATTGGAGGCACTTAATTCTTTTTGTCCATCACTAACTTGTGGAATAAATACCATCATGGGAGTGTCACCATATTGACAAAGTTTTGTTCAAATTTTGTATATTTTTGTTATTCATTTTTCTACAGTGGTATCAAGAGCCTAGTCATAATAGAGAGAATTTTTTCGCACATTGAGAAGACGATCAATAGATAATTGCTTGATTTGGCAACCATACTTGCATATTATAATCATCTTCGGAGGCTTTCAGACCCTAGAGAAAAACTCTTCCAAATTACTATGGGAGGCTTAGAGTATACTGGGAATTTGCAAAATCATGTGAGTTATTACTATTTTGAAAAGAATTATTGGCATATTTTTACATAAAGAAATAGTGCACTGTGAAATTTTTCTACACCCACTATTATTGTTCCGAGGGGTCACCGGAGTTTCTCACCACTACCAAAGTTTGTGGAGGTCGTGAGCATGTCGGAATCCTCAACGCCGGTCACCATCTCGAGTGAACAAAAGTGAAGACAGAAGCTTCACATAGTCTAAAAATACCTAGAGCGAGGAAGAAGAAGACCCTAGACGAAACGTCCAACGGTCATAAAATTTCAAATTTACAAGGACTAGACTAAACCAGATAGTCGTTCAGCCAAATGACAGTGTTGTTTTGGCTGATGCTGGGAAACAAAATTCTCCTTCAAACGACGCCGTTCCATCCCCTTCAACCTGAGCCGCAAGCCGTTGACCAACAGGTTTCTTCTGCTCGACCCAGTTTGAACTGGCTAAACCGGTTAATTCGATTTTCTGAACCGGTTCGGGCCATATTTGGTATTTTGGATCATTTAGGATCATTTTAAGCCCGATTTGGTCTGTCCAAAAGTCGTTGTGCTCCAAATGTGGTGCCAAATCAAGCATCTGTTGGTTGAGATTCTTGCCAGAAATTCTTTGAAAAGGGAGAAACATCAAGGAAAGTTCGTGGGAATCCTCAAATGGGACGTCACTTCCATTATTCTCCTTATTTAAAATATAATAGGAGAATTTCGAGGTTGTGACCTTGGATTAAAACTAAGGATTATTATTACTATTAAGTTTGTAATAATTTTAATTTTTTCACAGTTGAACTATTGTATTTAATTTATTTACAATAGAACACATTTATTATTTCTACATCCTTTTTATTGATACTTTTTTTAAGCTTTATTATTTATAGCACTAAAGAAAAGTATTGATCCCTCGGGGGTAAAAAAACTGAATGGAAGAAATTTCCTGACCTGGAAAAGGCATATAACTTTTCTTCTAACCCATGAAAAAACTTTATACACATTAACAGTACCAAAGCCATCAGAAAGTGTAGAAAATGAACTAAATGGAAGTGAGAGCATCGAACCAAGTGAAGATAAATGAGAAGAACACAATGCATGGTCAAAAACTTTAATTTTGCATTATATGAATGATCATATCATTCCTCTCTTTGAAGACTTTGAAACTACTAAAGAAATTATAGTGCAGTTGAGGCTAAGTATAGTTTAAGGTCGAATATTTATATACAGTTATTATTGAATAAGTATAACCGAACTTGTATAAAAGAGAATGATAACATTGGCGATCATGTACTTCAAATGAAGTTGATTGCAAAAGAATTATATGATGTTGGTTATCCTATCGATGATAAAATGCAAGTTACAACTGTACTAAATACTCTTCATCCATCTTGGAACACATTGTTACTTCTTTAACACATTGTGAAAATGAAATAACAATGACATCGCTTCTAGTACTTAAAGGAGAAATGATAAAAAGAAGAAATAGAAATAGTGAATCATCTAATTTATTGATGGTTGAGTACAAGCGTTCTACATAGAACAAGATGAAGTCAAAATAGTTTAAGAAAAATAATTGGTTGAAAAAGAAATAAAGTAAACCATTTACTGTAAACTATTTTAAGTGTGAGAAGAATGAGCATTACAAATCACAATATTCTAATAAGAGAAAAGCACAAGAAAGTAAGAAAATTGTGATAACGGTCTCAAAAGTAATGCTAGTAGGACCAATGTCAGATTCATGGTGGGTTGACTTTGCAACAACAAGACATATATGCAAGAACAAATATATGTTTGTCAAATTTGAAGATAAACAAACAAGAGAGCACATAGTGTATATGGGTAACAACACATAATGTGATATTTTGGAGCAAGGTACATGTAAATTTAAAGTGAATGGTTCTGTTATTTTACTTAGTGATATATTATATGTACCTAGTATTTGTAGGAATTTAATATCATGTACTAGATCAGAAAGGCTACACAGTTGAGTTTAAGTCTGGAATCATTGTAATAAGAATAATGTATCAGTGAAAGGCATGAAAGATCACGATATGTATGCACTAAATGTTGATTTCTGATGCACTGAATGAGTTTATTTCTAATTATTTGAATGTGTCTACGGATTGTGCATATTTATGGCATTTAAGATTATGCCATATAAATAAAAATAAGATAATCAGAATGTGTAACTGTGGATTAATACCACAAATAAACTCAGATAATTTTGATGTATATGAACCATGTATTAAAGAATAAATAAGAAGTAAATCTTTTTCAAAAAGTTAGAAATCCTCATATTTACTTGAAATTATATATTCTAATGTTTATGGACCTTTTAGAACTAAAACCCATAGAGGAATGGAATAGTTTATTACTTTCACTGATGACTATTCAACATATGGACATATCTATTTACTCAAATATAAATATGAGGCATTTGAGAAATTTAAAGAATATAAAGTAGAAGTAGAAACCCAAATGGGTAGGCCTATTAAAGGTTTGAATAGTGGTAGAGGAGGTGGATTTGAAGCTTTAGATGATTTACACAAATTGAATGGTATAAGAATAATTTATACTATGTCATATAAACCTCAACAAAATGACATTACAAAATGAAGAAATAGAACTCTATTGGATGTGACGAGATCGATGATGGCATATCTTGATCTACCAACACATTTTTGGGGATGAAGCATTATTGACTGTGGCATATATATTAAATAGAGTTAAAAACAAAGCAAAACCTATTACACTTTAGAAGATATGGATGTAACATAAATCAGACTTAAATAAATTCAAAGTGTGGGGTTGTAAGGTACAAGTGCTTATCCCAAAGCCATTAAGGGATAAATTGAAAAGTAAAACTTCCAAGGAATGCAAGTTTATTGGGTATGTAGAAAACGGAAGTGACTACAGATTTTATCATTCTGAAAGAGGACTGATAGAAAGTAGAGATGTCATTTTCTTGAAAAATACAAATCTTATTACTTCAGTCGATCAAATAGATTTATTAAATGATTTAGAAAATCAACAAATCTCCTCAGAGTCTGACAATGAAAATTGTGATATTATTCAGATACAGAATAATAAAAAGAAAAGAAAGTCAAAGGAAAGTCAATTTTTAGGTATTGGTGTTGGAGACAGAGAGAGTAAAAGAACTAGATGACCATCGATATTATTTCAAGATTATTATGCACTAAATACTAGTTTAGAAAATTTAGAAAATGATCCTCAAATTTTTTTCTGAGGCAATTAATAATATTGATTCAGATAAATGGCTTGAGGTCATGAAAGATTTTTTTTTTTTTTTTTTTTGTTTTAGTAAAGAGCCAGTAGCCGCCCACACAGTAGCCCGTCCCAAGTTTATTAAATCTCCTTCACTTGTGGTGGGGGAATACCATAGTTACAAATTAGGCATCTAGGAGATTACAAGTAACTTCTCCCAAATACAAAGCAACCAACATAAACCAAATAAACAATTTAAAGCAGACCAATAAACCGAGTAGTTCTAACGTTCTAAACAATCCAATAATAGCCAAAAACTCTAAACAAGCTTAAAAAGACATGCTAAGAAATAAACACACTACTAAACCCACAAATCTAAACAGACCACCAGCAGACCAACATTAGAAGCCCGCTACATTGACCCCGCACAAGCTCTATGGTTTAAAACCAAATACTATTTATGACACCTGATTGAAGGGAGACCCCATTTATCAACTCCAATCAAGCCCAGTAGCAGATAAAGAAACTCACGGGTGTTCCTCCATTCCGCATCTCCTTCTCTCGCACCCCATCGAGCTAAATATGTGAAAATCTACAACAGCATTTCCTTCTCTAAAAGTATGTGAAAATCTCACATCCATAGATTGTAACTCTTGAAGCTCCTCCCAATAATTCTCCAAATACTATATTCTGCACTTGTTATTCTACAACCACGAGAGGATGACTTTTGAATTATTTCAATGTCTACTAAATTCAGATGTAATTGTTTACAGCGTCTAACTCCTTCCAATAGAGCCCGTAATTCAGCTCGGTTACTATCACCATGTCCTAAATTCATGCAAAAAGCCAACAACACAGACCCTTGCATATCCCAAATCACCCCTCCAACTCCTGAAATTCCTGGATTTCCCATGTTACTTCCATCCTTGTTTAACTTAAATTGCCCTGTGTTGGGTTAGGCCAGGATATGAGCTTAATAGATTGATGTTTAATTGGAATAGGAAGAATATTGAGGCTTTGAAGAATGTAAGAGTCAATTTGAGAGAACTTTTTAAATTTAGAAAGACCTAGGCCGAGTACGCCTACCCAGTGTTTGATAGAGTGCCATAGTGTCTGAACTGATTCCAATTTATCCTCCATACGAGTTGAGCACCGTCTGCCCCATAATCTCCAAGAAATGACCGTAGGCAATAATCCAAGAATCACTCCTGTTTGAGAGGAGTTAGAAGCCCTTCGAAACCAACTTAAACAAGTTTCCCTCCAAGATCTTCCTATCGGTAACCCAAGTAGCGAGCCACATTTCTTCCAAATCTCAGCTGCAACTTCCCCCTCAAATAAAACATGATTAATATCTTCATACTTCCCTTGCCTACATCAGTTACATTTCGAGGTTAGAGGGATTCCAATCCGCTTATTTTGTCATCCACCAGAAGAGCACCATGCCATGCCTTCCACATAAACACATAAATGTTTTTTGAGAGAATTTGATTCCATACCCATTTATGTCCCTCCAACTTAGGACCTCTTACCCGAATACACTCCCAAGCTAATTTAGTGGTAAAAATGTCACTCTCAATTTTGGTCCATATCAATATGTCTCCTCCCTCTTTACATTTTGCTAACACATTGATGGCATTTTCTGCCATATCAGTACCCACCAACCTCTCTAAAGGTGCCATATCCCAACCATTTTCTAGATTACAATCTCTGACTTTTAAAAGAGGCTGCTCAACCACTTGAAAAGTTTCAGCAAGAGAACCCTGTTCCAACCACTTATCATACCAGAAACAAAAATTGCCATTTTTTATCCTCCATTTGGTGCAATTCAAAACAGTAGGAATATTTTTAGCGATCACACGCCAAAACCTTGTACCCTTTGGAGGCCCAAGTAACATAAAAGGTTTATTTCCAACATATTTTATCGAAAAAAATTTGCCCAAAGCGAATTCTCATGCATTAGTTTCCATGCAAATTTTACCTAAAGAGCTTTTTGCATCTCCTCTAGAGTTCTAAGTCCCAACCCTCATTTTGCTATTGGCCTACAAATATTTCTCCTGGCCACCCATTTTTTCTTTCCTCTTCCATCTTTTTCCCCCCAAAAGAAAGGGCTCATAAGATGATTTAGAGCTGAAATAATATGATTTGGGATCTGCAAGACCACAAGTAGATGCATAGCCATGCTCGATAGTACATGCCTCAATAGAATCACTCTACCCCCCTAGATAAAAGTCTCATTTTCCACCCACTAATATTTTTCTACACCATTATCAACAACTCCTCCAAGTCCGCAATTTTTAGTTTTCAAGTAACAATGAGTACTCCCAAATATTTAAAAGGGAATTTTCCTTTTGAGAATCCCATTAATCTCTTGAGGTTCCTTTTTCTAGCTATGGAAATTTTATTCGAAAGAAACATATCTGTTTTTTCTTTGTTAATCAACTGACCAGTCCAGTTTTCATATGTTGCCAATATTCTTAAAATGCAGCGAATTGAATTCTGACTACCATTTGTGAAAATGACCACATCATCCGCATACATTAAGTGAGATATCAAACTAGTCCCTCGAGCTTGTGAAAACTGGCCAAAACTCTTATCCGCAATGCTTTACTTAATAAGCCAAGATAAAATTTCTTGCAAGATAATGAACAAATACGGGGACAAAGGATCCCCTTGCCGCAATCCTCGTCCACTTCGAAAAAAACCTTTTGTGGTACCATTCATAAAGATAAAGTACCAAGGCGTAGATATACACTCGGCAATCAAACCACAAACTGTATTTGAAAACCAAAAGCTCTAAGCACCTTCAAACCACACTCCCGCGGTCATAAGCTTTGGCCATATCTACTTTTAAAACCACGCTCCCGCCATGTATCTTGTTGTTAATAGAGTGAGCCATTTCTTGAGTAAGACTGATATTTTCAAATATGCTTATACCAGGGATAAAAGCACCTTGTTCAAGAGATATTATTTTTGGGAGGAGAGATGCCAAACGATTTACAATCACCTTGGAACAAATTTTGTAGAACACCGAACAAAAGCTTATAGGTCGAAATTTATCGAAGCCAGTTGGCGAATCCATTTTCGGAATCAATGCCACATAAGAAGAAGAATAAAAATGAGGCCATTTACCATATCTAAAAAATCCTTCTATCGCTACCATGCTGTCTATTTTGATGATATCCTAAACACTTTTAAAAAAACCCGCTTCAAAACCATTAGGACGCGAGGCACTATTAGATGGAATAGAATCCAACGCACATTTCACTTCTTCAATCAAAGGAATAGCACATATTTCTACACTTTCCTCCACTGTAATAACCGGAAAAATGAGATGGCCTAAATTTGGAGAATTCTCGTGAGCCTCCCTCTGTAAAAATGCAGAAAAATAATTAACCGCTCCTAGATGGATCTCTTCAGGAGAACGCAAGTAAGTTCCATCTTGAAGTCGCATCTCCATGGCTTTCTTTTTCCTCTTGAAGTCTAAATGAGGATGGAAGAATTTTGAATTTTGGTCTCCTTCATCACTCCATTTAATTTTCACCATTTGCACCAATCTAGTCTCTTCTCGGCGCCTCCAATCTACTAACTCCACATGCTTTCTCACAAGTTCTTGCTCAATACCTTGATCCCATTCCTGCTGTAAATCTAACTCCAAATTATCGATATAAGATCGTATCTCCTGTAAATGAGTCTTAGTTCTACCAAAGATCTGCTTGTTCCAAACTCTCAACTCTCCCCTTAGTTTTTTCAATTTTAGTGCCAATTTTAAAAGACTCATACCACCCACTTCCTCTTGCCATATTCCTTTCACAAATGGCAGAAAATCTGGATGCTCTATCCACATTTGCTGGAATCGAAATGGGGGAGGACCATAATAAAAAGGATCTGCCTAAAATGTCATGAACATGGGGGAATGATCAGATGTAGACCTCGGTAGATAACTGAGTGATGCATTCGGGAAGCTAGTCAAGCAACTAGCATTCAAGAAACACCTATCTAATTTTGCCCAACTTCTCGAAAGTCCACTCTGCCCATTGTACCAAGAAAATCTTCTTCCCAAAGACCTCATTTCAATCAAACTGCAATGTTGAATCCAGGAATTAAAATCTGTCATGTCTACTCTTGGTTGAGGTCTACCATCACTACATTGCGAATCCTCTCTAATAATATTAAAATCACCTACAATAAAGCAAGGTTCCGAACCAATCACCTGGTCATTTAAATGCTCCCAAAGATCTCTTCTCTCAACCATATTGCATTTTGCATACAGAAAACAACAAAGAATATTTATAGAACCCGCTACTAGCCTAAGGAAGATGAACTGCTCGCTACACAAAACAATTTAGACTGAAATGTCATCTTGCCATAACACCCAAATTTTACCAACCTCCCTTTCATTCGTAATAAACTTTTCCATGCGTAAACTATGACACAAGTCTTACATCTTATCAACCGCTACAAATGGTTCCATTAACGCAACAATTTTTTATTTCATTTTCATCACCAATTTCTTTAATCTACCTCAAGAGGTTCTGAGACCTCGAATATTCCATGCTAAAATTGGACCAATCATAAGGAAAATTTATTAGGCTCGGCTAACACCCAAGTCGAACTACGGACTTTATCAAAAGTTTTTCGGACACCTTTTTTCTTGACGTCCACTCCCTCATTTTCAATGGCATAGTCTTTTTGCTTTGAAAAATGTTCAATATTTACTTCCATATCAGAAAGAATTTCGCTCACGGTCATGTTTTCCCCACCAGATTTTCCAGGCACGTCCTCTGTTTCCAGATCTTCCTCATTTTTTTTCCATCGATTCATCTAATAAATCATCCTCAACCTCCTCAACTTCATAATCCCTTTCCTTTGCCATATGCTCTTCACTCTGTTTATCCTCATTTGGGCTAACCATTTCTGAATCTTGTATAGGGACAAACCGTCCATCCTTTAGACCATCTTCATTAGGAAGATAAACGATCTTCCAGTTCCTCAATCTGTGGATTTACAGTCTCCATCGTATTACCTTCTATATTGCCTGAAACAACCATCACACCTTTACCTTTATCTATATCTTTCTGCCCAGAAACTTTCTCTGTTTTTCCAGAATCCATATCTTTGACATCTTTACAAACCCATATTTTCTCTCCATTATTTTGAACCTTTAACCAGCACGTACGTGCATGGTGGCCTTGTAACTTATACCTAGTGCAAAACGTCGGGAGCATCTCATAGATTACTTCCTGTTTATGTCCCACCCCCGGCATCCCAATCCATAAATAATTAATTGGATCCTTCACAGCATCCATCTCCAAACACAAACGTGGACCATTCGTACGAGTTGCGCATTTCGTAGAATTGTCCCTTCGAATGTACCGGCCTATAGGTGCAGTAAGAATCTTTAGAAAAGATTCATGGTAGTAATTCGGAGGAAGCCTTGGCAATATAATCCAAACCAGAACCAGCGAAGGTTCCTCATCTTCATTGAAATCAGGCTTCTAGTGAAAAGCCCGATATTGAGATCAGGCTATCGTTTACCTCACAGGTTTCACGAGAGAAGGCTTTCAAGAAATCTGGTTTGTTTGACAACTGGATGAAAGCATTGCTTGGTCTCCTCATGGTTGAAACAATTGGCATGCACGATAATCCCTAACGGTTCTTGATGAAAGATCGGATAGTGTCCAAAGAAGGTCTTTGTTTTAGAAATTTAGGACAATGGAGAACTGGAAAGGTTTAGCAGATCTTGCAATCTCCTCCTTAGAAAACTGAAAGAAGATTTCTCCATCCACATATTTGGGAGTTAATAGATAAACAAAAATGATGTTTGGGAGCTAATAGATTTTTCAAAAGATAAAAAAACTATTAGTTGTAAATGGGTTCTCAGAAGATAATTTAAAGTTGATGGTAGTTTGGAAATGTATAAAGCAAGATTAGTGGCCAACGGATACACTCAACAACCAGGTGTAGACTTTGTAGACACATTTTCGCATGTGACGAAGTTCACATCCGTAAGGATTATCATGTTTATTATTGCCAGGATGAATTTAGAATTACATCAGTTAGATATAAAAACAACTTTTCTTAATGGTGAATTAAATGAGGATATATTTATGATTCAATCAGAAGGATTCCAAATTATAGGACATGAAGAAAATGTCTACAGGTTGAAGAAATCGATATGGACTTAAGCAATCTTCAAGATAGTGACACTTGAAGTTTCACCATGCCATTTTCGAAATGAGATATGAAATGAGTAAGTAATGTTCATATCTAGAGATAGAAATTCAAAGATGTTGTATTTAGATCAAGAAAAATATATACAAAAAAGTACTAAAAATTTTGGCATGAAAAATTGTAAATCCTTAAATACACCTGTTTGCAAAGATCATGCTTTAAATAAAAGTATGTGCCCAAAAGATAAGGAGGAAATAAGCAAAATGTTTAAATTTCCATATACTCAAGCTATGGGAAGCCTCATGTATGTAATGACAAGTACAAGATTAGATATTTGTCATCCAGTAGGATTGGTAAGTAGATATCAATCCAATCTAGGTAAGGAATATTTGCAACCGGTGAAGCGTATATTAAGGTATTTACAAGGTGAAAAAAATTTAAAATTGTGCTTTGGGATTAGTGATCTAGAATTAATTGGTTATAGTGATGCTGATTTTGGAAGTGATGTAAATGATAAAAAATCTACAACTGAAAATATATTTCTATTTGGTGGAACAACAGTTTCTTAGTTGAGTAAGAAACATAGTTGTGTTGCTAGGTCTATTATGGAAGTAGAATATATTGCTTGTAGTACTGCAGTGAGTAATGCAGTGTGGATGAAACACTTTATTGACTGCACTTTCCTTTTCCATCATTTATGCTACCTTCCTCATCGGACTTCCATTGTCGGCTAGGAGCTTGACTGGTCGAGTCCGATGTGCCTCGATACTTTTTGGCCCCATACCAGAAGAAATGATTGAAATAGATTGTCCATACTAGTCTTAAGGAGCCACTGAAGTGTGTAAACCTGATGTTGGTTAAAGGCATTTTCTATCTTTATGCTTCAAAGTACCACAGTTAAAACAAAAGTTTGGTAATCTTTCTTACTTGAAACTAATCCACATCTTCTTGTCACCAATATTTAATAATCTACCACGAGCCAGAGGTTTGGAGAATTCAAATTCCACTCTAATTCTCAAAAAAATTTCCTAACTGAGGCCCTCATTATCAACATCCACCATGAGGACATTACCAATGGCTGAACCAATGAGGTCACCCATCCCCCTTGTCATGCCTTTTAAAGGAAGGTTATGTAATTGAACCCATAAAGGTTCATATGTGAATTGAATCTTGTTGGGCATGGTAAACTTCCTTCAAATTCTTGAAGACTAACAAAATGTTTGTCAAATGACCATGGTCTGACTTGAAGGACTTTCACCTTGTCAATAAACTTCTAGAATTCCAACAGAAATGTCTTCTCTCCCACATCTTTGAATGTGACCCATCCATTTGAGTTCCAAATCTTGGCTGATGTTGATTTGAACGCCTCTTTATTCATTACTCTTTCTTTAATGATCAAGGCTAAAAGGCAGTGCATTCCTCTGGATTTAGAAACATTGACAATGACATCTGTTAATGTGATCTCTTGACTTTCTTCTTCTATAAGTGTTAAGCCTCCCCCCCCCTCCCCAAAATCTTTGTTATTTCCTCTACCTAAGGAGAGGACCCAAGACAGGTGATGTATGATTGAAATGTACTACTGAATGCTTTTAGCTGTTTATATATATATATATATTTATATACATAGTATCAATACATATTGAATAATAAAAGAAATGGAAATGCAAGGCATACTGAAATGAGGTAAAATGCTTAAAAAGGCTATCGCTGAAAATGGTACCATGAGGCTAAGAAGCAAATTGCAACATTGGAATGCACAACTCGTGGTGCACATAATGATGCTCATTGCCAAAGAGGAGTAACTAAGTCTCGGGAAGAGCCAAGACTACAAGATCACTAATCCGCATGGGGGTTAACCATGTGTAATGGACATGAGATTAAAAGATGAAAGACTATATATAAAGACAAAACTGAGACTGAATGTTAATGTATGATTGAATTGTATGACTAAGATCTTGAGAAATGAAGGGGAATATATGTATATGTATTAATATGACTAAATGTCACTATGAATGTTATTACATGAATGAAAACATAAATTATTCTATGTTTATAGCATAAATTAATTCATAGTGAGGATTTGACTCATTTTTATTTTAAAGTGTGACTGTCATAGGAAAATGCTTAAGCTGAGGTTTGATGCCGCAATACAGGACTTGGTATAGGGAGAAGTTGCAAAGGCCAAGATCATGCACAAAGTTTTAAATTTATGCTTTTAATTGAAAAAGATTTGAGAAATTTTTAATAAGAGCTTTCGCATACTCTTTTTTTATTTTTATAAAGTATGATTTATTTTCATGTGATGAAATCTTTTATACCTAATGCTTTATTAAGAAGAAAAATTTTTAAGGATGAATAGCATTTTGGTCCCTCAATTTTTTTAAAATTAATATTATTCTTAGAGGGCCTATAATGGTAAAAAAGCCCATTCTGAATAAACAAGCCCAAATATAAAATGAGCCCAATAGAAAAGGCCCTTAGTTGATCAAAAGAAGCTGGAATATCCAGGGCCCGACCAAGTCAAACATCCGCGTATAACCTCTTACGGGAAAATACGGATCTCATGCAAATACATGACCAGTTCAGCCATGAGATTGCACCCCAAAAGCTTGGCTTCACGCACCGATAAAATCTACATCAGATAAACATCGCGTTAGGATTCTGTATATACCAGGTAACTCTCAATAGCAGGGGATCGTTTTTCTTTTTTGGTTTCTTTAATTCCTGAATTATTTTGAAACTCCTACTGACTTAAGTATCGGAGTGTTCCCAGGCCGACCACACTTGATCATTGCACAAATTAATGGTGCAGACTGGAAATGAGACACGTCCTTTACATTGGCGCCGTCTGTGGGATCTCTGCACTCTCTTTACGTGGTTTTCACATGCTAACTAGAACCCGTTCTGTGGCAAGCCGAGCAATGGATTCATCTGTCGAAGTGCCACTAGCAGCAACTGAGGAGAAACTAAAGTAGGCGTTGGAAGCCATGGACGTCCTGAAAAGGGAAAACGAAGACTTAAGGCGGAGGAATGCTGAATCTAGCAATATCGCTGTACCCGCACACAATGAACAGGGAGAAGGAGAATAACCATCTAACATGGAGTTGAACCTGGGATGAATGGAGAAAGAAAGGATGCATGATGAGCTGAAGGACTTAGTAGAGAAGTATGAAGAAATGGCGAAAAAGATGGGAGGGACTTCCTCAGTGGAATGCTTGCTCAACCAAACGGACCTGCTGTATAGCAAGTGGATTATGGCTGTGCCTTTCCCATCAAAATTCAAGGTACCCTAGGTGGACATGTATGATGGATCCAAAGATCCAGTGGACCATCTGGAGAACTTCAAAACCCACATTACACTCCATGGATTTCCAGGCGAAATAGCGTGCCGGGCTTTTCCTTTAACCTTGAAGGGAACAACGAGAGGATGGTTTGGAACCCTCCGACCAAGACTGATAGATAATTTTGAGGAACTGGTGAAACAGTTCTTGACACAGTTCATGCCCAGCAGAAGGCGTCGGCTCCCAGCCGCCTACCTGCTGACAGTTAACCAAGGAGAAGATGAGGACTTGAAGACCTACCTTACCTCCTTCAATAAAGAGCGATTAACAACAGACGACCAAAATGAAAAGATAACCCTTGCAGCCCAGAGTATGGCCCCAAAGTCCCTTTATGGCAGAACTGGCCAGAAAGACCCCATCCACTCTCAGAGATTTCATGGACAAAGCTGATGACTTTGTCAATCCTGAAGACATACTACAAGCCTTGGTAAATCCCTGGAAGGCGAGTGAAAGGCATGAATGAAGAGGCGAGCAAATTGATAGGAAGGTCGGAGCAAGTCGGCAAGAGAAAAGGCAAGAAAAGAGGCCATACCACAATCTTAAGCTGGTACATAATAACTTGAGAGTGCGAGAAGATGAGAAGGACAGTGAGGAGCGGCGTCAACCCAAAGTAGGTAGCCATTATTTCAAATACCATCAAACTAGGTCCCACTGGACTGAAGATTGCACAACCATGAAGAAGAGAGTGGCGGAACTAACAGGAATAGGGGAGTTAGAACGAATGATTGTAGAACGTTCTAAACATAGAAGATGCCAAGAAACTAGGTGGGGAACTAGGAGAAGTAGAAGTCCTGAGCAACAGCGCCTAGCTCATAGCCGCCAGAATAATGGGAGCAGGGCGCCCACAAGGGGCGAGAGGGATAGGCCGCCCATAGGAGAAATTTGGACCATAGCATGAGGGTTTGCAGGAGGCAGCGTATCCATGTCCAGTTGGAAGGCGTATGCACCAAAAGTTAGATACGAAGCAATTTATGTAGCGGACAAAGCTCCCAAGCAACAAAAACTGGGTGTGGACCGAAAGATGATTTCTTTCAGTGAGGCGGATCGCGAAGGAATATTGTACCCACATGATGATGCCTTGGTGATCACCCTTGTGATAGCCAACTACACAACCAGGCAGGTGCTAGTCGACAACGGAAGCTCAGCTGATATACTATTCTGGGAGGCGTTTATAAAAATAGGCATCAATGCCAGCAGACTAAGGCCTTCCCCAACACCATTAAAAGGTTTCTCCAGGGATACCATTTTGCCCGTATGAGCTATCACCCTCCCGGTGACCACCAGGTCTAGAGCACGGACAGCAACTACCATGACAGATTTTTTAGTAGTGAAGTCTCCCTCTTCTTATAATGCCATACTAGGGAGACCAACACTTAACCAGCTTAGGGCAGTGACTTCCACGTATCACCTCAAGATGAAATTCTCAACTGACAATGGGGTAGGGGAATCGCAAGGCGAACAGGTTTTGGAGCGAGAATGTTATGTGCAAGAACTCAGGAAAAATCATGACGAGATTTGTACTATAACAGAACAGGATGAGTTACTGGCGCCCCCTTTTCCACCCTCACTGGCAGCACCCTACTGGAGGACGTGGAAGTCAGGGACGAGCAGAACCAGTAGCACGCTGAGGTCAACGAGCCATTAGAGCTCGTAACATTATATCCCGACCGCCCTGGGTCTACAACACGCATTGGGACATATATGCCACTGGCGGACAAAGAAGCATTGAAGCAATTATTGATGAAATATGGGGATATCTTCGCATGGAATCACGAAGAAATGCCGGGTATAGATAACGGAGTCATTAAACATCGCTTGGGCATGGACCCCACGCACAAGGTCTTACGCCAGAAAAGAAGGTCATTCAGTGCAGAATGTATGCCGCCATTAAGGAAGAGGTAGAAAAGTTACTAGCCGTCGGATTCATCAAAGAAGCACACTACCCAGAATGGTTGTCCAATGTGGTCATGGTGAAAAAAGTGAATGGAAGATGGAGAATGTGTGTAGATTTTACTGATCTGAATAAAGCATGCCCCAAAGATAGTTTGCCCCTGCCACGCATTGACTTATCGTGGATGCAACTGCAGGACATCGTATGTTGAGTTTCATAGATGCTTACTCAGATTATAACCAAATACGAATGTACCTGGTGGACGAGAAAAAAACCTTATCCATAACAAACCGAGGATTGTATTGCGACCAAATTATGCCGTTTGGGTTAAAGAATGCAGGAGCAACATATCAAAAACCGGTAAATAGGATGTTTAAAGATCAGATAGGGAAGTCCATGGAAGTCTACGTGGACGACCTTTTGGTAAAAAGTAAGGAGTTCACCCAGCACCTTGGCAACTTGAGGATGGAGTTCAAAATTTTACGCCGTTACAAGATAAGATTGAACCCTATGAAGTGTGCTTTTGGAGTAGAGTCGAGGAAGTTTTTGGATTATATTGTATCTGAAACAGGAATTGAGGCCTCTCCAGAAAAGATAGCTGCCATACTCAACATGAAACTGCCCAAGAACTTGAACGAAACTCAGCAGTTGGCGGGCAATGTAGCCGCCCTAAGGAGATTCATTGCTCGGTCAATGGACAAGTGTCTCCCTTTTTTCCAGATACTACGGAAGGTGCACCCCTGGAACAAAGAATGTGATGATGCATTCGAGAAGTTAAAACAGCACTTGACCAGCCCGCCACTCCTAAAACAACCACAGAAGGGCGACGTACTTCATGCCTACCTAGCGATTTTTCCGAACGCTGTGTCCGCAGTCCTAGTGAAAGAGAAAGGGACAACTCAGCATCCTGTGTACTACACAAGTTGGGTCCTCAGGGGAGCTGAAGTAAGGTATCCAAAGATTGAGTAGCTAGCCTTTGCCTTAATAACGGCGGCTAGGAAGCTCCGCCCATATTTCCAAGCCCATACAATAAAGGTACTTACGGAGGCCCATTTAGCCAAAACTTTAAAAAGACTAAACAGCTCGGGAAGGTTGATTGGGTGGTTGATAGAGCTAAGCGAGTTTGATTTAGAATACGAACGGAGGAGGGTGGTTAAAGGGCAAGCTCTAGCAGACTTTATAGCAGAATTCTCGGGTTTCCCTCAAGAAGACACAGCAGTCCCAGCAGGAAAATCGCAGATACTTTTTGTCGATGGCTCATCCTGCAAGGCGGGCGGGGGCCTGAGGATACAACTGGTAGATCCCGATGGCAAAAAGCAATACTATATGGCAACACTGGCTTTCAAAGTAACAAACAACGAAGCTGAATATGAAACACTCGTGGCAGGGTTTTTCATAGCCGCCAAGATGGGAGCAACCGAGATGGAGGTCAAATCAGATTCACAAGTAATTGTAAATCATGTTTTAGGCCTATATGCAAACAAAGGGGAAAGATTGGAGAAGTATCTGGAGCATGTCTGGGAAGCAAGTGACCTCCTTAAGTATTTCAACATAACTCAAATCCCAAGGGCGGACAACGAAGCCACGAGATTGCACCCAAAAATCTCGGCTTCACGCACCGATAAAATTTACATCAGATAAACATCACGTCAGGATTCTATACATACCAAGTAACCCTCAATAGCAGGGGATCATTTTTCTTTTTTGGTTTCTTTGATTCCTTAATCATTTTGAAACTCTTACTGACTTAAGTATCGGAGTGTTCCCAAGCGAACCAGGCCGACCACATTTGATTATTGTGCATGTTAATGGTACAAACTGGAAGTAAGACACGTCCTTTACAATTCTTAGCTTTAGAGGGGACATGAACGTGTTACAATCAATAGTTGACTCCATTTGAGAAATCCAATCCTTACATATGCCACTAATAAGTGAAATTTGAAAATGAAATAGACTGTATGGAATGAAATCAATAGTCCTAATAAGGTTTAAGACTTTGGGATTGGCTATCAAAAAGAAAAACGATACTTTGGCATCCCAATTTACAGCCATTTTTAACAACTATAAAGAAAATTATTATTATTTTCAAATCTTTACATTTTCTTTAAATGAAAATGAATTTTTGTTGATGTTTATCAAATATGATAAAAGAAAATTAAAAGAAAAACAAATGAATAATATTATTTTTATTGATGGTCGTAAAAATGAAGAGTAATATTACATATACTAACAGTTTTACTTATACTTTTACTTACAAAACTCATTTTATTATTTTTCTTTTAAAATTCAAATTTCATGATTTTCAGCATATGAAGAACTGATATATGGAGAAGTAAATTTTTGTAACTTTTTTTTAAGTACATTTAAAATTTTCAAAAAATGAATGATATAATTTCTATTGATTCTCTCAAAAGATAGAAAATATTTATTGTACAGACAATTTACAATTATTAGAAAATGAGTCTTCATTCCCCATGGTACAGTGTATTGGTTGGGAATTAAAGAGCCTGAAAATGTTGGCCTGATGCAAAACTTGTGCCTATTGGGAAACTGCTTGGAAGGGGGGGCTCTTTGCTTGCTGGGCTGTTTGTTGTTTCTTACAATGAGCATTTAAGTTGAATGCTAGGTAAATGCATGGATTTGTTTCACATGGTGGTTGGCGTCATTCAATCTCAGACGGCTCATAATTAATACCTTCTTTTTTGTTGGTTGGCTACACGTACGCTTTCGAATTATTTGGGAGATGAGAATGCATCTTATTTTATTATTATAATTTTTTTAAAATTTTATATAAAATATAATAAATAATTTAATTTTTTTAAATTTTAAAATTAAAATTATATTAAAAAATTATAGTATAATAATATTTTATTCAATTTTTAAATCTCAGCTTATCTCATCTCATTTAATCTAATGTGTAACCAAATGAGGTCTAAATATTTTGTCCAAAACATCATTCAACCTAATTGCAAAACAAATAATAATAAAAAAATAAAAAAGAAAGTAGCCATTCCAAGAAAAGTTACAAATATTTAAAAAAAAAATAATAATTGTGTAGAATTAAGGCGAACAAGTTTTCTGCCATATCTTTAAAAAAAAACAGCAAACAAAAATTAGTTATTTTTTCACAGCCTATTGTTCTTTAAAGAAACTGTTCATGACTTATATGTTCTAGTCTTGTATCTAGCGTATATTACTAGAGTTTTGCTATGTACAAATAAATGTACATACTAATCTACGTACTTATGTTGTTGCATTCATATTCTAAATTTAAATTACTATTATTTTCAATAAAGTCTATTTTCTGATTAATCATATTGAATAGGTACACGTATTAGTACGCAAAATTGTTTATAACTAGATTTTTTCATATTACTAGTAAACAATTATCCATTTGAATGAAAATTTACCCATTTTTTTTATTGTGGCATGTTGAATATTTTACTTCCATCTATATTTAATTAATTGTTTTTATTAAAAAGTTGGGTGATCTTGGAAGAGAATGAAGTCCAACCCCACCCCATTTATGGTGGCCACATGCCATCAAATCTCAACCCGATTAAAAAGGAATCATTCAAGAGGAAGGAGCTCAATAATATCCACCACATGCAACTGACCGATCGAGTTGAAAAGGGGTTGAAAGCTTCGGTTAGTCTGGCTGTCCCCCTCACAAAAATGGCGAATTGGAACTTGACAGTAGAAAGAAAGAAGCCAGTAACTCATTTTGCCGATATTTGAGGATGTTCCATTCCGAACTTCAGCTCGCACTTTCTGCATACTGAGTACGAAACACGAATGTGTCAGTGAGATGACTTTATGTATCTCTGAAATGAAAGTTACTGTCATTTTTTGTCGTTTTTGTGTGTAGTTTTATTTGTATGAATGCTTCTTACTGTACCGTTGGAGCATAAGCCTTGCACACCTTAAATGTTTTTATTTTTTATTTTACTTTTTTTCAAGCGTTTTGGCAACGTGGGTTTTCCTCTTTATCCATTCAAATTTTGCTTGTATATCCCGCCAACGCCGAAACCCACCCTTCTCTCTTGCCGAACACGAATCACCTTCCTCTTCCTAGCGCTACCCTGCAAAGACATCTCTCTGTTCAATGCCACCTCATGACGCTCCTCTTCTGCCCAACGCCTCCATTCCCTGCGAGCTGATTGAACAGAGCAAACCTAAACAAAATCCCGCAAAGACTCCTCGCCAAGCAACCCGCGTCGCCCTCCTTCTGCCCAGCATCACCCTACAATGCCGTCCAATTCCCGACCCTCCTATCTCACTACACGCACGCACGCACGTATGCTCCATTGCAGGTTGGTTGGGTTTGGCTTTGCTTTGTTTTGCAAGTGAAAATGGAGAAGGAAGCACAAGTTGGAGCTGGAGTGCAAGATGATCTTCTTTTGGTGGAGCTCTCAGCTCCTCCTTCTTGGAAGAAATTGGTCTCTCTCTCTAGAATAAATTCTTCGACTTTGTTATTGTAGTTTTCAGCTTTCTCTTCCAGCACCTCCTTGGATGAAATTAGTCTTTTTCTCTATCTCTAGAATAAATTATTGTACTTTGCTGTCGTAGATTTCAGCTTTCTCAAAAATTTTGTTCTATTATGCTTGTAGGTAAAATTTGATATATGGTTTTTGCTTGTTTTGAGTCCGTGTTCTATATTATGTGGTGGGATATGGTTGATAATATAGCTTTCTTTTCTTTTTGTTGCCTTCGTCTAGCAATTGTACTTGAATTTTGTGTCGGGGGAGTGATTTTGTGTTTAGGGTTCTCTTCTCCTTTTCTTTTCGTAGCAATACATAAATGTTTGCTCCTTTCACCAGCTTTCTAATAATGGGATAAACAAGGGCATATTAATCAACAAGGGTGACAAAATCAATATCATTTCTTATGGAAGTGTTGGACAAACAAGAGTAAAGACAAACAAGAGATATTAAAGGGAAGTGTTGGACAATCTAAAAACGAGTTCTCCCGCTGTGTACTCATCAACCTATTATCATTACACAACAGCACAAGTTAATTTTTTTATCACCGAAATAATGATTTTATTGATATAAATAAGCATAGCCCAAGTACACGGGACATATACAAGAGCGACACCTAAACATGAATGACACATCAGTGCAAGTTACTACTTAATTTCTTTTTCTCTATTTAGCCATAAGTTGATAAATTGCAATTCAGATCATGACAGGTCCACAACACATAACAGATAAGGACTTGAATACTTTACTCTTAAACTTAATTTTATAAAAAACTAAGTAGACTCATCAGAGTGGCATGTGCCTCTAATGTCAGCCCACAATAAAAAATGACTGACATACCACAATTATACATACCACCAACAATTGAGTCATCCAATTTCAATAAATCAACTAGTACTTCAACTGATCGATCTCATTAGTCAATTAAATTTAATAGTGTTATAAATAAAATGGAAAGTAATGAATCATTTTCAAGTATTAACTAAAATCTCACCATCTCAAGAATTAATATTTTTTAGCTTAAGAATTAATTTTAATTTTCTCTAGAACATCCCAAGAGGAAATAACTTAAGGTTGCAGTCTTAATATGATGGAGATTTAACATCGCAAAAAGTAAATATAAAAAAGACTAGCATAATTTGACTACCATACCTTACGATTGTTCAGCTTTTTTCCCATGTTACGTTCCTCATATTTTCTTCACTTTCTCTACAAAAGGTTTTATGTGTTATAAGCACAAATAGAACAAATACATTGCGTTCATAGATATTCTACAATCAGAGAAAAATATTGAAGAAGAGAGGAGGACGATGAGATGAAGGCACCGGGAGATTGGGCACGAGGAGATGAAGGCTCGAGGAAGTCTGGATCTCAAGTTACGAGGAGATGAAGGGTCAAGGAAAAGGATCATCCAAATCGATCATGTTTTTCTTGCAGACTTTCTTTTGCATATTCTACCCATTATAGCTCTTATATTCCTGATTATTTACAATCCAAGAAAATCCTATTTAGAAGAGAATTTGGCTAGATGAAGATTATACAATTCTTTAATCTAATATCAATCTTGGAGAGGATAGTTATTTTATTATAGTTGCGTCATTCAAAACTGGAGGAGATAATAACAAATCCTAAAAAAAATCTATTATTTTCTTAGAATCTTTGCGAGAAACTCCAAAATAGATGCTTCTTGCCAATAATAAGTGCACACAGGTTACACTCGATTAATCTTAGTAGGATGTAGTCTTGTCATTAATTTTGTCAAAAATTATGTAAGACAAGTTCAGATTAGAATGGAAAAATCAAAATTATTGAAGATTCCATTTTATATGTGATTCCACTCATGAGCTTAAATACTATTCATCATCATTTTAACTACCAACATTTTATCATCTCCTGAGGTATCAACTGTTAATAAATAAGTGAACAATAACAAACAATTTTCTAATAATTTGATTCTACATATCAAGAGATGATCGGATAATAGTTAAGATGAAGAACACTTCTATTTCAATTTACCACCAATGTATTACTAACGTGATCAGGTGGTTGAAGTTTACTTTCGAAATTGTGCTTATGTAGACATGTAATCAAAAACAAAAATTCGTTTTTCTCTATTCACATCAATGAAGTGGGGAAAAGATTGTAAGGTAGGCACACAGTTGGATAAGAAAAATAAGAATGTGGTATTTTTGTTTTTCATTTTTACTCAGGAAATCATTTCAAGCAAGAATCCAAAGATCATATCAGTTGAATGCCTTTGGATGAAACCCACGAAAGAGGTGCAGGGCTTCACTATAATGGAATACAGAAAATTCCAATAATGCAGCCTAATTACTTCCATGATCAAAACAGCTAATGAAAAATATAAACATTTGCGCACCATATCAAGGGAAATCAAGGAATAAGCATAAACAATGGTCTTGATGACAGTAAGATTACTCCTTGTTCTATGATGAGCGATCCTTCCGTTGGCCGCCAAGAATATGAGAAATCTGAAGCCCTCTGCTAAATGCTTGGTTAAAGAGCATACAGGTCTGGAATTCAGAAACAAAGGGAGAGGATAGGTGGTAACAGGGGCAACTAGGGCAGAGAATGGGCGAGATAGTGGCAACTAGGGCAGATGCTAACATAATAAACGTTTCTCTAACGATGGTGGTAATAGTGAAAGCAATATTAAATGTAAGCTATCATACAATCAAATCCTAGAATTTCTTATAACATAACCCTATAATTTCATATAATCCTTTTTTAAAGCATTTTATAAGANGCCCGAGAATTTTTCTTTAACCATACAAAAATCATAAAATAACAATTATTTCACAATCAATTAACAACTACTAAGTAAAATATTAATTCTTTTAAAAATTTTAATTTGATGTGTTTAATTTGAAAATAATAGTATGAGAAATAATATTTACAGTCATGCATGAAATATGCAAGTACCGCATAATCTTTTTTTTAAAAATGAATAAATACAAGATCCACATTAAAAAGAAAAACTAATTTTTTAACAATGAACCTCACTAGTTATTTTTCAAAACAATTACGTGATATTTACGAATTTTATGATTGTACGTAATATATTTTTTCTCATAAAGTTGTGATTGTTTCGTAAAAAAATGTTGTTGTATCGGTTCTCTTGACCATATTGTAGCCCCAATGAGTTTGGCATTCCTATAAATTTTAACAGCTTTTCATGCATAAATCAAGTGGTACTTCCATTTTGTTTTTGCGTATTCATGTATGTTTTTATTAATTTTTTGTGTAGACTTATTACATTAGGATTAACTTATTGTCCAAGGTTGGACAATATATAAATATATATATCATGTGCATAGGTTTTGGGAAGCAATGAACGAAAATGTTAACAAAATAATTTAAAAAGAGAAAATCTGGACGTTTTCTTTAGAGTAGAATTATGTCGTCTCCAAATTTGATCATGCAATAAATTTCTTGATTGTCTACTTTCAAAATATAACAATACCGATTCCCGTTAATCTTCTTTTTTATGCATACAAAAAAATATAATTAAATATTGAACGTGATTTAAAATAGTTAAATTCTAAATAAATAAAAAAAATAGACAAAAAAATGGTAGAGTAAAGTGTTTCTTTTTTGGACAGAGTATGGAGCCAGTAAATTCGAAGGTAGAGTTTCTTATTTATAGATAATAAAGTGATACAACTAGTCATCAATTGTCGGATAACACATTAATTGAGACATGCTTACTTTTTCAAATGACACCACAGTTTGTGGAATAGCCCAACATATATGCATGTCGTCTTCCCTAACTCTAAGCGGTTTCCACCGTGCTAATTTGGTTCTAATTTTTCCACACAAGCGATATATACACATCCGCAATAAAGATTCTTCAACCAAAGTGATACACAGAACCAAGAACCAGGTACAAAGCCGAGGGATCATTGGACCACTGGGTACTTGAGCCATTACATTGGTTAAGATTAATTCTATTTAATCCTGATTAGTACATATAATTCTTTTTTAAAACATATGATCTGATCACAATTTAGACTGTCTTCCCAATCTTAGTATGGTTGGATACTACTCTCATGTGATATTATACATAGTCTTAGGATATATAAATTTCGTGCACTACCCATAAAAAAGTGAAGTGTACTAGGGCTAGGCGACAGGGTTCTGCCACCCGTATGCTCGCCCCCACCCAACCTACCCCCACTTGTGCCCCTAGCTGTTAGATGCTAGGGTGCCCTTAACTCGAAACTCAAGTGGGGACAGGGCTATGTCCATGCCTGCCAATTCTTGCGTCCGTCTGTATTAAAAAAAAAACTATTTCTTCAATAAAATGGTGGCGTTCTGGGTAAACCGCTCCTCTATTTTAGTGTTTTATGGCATCGTCATTGCCCTCAGTTGGTTTCCCTCGCCGTCATGGCCTCTCNTCCGTCTGTATTAAAAAAAAAACTATTTCTTCAATAAAATGGTGGCGTTCTGGGTAAACCGCTCCTCTATTTTAGTGTTTTATGGCATCGTCATTGCCCTCAGCTGGTTTCCCTCGCCGTCATGGCCTCTCTCTCTCTCTCTCTCTTTCTCTCTCTCTCTATGGTTGGTGGTTCACTGGTTGATATTTGGTAACTTTGAATGGTGGTTCACTAGTTGATATTTAGTAACATAGAATGGGAGTTCACTGGTGATGGTTTTTTTCGGCCATGAGTGGATAGAGGGCTCTATGTATTTTAACCGAAGTGGCAGACTGACCAAGTTTATGTTTTCCTCTAATTTTTATAATTAGGAAGTTTACATGACTTGCACATCCTAGGATTATATAAATCATAATTTTCCTTAGAATTATTATAATTAAAAGAGAAATTTTAATTATTAGGAAAAAATCTAATTTATAGCGAAAATCTGACTAATAATAAAAATCTAATTAATAGAGAAAATCAACGTAAATGTAAATTTGGATTACTAATTTTAATTAGAATTCCATATCCATCTAGTGGTATGGATCTTACTCCCATTATAAGTCCTAATTCAATTAGATTTAGAAATCTCAATTGCAAAACATAAAATTCTAATGTGAAAGAAATTGAAAATTTGATAGTAAGGAAGCCCTGTGTATAAGAAATTTGAATCATATTATCAATGAATTATTATCAGTAATTACATCGATTATAAAAAATTTGAATATAACAAAGCCATATTATATGAAGAAGACATCAAATAATCAATCATTTATCAGATACTTATTCTTTTATCTTTTTCTTGTCTTATTCCAAATTCACACAATAATCATTTTTCACTATTAACTTAATTGTTCACGGTATATATCTTGTAACCTTCACACATAGTTTTACCCCTCAAGTGAGTTTTTCGCCCTTTACTCCCCTTCATTACATAGGCATTTCTTCTCACAGGATATCAACCGCTATTGTGAATAGATCAATAAGGTTATTTCAGCTGGAGCAATCTTGGCTACGGTTACTTCTATGCACGCAACAATATATCTATATATATATATATAATGATCAGATAATACTATATATGATTCCTATTTTTTTGTTTTCTCTAGTATCATATGCTGTTATCTACTACCTTATGTAACCTATTGATCAACACAATAATATCTTAGGATTAACTCTTATAGTAAAAATTCAAAAGGATGCACAATCCAAGTTTGTGCGTGGCCTATGTAATAGAAATGGATTGCTAGGGGCATCACAATATCTGTTTTCATATCCAAATATAAAGCCTATCAAATTCAAAGAGAATTTAAATTTTCTTCAAGAAGTTGATAAGGAGGCCGCCACATGGGGATCACAATGGATTCTATCATGAAAGGTTACTCCATTGCTACAATTACACTCCAAATTAAATTCACCATGCTAGTTAATGCCATCAACGTCTTTACACCTAATATTCACTTATAAGATGCATTGAAAATGTACTAGCTAGATCATGCATGATATACATAAAGGATACAGAGTCCTTAGAGTTCTTGACCGAACTTTAAGACCTAGAGTGTGAAAGAGATATACATATGAAATGGATCTGATCATAATGATACCCGAGAAATTCACTAGGGCAATTATAAATGTTGTGAGGTTCACTTCATCATGTGTATGTCTCGCTCTCCCTCAATACCTTAAAGTCAAGCCATTAACTCTAGGGCGTCCAAACCTCTACATATTTCTGAGTACTTGAGTATCATATTTTTTTCATAAATGTAATTGTAAGATGATATCATAACATCATTCGTAAAGCTCACGGGTATCATATGAATTAATTGTAGAAGTGCTAGATACATCCATATATACTGATCTAGTCTATAATACTCATGTAATGAGACTTATTTCTTTTTCGCGGATGGTGAGACTACTCCATTGTTGGTGATTATTCATGAATTGTTTGTAGTGTTTCTTAGTATAGTTTCTATATAAATATATATATATATATATATTTATAGAATCCGAGTCCTTGGTCCTACCTCAATCTCTATTTTCAAGCTGGATGTTGACCTAATTAAGCCCCCCAAAATAATTGCAGTCCTAGCCAGGTCTTAGTTTTTGCGTGCGTGTGATTAGTCTCTGTCTAACTAAATCTTGCTAGAATCGTTTTCTTCTTTTAAACATGTCGGTAACCTTTTACGTACGACTTTAATTCAGAATCATGGAAATAAAGAAAACATACATAAGAGGGGAATGATGCATGCATGCATGCATAACAACTTGGAAAGCAAACTCTTGTTCAATATCGACTCCTCTCGAGGATTTTCTACACAACCCTCCACCACACTCCACACTTTATATTTTTTTAAACTTTTTAATTTTTAATTTTTTTTTAAATTGAGTTTATTCTTTTTAAACTATTTAAAATTTTTTATTCACTATTCATATAAAAAAATTTGATAAAAGAAAAAATTAAAAAAAAATTATAGAGTGTAGAGTGTGGATGAATAGTAGGAAGTCGTGAAGATTTTTTAAAATAGTAATGACATAAAATAGTGAATAGTAAGAAAAAAAGTAATGATAGTGAACTACTTGTAAATAATAGTAAAATAGTCTGAAATTAATTCAGAACCGTTGTTTAGATAGTAAAAATGTTTGAGAATATTTACGAATATTTGTGAATAATAATAATAAATTAATTAATAATAATAATAATAAAATATTATAAGAATACTTCGTACTCATGCGATGCAGTAGCAGCCTAAGAGTTAACCGCATTAAGTTCATGAGGAGTACTACGTGCGTACTCTGATCTGTAGATGCTAATATAAATATTCACATGGCCATCGATCGCCTCACAACTACATTCTTTTGAGGTCAATGTTCAGGTCACTGAGATTTGGTCTTTTTAGTTTTCACAGACTCGTACCTAGCTTGCTAGCAACGACTTATTTAAAAAGTTTCGAGTAATGCTGTTTTGAATTCATGAGATGACACCGATTGTTTTTTTTTTAGTAATTAAATAAGTGAATGTTATTAAATTTATGCATTTTTTATAAAATAAATATTAAAAATATTAAAAAATGGATAAAAAAAATAAAAACTAAAATTCACTTATCGGTTGGATTATCGGTAGAGACATCGGTACCAACAGCAAAAACAAATTTCGAGTTTGTGCTTAGAGAGAGCTAGGTCATTTCAAAATGGTCTCTCCCTCTTAACTCTATTAATCCAGGGCGGTGCTACTTTGCTTGAATAGTATCGCTCCTAACGAACGGTAGTTATTTTTTTAATATATTTAAATATTTAAAAAAAATTAAAAGAAATATTAATATATTTAAAATTATTAAGTAAATTTTTTTTTAATTTTTTATCTAAAATAGCTTTTTTCATTATTCTACTGACAAAAAAACTGACGTGACACATTATTATTACACCCCAAAACTTGATGGGGATGCAAGACTTGCAAATAATCTCATGGGACAAATGATGACACGCAGCTGCAGTAGTACTAGTACAGTAAATTCAGCGAATATTCTGGCTTGGATTGGCTCAGCTAACTGACAACAGTGAGTGCTAGTACGTACGACAGAGGTTCAAAGTGGGGCATCATGACTTTCAAGTCTATAATGCATTGATTTGCAAAGGGAATTTAAGAGCCTGAAAATTAGGTTGAGCAATATATATGATCGTGAGGAGAGTTGAATCACGAATTCTAAGATCCGTAGGGGAAATTGTTAGTTGAACCGATTTTTACGGCTAAATTATATGCTCTATCAAGGATATTGGTGTAGGGTAGTTGGTACTATAATGCCTCTTCCATAGTACACCTCATAATTCCTGCTTTACTGTTATATATCTCACATTAATTACTTTAAACAGTGGTCCACTGTTTCTTTGTGGTCCTCAACCTATTGTATGTATGCATGCATGGTAATTATGATTTGTTTATAACATTATTTATTTATTTATTTATATTTTAAAATAGAAAAATTCTTTTTATTAATCATTATTTACTACTGCACACCTGCACTTTATAAAAAACATCTCTATATCCTAAGAAAAAAAAATTATAAATATAAATTATAAAAATAAATAGTAGCTGATGCATAGAATTTTTCTTCAGAATATTACACATGTTTTAGAGAAATTTTTTTTTTTTTGTCATTTTTATTATTTTTACCACTAATTCGAGGGTTAATTTAAAGGCTATATATGAATTAAATAATTAGTCGTACTAGTTATAGCTAGCTAGCTAGATGGACTAATTATTTCTTCGTCCTTATTTTGAAGGTAGCCCCAGATCATGTTTTAGTAAGAAAGTTACCAATGTCAACTATTATTAAATAGACCAAATTTTACGGATCCATGAAATCTCTAAAATTCAATTTTAGTCAAGCTTGCATTTAAGTACTCACAATTCGGGACACATGATTTGTGCAGTTGGATTTGCTGAGATTTCAAATCTTTATACTATGAACATGGAGTTCATTTAATTAATATATAAGATTAGGTGGTGATGCTTGATATATATATATATATATATATATATATGTGTGTGTGTGTGTGTGTGTGGTTTGTGATTATTAATGGTGTGTTTATATATATATATATATATATTTATATATATATATAGTATTCTACAACATGAACATATATAGCTTTGTTTCTATATTAATCATGTAGATGATCAAGCTCTGTTCATCTTTAATTTTCGTTCATTATACGTACCTGAGTTTGAGGTTATTACCAAATACGGGCATTTAACATATTTGTCAAACAAGTCGATCCGTAGAAGAATCGTGTTCACAATTTTAACAAAAATACAATTATCTATATTATATCCCATAACTAAATATTCTTATAAGAAACCAAATTTGAGGTATCGTTTGGTTACGCAATTCTAATAAGATTATGAGATGAGATATTTTGTTAAAAGTTTATGAATAAAAAATTGTTATAATATAATTTTTTAATATTATTATTATTTTAAGATTTCAAAAAGTTAAATTGTTTATTATATTGTGTGAGAGTTTAAAAAGTTGTAATGATTAGATGAGATGAAATGAGATGAGATAGTTTAGCCGTTTTGTGTAACCAAACCACACACACATATATGCAATGATTATATTCATAATAATTGAAACATCTATTGCATTATGAATTATATATTTATAAATATTTAACATATTCTTATTGTAATGATATGTATACTTTAACTATAAAAATAATAAATTAATTTGAGTTTATTTATACAATTAGGTTGTGTTGAACTTTGTACTAATTATATCATATTACTTTTGCATTTTACGAGCAATATCAATTAACAAAAGCACTGATATTCAAGCTGGAATTGAGTTTGGATGATCATGAACTGTTTTCGAGCAATATTTTCTCAAATAGTCTTGTTTGTTTATATCTTTAAATCAATATCAAAATGTCTTTGCATAGATGAAGCTAGCTGGACATATTAATGCGTGAGTAGACATAACTGATCAATAGGAACAAAATTAATACTGCATCTAAACTATTCATGTTATAAAAACTAGCGTACTCTTTTTAAGACATGAACATGAGGCCGTTCATTTTCTGTCCGGTCTTTGGGTAATTAATTTGACCGACCCAAAGTGCATGCTTGCATTATAGATAGGATAGGAGTCGTAACTCGATGGAAAAGTTCATTGCTGGTCTAATTATCCAGTACTTGGGCAGTGATCATGTAAAATAGGCCATTAAACCAAAGTTGCAAAGCTTATCACTTATTTACACACACACACACATGACATACGCAGAGATGAGAGACAGAAATATATAAATATATATATATATGTTGGTCATGAATAGAAGAGCATTAGTGGCGATCAAGCTAGCAGTTAGGGATGATGACGGCCTCATGCATGGTAGGCATTGCCAATTGCGCACAACCACCATGTAGTACTACTAGAACGCCTTTGTTAATTTAGTGGGCCTTTTTCCCTTCACAAGACAAGAACCCCTAAGTACTATATAATCCTCCCCCCTTGTTACCTTGTTGCATAAGATCTTATAGCTATCTATCTGCTGATCCATCTATCTATCTAGAAAGCTTTCTGATCATCAAGTGCATTAATTCATGGCTAGCTTCTTTTTGGTTAACGTTCGTAGTTTTTGGATGATTTTAATGGTCCTGGCATTTGGAAGTAGCTGTTACAACACTCAAGCTGAGGCTGCTCGGGCTTTCTTCGTGTTTGGAGATTCTTTGGTCGATAACGGTAACAATAACTACTTAGCAACCACTGCTCGAGCAGACTCCCCTCCCTACGGAATCGATTTCCCAACTCACCGCCCCACTGGACGATTCTCTAATGGCCTCAACATTCCTGATTTTATCAGTTGGGTTTTCTTTTTAATCATCTCTTTTTCATCATCATGATTTGATTACGTCTTTTCATGCTGAAATATCAATATTTATTCCAATCATGTAAATTCATAATTCAGGTCGGGAACTTGGCTCGGAATTACTGCTGCCATACTTGAGCCCAGAGCTCAATGGAGAAAAACTACTCGTTGGTGCCAACTTTGCTTCTGCTGGCATTGGAATCCTCAATGACACCGGAGTTCAGTTTGTGAGTTGATGAACCTGATCCATCCATCCATCCATCTCAGCTGTCAACATTTGCTGCAAATTAATGCTTTATTTCCTAATATATACGTACAACATATATATTTATGAATTTCATATATTTATGTTGTTAATTACAACATTTATTTATTTGCAGATAAACATAATCAGAATGTACAGACAACTGGAATACTTCCAAGAGTACCAGCAGCGAGTGGCTGCAATTGTTGGAGAGGACCAAGCTCAACAACTAGTTAACCAAGCACTCGTTCTTATCACTGTCGGCGGTAACGATTTCGTGAACAACTACTTCCTTGTACCTTTCTCTCTCAGATCTCAACAATACTCTCTCCCAGATTATGTCAAGTATCTCATTTCCGAGTACCGAAAACTTCTTCAGGTATATTAATCCTTTTACTAATATATTAATGTATTGGGTACGTACCTTTATTTATTTTCTGGTTTTACATGCACCCTGAATTGTGCAAAGATCAGCAATGCTACTGATCTTAAAATTATACCAATTTGTTTGCTTGAAATCTACGTATAAGTTTTTGGACTTTTTAAGTACTAAATATAGAAATGCTACAAACATAAAAGAGATTATACAAAATAAACTCACAAACTAATGTAATTTCATAAAATTTAGTAGATCTATTTTATAATAAAAGTAATTTTAGAATCTCACGTACCACGTCTAGACACATCATGAGTTTACTTTTGTATAATTCTTTTGTAGCTAAATTATTTTCCATAAAGGTTTTATTGTTTCTTGGAGTGCTCATGTACGTGATCATAATCAATGCTGATCTTTGCCATCCATAATTGAACAACGACTACTAATTGCACATGCCATATAAATAATATAGGCCTTAGAAATTAATTAAAGCATTTTACTGATTTCCATGTAACAAACTTCAATTAATTGATGTCATTTCAGAGTTTATATGACCTTGGAGCACGCAGAGTTATTGTGACAGGAACTGGGCCACTGGGTTGCGTTCCAGCAGAATTGGCCATGCGAAGCACAAATGGGCAGTGCGCCACTGAGCTGCAACGAGCAGCGGCTTTGTACAACCCACAACTTGTTCAGATGATTCAGGGACTAAACAGTGATCTCGGTTCTGATGTTTTTGTCGCTGCTAATACACAGCTAATGAACAATGATTTCATCCGTGATCCTCAGGCATATGGTATATAAGTCCTATCTCTTTTTGATCATATAAATATATATATATATATATTTATATGGTAGTGCTTTTAATATTCTGAAATGTCGTTTTCTTATTGGCCATTTAAAAGGGACAAAATAGAAGTGAAGAGAAGTGGATTCAACTACTAAGCCATTTAGTTCAATGAATTAGTAACTATGAGATCGAAATGAGACATACTTTGTCTGGCATGCATGCATGCATGAATGCGCGCTAGCTAGGACGACCCCTGATCTGTCATTTTCTGACAGATAAATAAGTTCTAGGAAAATGATTAACCCACAACATATTCTACAACAATGTGTTAAAGTAAGGGGTATTTTGGTAAAATGCTGTATAAAAATAATAACACTTTACCACAATGTCCTTACTTTAACACATTGTTGTAAAATATGTTGTAAAATATATTGTGGGTGTATCATTACTCATATAAATATATATATATATATATGTAGTTTTGATTTGCCTTGAAAAAGCTAGCTATAATGTAAAGCTGACAGCACGGTCCCCGGCCGACCGCCCGGACTTTTTCCTAATTCCTTATCTAATCTTTGAACAATAAATATAGTTTGATCTTGAAGTGAAATGGATCTAAGATTCGGAAAAATTGCTGATTTGAAAGGTGCTCTTTTACAGTTAAAATTCTGTCAACAGAAATCGTACTAGGCATGCCTGCATTATAATCTAAAACTTAGTTTCACGTACAATTTGAGGTTCGAAACGAGTACTTGTATATATAGTTGCAGAATGATTGATGGGAGTAACGAAGTACGTACATTAATATATATATATATATATAAATGTTTTTTTTTTTTTTGGGAACAGGATTTGTTACATCGAAGGTAGCATGCTGTGGTCAAGGACCCTATAACGGTATCGGACTTTGCACAGCGGTTTCCAACCTGTGCCCAAACAGAGATGTTTATGCATTTTGGGATCCATTCCATCCATCTGAGAGAGCAAGCAGCCTAATAGCTCAGCAGCTGGTGACTGGCTCTACCACTTACATGTACCCCATGAATCTCAGCACCATCATGGCCTTGGACTCCAGGACCTAATTAATTAATTAATAATTATTATTATATATTCCACCTTCTGAACCATCCATCTTTAATTAATTTATTACTGTATTATGCATTACAATTCAGGTTATTTAAGTCTTGGGTTAATTGTTTAAACAAAAAACCAAAACCCAAAAAAAAAGGCGTGATGATGATCCATGTACTTCATGCGAGGTTAATTTGTATTAATTATTGGCTGATGAGTAAAACAGCTACTTGTTTGTTTCGTGTTCAATTTCTGTGCGTGAATTCTCTCTCTCTCTCTCTCTCTCTCTCTCTCTCAAGGTGAGCTGCTATTTGGTCCAATAATGGGTTGGGGAGGCCCCAGCGTATGGAACTCAGCCACCCGCCAACGTTATAATTAATGTTGGATTGCTATATAAACCAATTAACCAGGCAATTAAGGATATATATGAATTGTTCCTTTATATCAACGTCTTCCTGCATGTTCCATAAGAGTTTGTTGTTTATACAGGATCGAAATAAGTTGGCCTGCCTGAGTTGTCTATCGTTGTAGGTATATGTGTAGTACTGTATTTTAAAATGTCTCGATCTTTCCTTTTTTGTTTAAACAAAAAATATATAATGACTTCATGGACATGTACATGATGTATATTTATTACTTGCAGATATATATTGAACAAAACTTAGTGACTTTATTCTAACATTTTAAGGATCAGTCCTTGTTATGAATTAAACACGTGTATTTTTTAAATCCCTCTTCCTCATTTAATGTTTTCATGTTAATTAACATTAATTAACATGTTAGAAAAAACATATTTACACAATTATTAATTTATTTTTCATCTTCATGAATTATTTTTGGTGGGTTTGATTGAGTATTTTAATATAATATAATATTTTAACATAAATTAAAATAGGTAAAGTTAAACTATAGATAAAGGGGTAACACCATATATAACTTATCTAGCTATTTTCACCCTTGTAATTAGGAGAGTACGAACTATAATGACGAATTGATTGCACAAACAACGCCATACGTACCGTTGATTCTTGATTTTAGACCCAAAAGCAATACCGAGGGACGAGATCACACCCAATCGCGAACATTATCAAATATTGAAGGAAAATAGAAAAAATAAATAAGTGAGGCAGTGGTTTACATAGCCGTTTAAATAAACCAGCACGTGCATGTAGTCCCCACTTGTAACACAAAAGATCATACTTCCTTTTCGCTTCATTATTATATATCCAACCTTGATGATGGAGCGCAATTATGATCTGATGTGCCAAAAGTGAAAAAAGACGATTTATTGTGGACCATAAAGACTACAATTTAAAAATGCAACCAAAGAAAAAAGTTATGTTCCTGATAGGAAAAAAAAAAAAAAAAAAAAGACGACTTTTAAGCTTCCAAAACTTATGAATCAAAATGACAAATAAAATAAATAACGTACGTACCTCTATGAAATCAGAGCTTGTAATTTGAAAATCTTATATTTTAACTAATAGAAAATATGTGCGTACGTAACCAAATCATCGCATACCAAACAATCATGTCATGATGGATGAATCAATGAATAAATGTGGAGGGCTTATAATATCGAAAAAGCTCATTATGAATAAACAGGCCCAAATATAAAAAGAGCCCAACAAGAAGGGCCCTTGGCCAAGCATAAGAAACCGGCATATCAAAAGCCCAATCAAATCAAAGATATGCATGTAACCGCCTACGAAAAAGTAGGGATCCCATGCAGATACGTGACTACTTCAACCACAGAGTGCATCCCTAAAACTCGGATCCACACCGAAAGATTCTGCATCAGCTAAACATAATAACAGAATCCTATATATACCAGGTAACTCTCAATTGTTGGGGGATCTTTATTTTTTTTTTCTTTTGATTATTAAATCATTTTGAAGCTTTATCTGACTTAAGCATCGAAGCGTTCCCAGGCGAACCAGGTCGACTCTACTTTGATCCTTGCAAGTTGACAGTTCAGATTGGAAGTGAGACACGTCCTCTTCATTGGCGTCGTCTGTGGGATTCGCATAGTAATTTCTTTACGTGGTTCTCACATGCCAACTGTCACCCATTCTGTGTCAAGCAGAGCAATGGACCCATCTGTTGAAGCACGACTAGCAGCAACCAAGAAAATATTGAAGCAAGCATTGGAAGCAATGGAGGTTTTGAAGAAGGAGAATGACGACCTACAGCGGAAGAATGCTGAATCTAGCAATACTGCCATACCCGCCCATAGTGAACAAGGAGAAGGAGAAGAACCATCCAATATGGAGTCGAACTTGGGGCGAACGGAGAAAAAAAAGATGCACGACGAGTTAAAAGAGCTAGTAGAGAAATATGAAGAAATGGCAAAGAAGATAGGAGGATCTTCTTCGGTTGAGTGCCTGCTCGGTAGAACAGATCTGCCGTATAGCGAACGAATTATGGTCGTGCCCCTCCTGTCAAAATTCAAGGTGCCCCAGGTAGACCTGTACGATAAGTCCAAAGATCCAGTGGACCATCTGGAGAACTTCAAAGCCTATATAACACTCAACGGCTTTCCCGGCGAGATAGCATGCCGGGCCTTTCCATTGATGTTAAAAGGAACAACGAGAGGGTGGTTCGGAACTCTCCGGCCACGGTCGATAGACAGTTTTAAAGAACTAGCTAAGTAGTTCTTGACACAGTTCATGCCCAGCAGAAGGCGCTGGCGTCCAGCCGCCTATCTGCTAACAATTAAACAGGGAGAAGATGAGGATCTGAAGACCTACCTTACACGTTTTAACAAAGAATGTCTAACGACGAATGACCAAGATGAGAAGATCACCCTCGCAGCCCTACTGGGCGGGATATGGCCCCAGAGTCCTTTTATGGCAAAACTCGCCAAAAGGACTCCATCCACCCTCAGGGGCTTCATGGACAAAGCAGACGACTTTGTCAATGCTAAGGATACATTGCAAGCTTTGGTCAATCCAAGAAAGGCGAGTAGCAAGCCTGAAAGAAGAGGCAGCCAGATCGATAGAAAAATTAGTGCAAGTCGGCAAGAGAGACGGCAGGAGAAAAGGCCGGACTACAACCCCAGGCTCATACATAATAACTTAAATGTGCGGGAAGATGAAAAGGAAAGAAAAGAACGTCGTAATACGAGTGGACGTTATTGCAAATACCACCAAACTGGGTCTCACTGGACCGAAGACTGCACGACCATGAAAAAAAGAGTGGTAAAAATGGCCGGAACCAGCGAATCGAAACAAATGATAGTAGAACGTTCAAAGCCAAGGAGGCACCAGGAAGCCAGGCGGGAAACTAGAAGGAGTAGGAGTCTTGAGCGACAGCACAGAGCGCCTAGCCGCCAAAATGATGGGAACAGGGAACCCCCCAGGGGTGAAAGGAACAGGCCGCCCATAGGCGAAATTCGAACCATAGCAAGAGGATTTACAGGAGGTAGCTCGTCCACATCCAGCCAAAAGGCATACGCACGTAAGGCCAGATACAAAGAAATCTATGTAGTGGACAGAGCTACCAAGCAACCAAGGCTAGATGCTGACAGAATGATGATTTCTTTCAGGGAGGCAAATCGAGAAGGGATATTATACCCACACAATGATGCCTTGGTAATGACCCTCGTGATAGCCAACTACACCACCAGGTGGGTACTGATTGACAACGGAAGCTCGGCTGATATACTATTCTACGAAGCATTTATAAAAATGGGAATCAATGTCAGTAGGCTGAGACCTTCCCCAACGCCGTTGAAAGGTTTTTCTGGAGACACCATCCTACCCGTAGGAACTATCACCCTCCCGGTGACTGCCTGATCTGAGTCACGAATGGCAACAACCATGACAGACTTCTTGGTGGTGAAAGCACCCTCTTCTTACAACGCTATACTTGGGAGACCGATGCTTAACCATCTTAGGGCGGTGACTTCTACATACCATCTCAAAATGAAGTTCCCAACTAAGAAGGGGGTAGGGGAGTCAAGAGACGAGCAGGCGTTAGAACGAGAGTGTTATGTGCAGGAGCTCAGGAAAGGTCATGATGAGGTATATACAATAGTGGAACAAGGCAAGGAACCAGCCCCCCCTTTTCCTCCTTTGTTGGCGGCAACCTTACTGGAGGATGTGGAAGTTAGGGACGAGCAGAGCCAGCAGCATGCTGAGGTCAACGAGCCGTTGGAACTTGTAGCATTACACCTCGACCGCCCTAGATCTACAACACGCATAGGGACCAATGTGCCCCTGACGAACAGAGAGGCATTGAAGCAATTGTTGGTCGAATATAGGGATGTCTTCGCCTGGAGCTACGAAGAGATGCCGGGCATAGACAACGAAGTCATTGAACACCATTTGGGCATAGACCTTGCACACAAAGCTGTACACCAGAAAAGGAGATCATTCAGCAGAGAGAAGTATGCCACCATTAAAGAAGAAGTGGAAAAATTGTTCGCCGCTGGATTCATCAAGGAGTCTCACTACCCGGAATGGTTGTCAAATGTAGTCATGGTGAAAAAAGAAAATGGAAAATGGAGAATTTGTGTGGATTTTACTGATTTAAACAAAGCATGCCCCAAAGACAGTTTCAGATTTCCACGCATTGACGTAATCGTGGATGCAATAGCAACACCGTATGTTGAGTTTCATGGACGCTTACTCAAGTTATAACCAAATACGGATGTACCCGGCGGATGAGGAGAAAAACTCATTCATAACGGACCGGGGGTTGTATTGCTACTAGGTTATGCCATTTGGTTTAAAGAATGTGAGGGCGACATATAAAGGCTGGTAAATCGGATGTTCAGGGAGCAGATTGGGAAGTCCATGGAAATTTACGTAGATGACCTTTTAGTAAAGAGTAAAGAGTCCACCCAGCACCTGGCCTACCTGAGGACAGCGTTCGAAATTCTACGCCGCTACAAAATGATATTGAACCCTACGAAATGTGCTTTCAGGGTAGGGTCGGGGAGGTTTTTGGGTTACATTGTATCTGAAAGAGGAATCGAGACCTCTTTAGAAAAGATAGCTATCATACTCAGAATGAAACCACCCAAGATAGCTATCTTTTCAGGGTAGGGTCGGGGAGGTTTTTGGGTTACATTGTATCTGAAAGAGGAATCGAGGCCTCTTTAGAAAAGATAGCTATCATACTCAGAATGAAATCACCCAAGAACCTTAACGAAACCCAGCAGTTGGCAGGCAGGGTAGCCACCCTAGGGAGATTCATCGCTCGATCAACAGACAGGTGCCTCCTCTTCTTCCAGGTGCTACGGAAGGCGCACCCCTGGAAAAAAGAATACAATGAAGCATTTGAAAAGTTAAAGCAACACTTGGCCAGCCCGCCACTTTTAAAACAACCGCAGAAAGGCGACGTGCTTCACGCCTACCTAGCAATTTTTCCAAACGCTGTGTCCGCCGTCCTGGCAAAAGAGAAAGGGACAACTCAGCACCCTGTGTACTATACTAGTAGGGCCCTTAGAGAAGCCAAGGTAAGATACCCCGAAAGTCGAGTTGCTAGCCTTTGCCATGGTGACGACGGCTAGAAAGCTCTGCCCATATTTCCAAACCCACACTATAAAGGTACTTACGGAGGCTCCTCTAGCAAAAACTTTGAAGAAACCGGATAGTTCGGGAAGATTGATTGGGTGGTCAATAGAGTTAAGCGAGTTTGACATAAAGTACGAACCTAGAAAGGCGGTTAAAGGACAAGTTTTAGCTGACTTTATAGCAGAATTCTCAAGGTTCCCTCAGGAAGACACAGTAGTCCCAACAGGATAGCCGTGGGTACTTTACATCAATGGTTCATCCTGCAAGGCGAGCGGGGCCTAGGGATACACTTGGTAGATCCCGATAGTAGAAAGTTGCACCATATGGCAAGGCTAACTTTCAAAGTAACAAACAACTAAGTGGAATATGAAGCATTCGTAGCAGGGCTTTTCCTAGCCGCCATGATAGGGGCAATCGAGGTTGAAGTCAAGTCAAACTCTCAGGTGGTTGTGAATCAAGTGTTGGGTTTGTATACAACAAAAGGAAAAAAATTGAAGAAGTATCTCGAGCGTGTGTGGGAAGCACGAGACCTCCTCTCGTATTTCAGCATCACTCAGATCCTCAGGGTGGAAAATGAAGTGGCGAACAGATTGGCCAAGGCGGCATCAGGCATGGAAGAAGCCCCCCTTTTATGGAAAATAGAACATAGAGCCATCGAAATCCTAGCCATCGGGGTGGAGATAGGCATGTTGAGTACCAGCACCCCTGAATGGGCAAGCGAGGTGGTTAGCTATCTGGATGAGGGAAAGCTACCAGATACGAAGGAAGAGGCCAGAAGAGTAAGAAGGAATGTGGCAAGGTTCCTACTCATTAATGGGGTCCTTTATAAAAGGGGCTTCTCCGCCCCATTACTGCGATGCATTTCCAATCAAGAAGCTCAATATGTCTAGGCAGAAATACACGAAGGAATATGCGGAAACCATTCAGGTGGAAAGACTTTGGCAAGGAAGGCGATGGGGGCGGGATACTACTGGCCCAACGCATTGGGGGATGCCTAATCATTCAGTAAGAAATGCACGAAATGCACCGATACAGCACGCCCCTCCAGTAGAGTTAACATCCATGACCGCGCCCTAGCCCTTTCCTTAATGGGGCGTGGACCTGGTGGGACCGTTCCTACCGGGAAGAGGCAGGGTAAAGTTCATGGTGGTAGCCGTAGATTACTTCACTAAATGGGCTGAGGCAGAGCCACTAGCGTCTATAACAAGCAGGACCGTGACGAAGTTTGTATGGAAAAACATTATTTGTAAGTTCGGGATCCCTCAAAGCATAGTAACGGACAACGGGCGTCAGTTTGACTCAGATCATTTCAGAGAGTGGTGTACGGAGTTGAAGATCAAAGTGAAGTACTCTTCACCGAGCCACCTCCAGGTAAACGGGCAAGCAGAAGCTACAAATAAGGCATTACTCTTGATCCTAAAGAAGAAAGTCACAGAGAAAAATGGAGAATGGGCAGAGGAGTTGCCCGGCGTACAGGACGTCGGCAAAAACTCCAATAGGGGAATCCTCATTCACACTGGCGTATGGATGTAAAGCGGTAGCCCCGGTGGAGATAGGGCTCCCTATTTTTCGGCCACCCAGAACAATAAGAAAATGGAAGAGTATCTTGGTTTGGTAGAAGAAGAGAGGGAGATGGCGGAAGTAAGGATGGTACAAGAAAAGATCAAAACCAAACAGTATTTCAACAAGAGAGTAAGGTCCAGGACTTTCAAGGTAGGATACCTAGTCTTAAGAAAAACTAGAGTAACCACCTAGGGAGAAGGAAAGATGGGGCCTTGTTGGGAAGGACCCTACCTAGTAATAGCCAACAACAGGCCGGGGTCATTCCGACTAAAGGACAGCCAGGGCAAGGAACTACCACACCCATGGAATGCAAAGCACTTAAAGAAATTCTATCAATAGCTTTGTAGTATTTTCTTTTTGTTAGATTCCATGTTTTCTATATTTGAATTATTACGTCTGTACCCGTCAATACAATAATACTTCGATCGCCCTATTTTTGGTCATAACTTGTTGTGTCTCTTTTTGATAAGCCATCAGCAGAAGGAAAATATCACACCAAGCAAGTATAAAAGGGCGCGTAGGTCTTCAGACCACGCCGACCCTCAAACACCAAAGACAAGTCATAACAGCTTGTGGTACCAAGAATAAAAAGGCAGGTAGGTCCTCAGACCACGTCGACCCTTAAACACCAAAAACAAGCCATAGCAGCTTGTGGTGCTAAGTATAAAAGCGTGCGTAGGTCCTCAGACCATACCGACCCTTAAACACCAAAGACAAGCCATAGCAGCTTGTGCTGTCAAGTATAAAAGGGCGCATAGGTCCTCAGACCATGCCGACCCTTAAATACCAAAGACAAGCCATAGCAGCTTATGGTGCCAAGTATAAGAGGGCGCGTAGGTCCTCAGACCACGCTGACCCTTAAACACCAAAGACAAGCCATAGCAGCTTATGGTGCCAAATATAAGAGGGCGCGTAGGTCCTCAGACGACACCGACCCTTAAACACCAAAGATAAGCCATAACAGCTTGTGGTGCCAAGTATAAAAGGGTGTGTAGGTCCTTAGACCACACCGACCCTTAAACACCAAAGACAAGCCATAGCAGCTTGTGGTGCCAAGTATAAAAGGGCGTGTAGGTCCTCAGACCATGCCATCCCTTAGATGCCCAAGGCAAAAGCTTTTCGGCTATGGTGCTAATTAAAAAGACGATGAAGAAATTCCCAAACAGTCAAAAGTGAAAACAAAAGCGATTCTAATGAAATTGCAAAATTCAGTATGAAGGGAAAGTATTTCATAAATGCATTACAAGTCTTGATCCAATATCAAGAAAAAGGGTGTACACCAAAGAAAGAATGAAAAAAAAAAGAGTAAATATATATGAAAGAAGCAAAGGAGTTATGAAGCTTCGTTAAGTGACGGCAGAGAAGGAATCCCTATGAAGACGTCAAGCATATCTTTCCGCCTAATCTGTCAGCTCGCTGATGGCTGTTCTCCTTAGGCACAAATAACTCCCAGTCCAAATTCACAAGGTCCGTGGGGGGATTAGTCAAGAGGAGGGATCTCAGCCTTAAGATGCCAACACCATAGCCAAAACTGAAAGTACGGTTTCTGGTATCAGGCACACAGGCCAGCTGATCATGCAAGCGTCAAATCTCAGTCTGGGCCTCGACAAGCTGCTTTTTCTTTCTGGACATACATTGGTCCCAAGCGTCCATTTGTAGCATAGCTTTCCTAAGCTCTCCGTCCAAGCCTGTGTGACTTTCTCTATACTTGTTGTGGCGCTCTTCAAGTTCTCGCAGATCCCCCTGCATCACAGAAAGATCCATGGCAGTAAGGCGGGCCTTCTCTGTGGCAGTCACCAACTATTAAGATAGCTCCTGAACTTGCCCTTACGAGCAATTTAGGTCTTGACGAGCTGAATCCCGATCCTGAGTAAGGGCCAAAAGTTCAGACTTAAGGGCGTGCACATCAGCCTCAGACTTTTGCCGAACTTTGGAGAGCTGGGTCCTCGCCAAGTCCCGCTCGGATCGGAGAAATTGCAGAGCATGAGCATCACGGTCATTCTCCACTTGAGCAAGGCGTACTGACTCACGAAGGGTGAAGCTCATCCTCACAAATCTCCAAATCGCCTTGAAGCGAGTGGGAATGCCCCTCGGACTGTTCCAATTGGACTTCAAGCTCCTTCACCCTTTCTGACAGGGTGTCCAACTTAGCCCTGTCTGCCTGCCATTCCCTGGCAGAAAGCTCTGTGGCTTCACATGTCTTTCGCCGCTCGAATACTTCTTCTTCTAAGCAAGCACAGTCTGACACAATCCATGCCGTCAAGTCATTGATCCCCTGCAAAGAAGAGATAGATCACCCAGGTCAAAACTACTCAAACGAAAGAGAGAGAAAAGTAAAACACGCTAAGTAGTACCTTCAAAAAACTAATCTTTTACACGATTGGTCATCTAAGTAACAACCTCAGTTTGGGTGTTGGCCGAGGAAGAAGAGGCATCACCACTGGCCGCACGACCAGATCCCATCAAAGGGACCATTGCAAGTTCTAAATCCTCCCCCTCCTCAAGCGAGCTCTCAAGACAAATAACTGGTAAGGGAGGCTGAGGGCGAGCAGGATCATATTCGACTAGGGGCAACTTCCTATAAAGTGTTGCCCCTTCCATTTCAGGGAGAGAATCAATCCCTTCCCCAAGGGATGGAGAACAATGTGAAGGGATGGAAGGTCCCTCGCCACTCCCAGCCGGCACAGGGGTACTTCCCCTAGACATAGTGGTGGGTGGTGTCTCAAGAGGCACTTGGGCAACCACCGCCACAACATAAGCAGCTTCCTGGAGGAGAGGTGTAACCTCGATAGCACTAGTCTATTCTACAACTCGAGTGTCCATGTCCTCGCAAACCCTTGAACCCAAAAGGCCATCGAGGTTCAGGGCAGCCTCTACTTCGGCATCCAATTCGCCCTCCTCACCTAACCTTCCACAACAGGGAACTCAAAAATGGGAGTGGCTGATAGTAAATGCGCCGGTGATAGGGGATTGGCAAGAAAAGTGTCGGCCAGATCAAAGAGGGCCATGCTAGCCAGACTCTCGACGTCTAGCAGGCTGAGGGACCACGGCTTCGCAGAAGAATCGCGGGGTGATGGAAGGGCGGCAATACTTGGCAGGGAGGGTCTTTGTGCCTGGACGCCTCCCGAACGCACATCAGTTTCCACCTGCTGCCGAACAGGCGATTGTATCTGGGCGCCCTCCGAAGCTGCCATGGCTCTCTTTCGCAGAGGTGACGAAGAAGGGGAGCTTTCAGGATGAGCCCTTTTTTGGCACGCACCATCGTTCCTCTTTTTGCTCCTTATCTCTCTCATCTCCCCGCCACCTCTCTTCTCGAACTTTTTCTTTGTCTTTTTAGCCCCTTCTTGTTCGGGGCGGCTATCTTCCTCATGCCCAGCAAAGGGTTTGGTCTTCACAGAAGGTTTCTTGATGGAAGAAGGGATCAAGTCCGAAATCATGAACTTGCACCCTTGAGCTTGGGAACGGTCAAAAGTCACCAAGAAACGGTCAATATTGTTAGGCATCAGTAGGAGATCGAACCACACTTCTTCCTCATGGGCTGCGGCCCAGGAACAAACAATCTCAATCCAAGACAACTCTCGACGCGATAGAGGCGGCATGGTTGCCCACACGACCTTGTCCTCAGGAACAGGGTGCCAGATCGCCCTAATAGGAAAATCTCGAGTATGGGCCTCCCCTACAAGAAAATCCCAGCCTGTACCAACAATAAAGAAAAACTTCGTATTCCAAGCCTTAGCATTGGAATGGCGGCTCTCAAGATGAGCCAAAGCAGGTGTCCTATCCTTCTTGCCAAAGCTAACAACGTTGCCCTTATTAGACCGAAGATGGTAGAAGGACAAAAATTTCTGAGCTGTTAGGTCGAGATAAACATCTCCAAAGAGTTCCAGGACTATGCGGTAAACGATTCAAGCACAAAGATAGGTCCTGTAAGAGTGGGGATGGAGTTGGGCAGGGGCTAGTTCACGTAGGTCCAAGACATCACGAAGAGAACGGCAGAAGGGGAGTTTCAAACCATGAGAAAACATGACGGCAAACAACGCAGTCCTCCTGCCTGCATAGCCCTCGTCATCACAGCATCCCCGTGAGGGAATCGTTATATTGGCACTCTCAGGAATGCCGAATTCTTCTCGAAGCCTAGGAAGATTTTTCTCCCGGTACATAGAACACCATCCGTGGCCTTCGAAGACTGTGCCTTGCGGGACGAAGAAATGTGGGTTGGAGGAACCGCCCTGGTCAGCCATTGAAGTTAGAGTAGAGAATGAGCAAGAAAGCAAGAAATGTGAAGCAGGAGAGGTGGCAAGAACAAGAAAGGAAGCACAAACGGAGAAACGCAAGGAAGGGCAAACGAAGAAGGAAATAAAAGAAATAAGAGAGGGGATATTTAAACAAAAGCAAGCACAGAATGCCAACAGTCTTAGACATAATGATCTGACACTAAGGGCAGAACTAACCGTCACACAGAAACCTTCTCCCTTCTCGCCACGTCAACAAGAAAGAAAAAGTAAAGGAAGAAAGAGAGAGGGCAACAGCGCAAGAAGTCGAAAGGTCGGCTGGAACACAGAACGTGCACGAAGTGGGCCTGGCTCGACAAACGATAGCCATCCTACACGCCAAGCGAGCCACATAAGCCCAGTATCAAGGGCCCATAGTAAAAATCGCAGAATACTTCTAAGGAGATAACATAGGCAGACATAGAATGCCTTACGCCATAAGGTGAAGAGAATTAGCGGGGTAGCTGGAGGGCTTATAATATCGAAGAAGCCCATTCTGAATAAACAGGCTCAAATATAAAAGGAGCCCAACAAGAAAGGCCCTTGGCCAAGCATAAGAAACCGGCGTATCAAAAACCTGACCAAGTCAAAGATATGCATGTAACCACCTACAAGAGAGTAGGGATCCCATGCAAATACGTGACCACTTCAACCACAAAATGTATCCCTAAAACTCAGATCCACACCGAAAGATTCTGCATCAGCTAAACATAATAACAGAATCCTATATATACCTGGTAACCCTCAATAGCTGGGGGATCTTGATTTTTTTCTTTTGATTATTAAATCATTTTGAAGCTCTAACTGACTTAAGCATCGAAGTATTCCCAGGAGAACCAGGCTGACTCTACTTTGATCCTTGCAGGTTGACGGTTCAGATTGGAAGTGAGACACGTCCTCTACAAAATGTGTGTAAGCCCATGGTCTGTATTGACAGATCACTTCCTTCCATTAAGCAAAGATCTCTTCCACCAATCAAGCAAATATTTCTTCCATATTTGCAACAACATGATTTTAGGAAATTAACCATTAATTTTGTAATTGTAAATTCATACCATACCCAATTAGTTGCCATAGATAGATTAACATACTCCTTGTATCTATTTATTTCACCATTCTCTCAATGTAAAAGTTAAGTTTCAGAAATACAAATTTAAATTCTTGACATGGTATTAGCCTAACCGATCCTCTATCTCACGTTCCCATGGCCTTTTCCTCAAACCCTCATTCCTCCCCATACCTCCTCCATCCCTCTAACTCTCCTAGCCTCATCCTTGTTTTTGGTCTTCTCACCAGAGGCAATTTTTCCAAATGGCAAAAAGCCATGACCCGTGCCCTTAACGCCAAAAACAAACTCGTTTTTGTTGATGACACTCTTCCTCCACCCAAACCCACCTCTACCATTTACACCCAATGGAACCAAATAAAAATATAGTTCTTACTTGGCTCCTTAATTCCATTAGCCCCTCCATAGCCAACTCCCTTGAATTCCATACCAATTGCCGAGAAGTGTGGCTTGATCTTCAATCATGTTTTTATCATGGCAACTATTGCCAGAATTTATTATCTAAAGCGTGAGTTATCCTCCCTACAACAATGCAATCACTCAATCCATGAATATTACAACCAAATCAAGCAACTTTGGGATGAAATCAGCCACTTACAAAAAACCAATGATCTCAAAGAATTTCAACAAGAAGCTAAAGATAAGAGAGTTTACCAGTTTTTACTTAGCCTCCATGAATTTTTCCCAACTCAGAACACAAATCCTAGCTATGGAGTCCCTTCCCCCCATCACCAAAAATTTTTCCATTCTTTTTCAGAAAGAGTAGCAGCGCCTCCTCCATGTCAGGCCACCACCGTCGGAAGCCCATGTCAGGACCCACGAAAGGCCCCCTACGCTGTGCCGAATGCAGGAAAAATGGTCACTCCCATGACCGTTGTTGGCGTGTTATCGAGTACCCAGCCAGACTCGAACCCTGTGGCAGACAAAAACCCTCTGTTATCAGCAAACCCCCCACTGGTTTGCAGTCGATGGCTCACCAAGCCTCCACCTCCTCCCCACTCCTTGGTTTGATGCCAAACCTGCACCAAAAGCTCCTTGATTTGCTCAAACCGACCACTCCAACTGCCAACTTCTTGGGAAATGTCTCATTTTCTCCTCTCTTTGACAGCCATCGTGACTGGGTAGTGGATAGTGGTGCCATTGATCATCTATGCCATGGCCAAAGTTTTTTCTCCTCTCTAATTTCTTCTTCTCATGACCGAATGGTCACTTTGCCAAATGGCCATATGATTAAAATCGAGGGTGTCGGCACATGTACACTAGCCGAACACCTCACTTTACACAATGTCTTTTTTTTCCCCTCAATTTCTTTTTAATCTCCTTTCTGTCCCTAAGCTCACTAATACTACTTCTTGCATTGTTTCTTTTTCCTCTTCCACTGTTTGTTTTCAAGACCCGCACTCGACGAGACTGATTGGAATAGGTGAACTTTTCAATAAACTTTATGTGTACCGGTCCCCACCCACCATGGCTCTTTCTACTCAGACCACTGCTAATAAGATTTTATGGCACCAACACCTAGGTCATCCTTCCCACTTAGTTGTTCCTAGTCTTTTCAATAATCCTTGTGTTATCCCTGATTATGATATTTGTGTTCATTCTAAGCCCACTTGACTACTTTTTTCCCTTCATGCTAATAAAAGTGCTATGGCTTTTAATAGAATTTTTTGTGATATATGGGGTGGTTATCATACTTCTTCTATTTGTGGTGCTCATTATTTTCTTACTATTATTGATGATTTCTCTTGCAGCACTTGGATCTATCTCATGCACTATAAATCCAAAGCATACACTCACCTCATGCATTTTTTTGCTCTTATCCAAAATCAATTTAACACCACGATTAAAATTATTCGAACTAACAATGGCCAAGAATTTCTTTCTCACAAATTTCAAAACTATTTCCACAATCACGGCATCATTCATGAACGTATCTATGTTGAAACTCCACAATAAAACGGTGTTGCGGAACGTAAACATCAGCACCCCTAAATCTCCCTCGCAATCTACGTTTTCAGGCTCACTTACCTTTAAGATTTTGTGGTGAATGTATCCTCACCACTGCCTATCTCATCTACCGTACTCCCAGTCGTATGCTTCAAAATAAATATCTTTTTGAACTTCTCTTCAATACCCCACCAAACTATGACCACCTGCGAGTGTTTGGCTATCTTTGTTATGCCTAAACTCTCTGTGCTTCCTGCGATAAATTTTCTCTCTGTGCCTCTAAGTCTCTCTTTCTCGGTTATCCTAGCACTCATAAAGCATACAAACTCTACAATCTAGACACTCGGGTCATTTTTTATTCTCATGATGTCACCTTTCACGAACATCAATTCCCTTCCCACGACATTCCTCACCTTTCACCCACATCTCTACCTATCCTTCCACTCCTTGTTCCTAAACCCATCTTACCATCCCCTCCTTCTTCTATTACTATTTCAGAGTCTTCCTCTTCTCCTCCTCCTCTTACTTGTCTTCATCGTACCACTACTCGACCCGCCTATCTTCAGGACTATATATGCTTGACCATACACACCGAGCCTAGTGCATCTTCACTCGCTGCATCGACCTCAAGTACTGCTCACCCTTTATTTGCTTTTCTTTCTTATTCTCATTTCTCACTCTCTCATCTTATTTTTTTAAATGCTCTTACTGTTTATGCTGATCCTTCTTGTTATTTTGCTGCCATTTGTCACACCGATTGGCGAGATGCCATGTCTGCTAAACTTCATGCTCTTGAAAATAATTCCACTTGGACGCTTAAGCCCCTTCCCTGGCAAGAAACCCATGGCTACAAATGGATGTTCAAAACTAAACTTAATGCAAATGGCTCCATTGAAAGATATAAAACTTGGCTAGTCGCCAAAGGCTATACTCAAGTTGAAGATCTCGACTACCATGAGACTTTTGCTCTCGTTACCAAGATGACTATTGTTAAGTGCTTATTGGCTGTCGCTGCTTCTCGACAATGGATTATCCACCAACTTGATATCAATAATGCCTTCTTACATGGTGACCTTAATGAGTAAGTCTACATGACCCCCCCTCCTGGTTATTGTTCGAAAAGGGCCACTCGTGTCTGTCGCCACCAGAAATCCCTCTACAACCTCAAACAAGCCTCCCGCAATTGGTTTTTTAAACTAACTATTGTGCTTCTTGATGAAGGTTTTTCTCAATCATAGGTGGACCATTCTTTATTCACCTTGGTTACTTCTTCCAGTATCACTCTTGTTCTTGTCTACGTCGAGGATATTTTGGTTGCCGGCAATGATCGCTCACAAATTGAGGTCTTCAAAAGTGTTCTCTCCAACCACTTTAAAACGAAAGATCTCGATTCTCTCAAATATTTTCATAGTCTCTACATCAAAGGCAGTCTCAGGCAAGGCATTTTTTTCCCTTCCTTCAACACTCTCCATATTACTGCCTACACTGATTTTGATTGGGCTAGTTTCCCCACCACTCGTTTATCCACAACAGGCTACTTTGTTTAGATTGGTACCAGTCTTATTTCCTAGCGCACACAAAAATAAACCACAGTGACCCGTTCATCTACTGAAGCTAAATATCACACCATGGCTGTTACCACATGCGAATTCAATTGGTTGAAACAGCTCCTCACTGATATTGGTGTCCCTCACTTCGAGCCCATCGGCCTATATTGTGACAACCAATGTACTCTACACATCATTCACAATCATGTATTCCATGAGCGCACTAAACATATTGCGATTGACTACCACATTGTTCGTGATAAAATTCAGTTTGGACTCCTACCGTTATTCACACTTCCTCTCATGAGCAAAGATTTCTTCCATATTTGCAACAACATGATTTTAGGAAATTCAACATTAATTTTTTAATTGTAAATTCATACCATACCCAATTAGTTACCATAGATAGATTAACTCCTTGTATCTATTTATTTCATCATTCTCTCAATGTAAAAGTTAAGTTTTAGAAATTTAAATTTAAATTCTTAACAGTCTGAAATTTTTATTTGGGTTTTTTAAGAGTGTATGTTGCGGGCCCAGCTCGTGTAGGTTCCCAAGCTGAGAAACAAAAGCCCAGCTCTCACCCTTTTAAAAGGGTGTCGTTTAGCCTAGAGGGAAAACCCCTAAAAATTTTCTCCTCTTCTTCTCTTCGTCCATTCTTCTCTCCCACGTGCCACACCACCCCAACCTCCCTTTCTCTCTTTTCTCCTTTACAACCATGACCCTGCAGTGCCACCCTCACCTGCCACCACCTCCCCTCCACGTGTTGACGCTGCTCCCTTCTCCTTTACTACTGCCTAACCACCGTCTGCGTCACCCAATCAAAGCCGAGCACGAAACCCCACTGAGAATGGCCTCTCTTGACCCAGCGACCACGCTTTACACACCAATCTCACTCGCACATATGAAGATTGACCACTAGCCCCTCCACCACGGCCTGTACGCCATTTGGCTTCCCCAATCATAGTCGACGGCTATTTTTGTTAAGATCGAGCCTCACGACCTATAAATAGGCTAAGCCTCCACCACAACCTCAACCTCTCCCTCTCGATCTCTACCTCCACATTGAGATCTAGCTTTCTCTCCCTCTAGAATCTCCACTTTCTTGCAATTGCAAGTTTTCTCGCCCCTACGATTGTGCTAGTGCTGTGATCTACAACCCTCAAACTTTCCCCGAAAGCTGTCCAACCACTCATCCACCTCTTCCATACCTCTCGACCTCACCCCTCTCAGATTTCCCCCACTTTTGTTTTCGATTTTTCTCTCTCCTAGGCTTTCTACCGCCGCCAACCACCTTGAGCTCCATTTCTTCCCGACCCTCTACTTTTCGTCAAATATACCCCCACCTAAATATGTCTCCGTAGCACCCTTCGTTCAATTCATATCTACCGCCTTGCACTGTGCTAGCCACTGCGTCCTTCGCCATGCTCCTTCCCTCCAAACGCTGCCACAGTAAGAACCACCACCTCTTGCATTTTCTTTTCAATTTCTGGCTCATGTTCACGATCTGGTTTTCTAAAATTTGCCATCTATGTAGCATCACTTACACGTATATGCACACACACAGATTTCCCCTAAATCCTAGAGGAACTAAATGGTTCTCGAACTAAATCTTTAAAATACTCGTAGATGGAAAATTTGTCAATCTATATTGTGTAGTTTGGTTAGGAATGTGGATCTGTGGTTATGGGTCGTGAAGCATTGGGAATAAATTGTAGTGGTTGTGAATCTACGGCGGAGGGCCCCGTGAAGTGTTGGGAACAAAATCTATTTGTGAGATCTGGAGGACCATGCGAACCATCTACGACTAGTATAAGGGAGGCTACGAGAGCACCATTTGTATGCAAAATCAACAACCGTGGGTTTGGGCTTAGTGAGGTTAAGTTTCTTGGGCATGTAATCTCTCAGGAGGGAGTTGCCGTGGATCCCAGTAAAACTGAAGTAGTAATAACCTAGCTGCGTCCCACAACAGTACACAATCTCATAAGCTTTTTGGGACTTGCGGGATATTATCAGAGATTTGTTGAAGGTATTTCTAGGCTTTTTGGGTTTTCTTTTTCTTTTTCTTTTTTTTTTTGGGTTGCTTAAAACTTTGACTATGAAGAATCCTGAGTTTGTTTGGATCGAAAGGTGTGAAAGGAGCTTCTAAAAATTGAAGAGAAGACTAACCACAACACTTATATTGGCACTGCCAGAGTTGCAAGAGCCATTGGTAGTTTTCCACGACGGGTCCAAATTTTGTCTGGGGCACGTCTTGATGCAAGAAGGGAGAGTTGTGTCGTACGCGTCACATCAATTAAAGGATCAAGAAAGAAAATATCCCATACATGATTTAGAGCTAACTGCAGTGGTCTTTGCATTAAAAATCTAATGGCGTTATCTATACGACAAAGCAGGTGAAGTCTATACATTTCTTCACTCAGAAAAATCCCAAAATGAAACATAGGAGGTAGTTAGAACTAATCAACAACTATCAGTGTGAGATCAAGTACCATCCAGGAAAGGCTAACCAGGTTGTCAATGCTCTGGGTTCTAGATCTCAAATGGTTGGTGCAGATGAAGCATCCTAAGTAGATTCTCTTCTTTATGGAATGAGGAGACTGTTATTGGAGAGCTCTCAACAAGAAGAGGTCAACACCTCTATGCAGGAAGTTAGAGTTGTAGACTTTAGAGAATTGAAGACTCATCAAAAGAGGGACCCAAAACTATTGGATATCTGAGACTCAGGGAATTGAGAGGGCCAATGAATTACAATCTTATTAGAGATGGTACCTTTTTGTTCAAGAATCGTAGAGTGATTCCTGTAGATTCAGAAGTTAAAGAGAAGATACTTGCTAAGGCCCATGCGGCACCTTACTCGGTATACCCAGGGAGTACAAAAATGTATTGGGATCTATAGAAAACTTTCTAGTGTGAAGGAATGAAGAGAGATATAGCCATGTTCGTCAAAAGGTGCCCTATCTGTCGACAAGTATAAGCAGAACATCAGAGACATGTCAGGAGCTTACAGCCTCACCTGATCCCCGAATGGAAATGGGATGACAGAGCAATAAACTTTGTGGTGGGTTTTTCGCGAACTCCGAGTGGGAAAAATGATAGTTGGGTGATTATTGATCATTTGACCAAAAGTGTCCATTTTCTACTAGTCACCAATACAGACACCTAGGGAAAGTTGACCCAGTTATACATGAAGGAGATAGTCAGGTTGCATGGGATACCTAAGGCCATCATATCAGATCGGGACCAAAGGTTTACATCGCGTTTTTGAAAGAGCTTACAAGCTGCAATCATCCACAAATGGATGGCCAATCGAAATGAACTATTTAGACTCTTGAGGATATGTTGAGAGCATGTGCTTTAGAATTCAACGGTAGTTGGGAAAATCACCTACCCTTCATAGAGTTTGCATACAACAACAGCTTCCTGACTTCTAATCAGATGGCACCCTATGTGGCCCTATATGGAGGAGGAAGTGTAGATCACCTATGTACTGACGAGGTTGGTGAAAGCAAGCTCATTGGGCTAGAAATAATTCAAGAGATGATGGAATAGGTCAAGATCATAAGAGACAAGATGGCGGTAACTTAGAGCTATCAGAAGAGTTATGTAGATACACGGAGAAAAGACTTGTCATTTGAAGAAGGGGACTGGATATACCTTAAAGTATCGCCCATGAAAGGGGTTAAGGCTTCATTTGGATCCCCAACTCATCCCAACTCATCTCAACTCATCATTACACCTTTTTCAATCCCAATACAAAATATAATAAACAATTGAACTTTTTCAAATCCCAAAACAACTTTAATATTAAAAAATAATATTCTAACAATATTTTATCATCTCAACTCAACTCACTTCAACATCCAAACTCACCCTAAATGGTTTGGAAAGAAAGGGAAACTTAGTTCAAAATATGTTGGACCATTCCATATAATGGAGAAGATTGGCCCCGTGGCTTATAGGATTGCACTACCATAATATTTTGGAGATGTATATGATGTGTTCCACGTCACCTCACTAAAGAAGAGCTTTGGACAATAGGAGCCTTGGTTAGTCAATCCTGGTAGCAGCCAACTTTTAACCTTATGTATAAGGAAGCTCCAATGCAGATTTTGGATTGGAAGGAACAGAAACTAAGGTCCAATATAATACCTCTAATGAAGCTTTCATGGGGAGATCCAGCAGCTCAAGATTTTACTTGAGAGAGAGAAGTTNAAAAGCTGAGCCTCTCACGCCTTTAAAAACAACATCGTTTAACCTAAAGGGGAAAAACCCTAAAACTTTTGCTCTCTTCTTCCACCCTTCTCTCCCTCCCGCCACACCACCCCAGCCTCCCTCTCTTTCCATTTTCTCTTCTGCACCTGTGACCCTGTAGCACCACCCTCACCCACCACCACCTCACCTACACATTTTAAAGCTACTCCCTTCTCCTTCGCTACCACCTAACTACCATCCGCATCCCCAGTTGAAGCCAAGCACAAAAACCCACCTAAAATGGCCTTTCTCGACCCTGTGACCACTGCTATGCATACCAATCTCACTCGTACACACATAGATGGACCACCAGCCTCTCCACCATGGCATGTACACCGCCTAGCTTCCCCAATTGTAACCTAGGGTTGCTTTTGTCAAGATCGAGCCTCAGGGCCTATAAATAGCCAAGTGGCCCTGAGGCTCCACCACCTCCAACACAACCTCAATGTCTCATTTCCCTCTCAATCTCTACCTCCACACTAAGATCTAGCTTTCTCTCCCTCTCAGACTCCATTTTTCTTCCATTTGTGAATTTTCTCTCTCCTAGGGTTGTGCTGTCGCTGAGATCCACCACCTATAGATGCTCACTGAAAGTTTTCCAACCACCCACCAACCTCCTCCATACCTCTCGCCTCACCCCTCTCAGATTTCTCCCACTTTTGTTTTCGATTTTTCTCTCTCCTAAGGTTTCCGTCGTCGCCAACAGCAACCACCCACCTCGAGCTCCACTTCTTCCCGACCCTCTACTTTTTGTTAGATTTACCACTGCCTAAATATCTCACCATAGCACCCTCTGTTCTATCCAAATCTGCCACCTTGCATTGTGCTAGCCGTTGCATCTTTCGTCATGCATCTTCCCTCCAGACACTACCATAATAAGCACCACCACCTCTTGCATTGTCTTTTTAATTTCTGGCTCATGTTCACGACCTGGTTTTCTAACATTTCCCATCTATATAGAGAGACATACATGTACATGAAAACACATGGATTTCCTCTCAATCCAAGAGGAACCACCACGACCAGAAGCTTAGGACTTGGCACAGTGCGATCATCAAGAAAATTACCTACACGATTGTAAGTGGTTCTCGAACTAAATCTTTAAAATACTCATAGTTGAAAATTTTGTGAATTCGTGTTGTGTAGTCTGGTTGGGGATTGCTGGTCTATGGCTGTGGGTCATGAAGAGTTGGGAACAAATTATAGTAGTTTTGAATCTGTAGCCGAGGGCCTCGTGAAGCGTTGGGAACAAACTTTGAAGCTGTTGTGATGATGTGATTTGACTTGTTGTGGAATTGTTTGTTTTGTATAAATTCATAACTAATGCTATTATTATGTCATTAATTTATTAAATGTAGAATGTCTGCATTACAACTGTTACCTGCCACTAATATTTTCATAATTGTGCTCTGTTATTGTATATGCTGAAAAGTGAAAAATTTGTGGTTTTTGCTATCATACGAATATTTTTTGGGTGCATGCATATCATGACCCCAATCCGAGATTGGGCATTATTTCGGTAGAGCTTCTCTGGTCACTCGATAGCACATAAAATTGAGTGACATCCCCTAGGTTGTCGTTAGGGGACAACGAGCTCAGGCAAGACAGAAACTCTCTCAGGTTGACTCTGTTGCCTCTCTGCTAGTGGAGGCTAAAGAATGCTTGGTCACATACGCACTAGGTGTGGAGCTAGTTATCGCTTGTTACGAAATCACATGCACGGTCGTTACTCGTGATGTGACAATGGGAGCCAGAGTTTGCAAATGGTCCATAGGGAAGACCATGGTGCATACCTTAATCGAATGGATACTTTCAAACTAAAATGTGATTTTCAGGTGTGTGGAGTCTTGTGTGAGAAATGTGTATATACTATTTATATGCAAAATTACAATGTTATCATCCTCTTAAATTTCTACTTCGTTTAATTTTCATATTTCTCCACCTACTTGCATGTTTATTGCTAGTTTTGATTTCACTTACTAAGATTTTGCGAAATCTTATTGTGGTGTCCCCACCTGCGGTTCTATCTCGTGGAACCGTAGACTTTGATGCAGTGGGGCATTAGGAGCTAGGAGGTCGAGCTCCATCCGAAGAGTGAAGACTAGGGTTCTTTCTCCTTTTGTAATAAGAGTTATTAATATTTGATTTTTTTATTTATTTTGTTGGATGACTGTAATATTCTTTCATGGGAGTTTGGAGGACTTGTGGCTTTTGGGTAATTGGTTGGTGATTTAGCTTTAATTTTTAGTACTATTAGAATTATTGAGTTTCCTTTTTATTCTTCCACTGCGAATTAACTGCACACTATTATATTGCATATATGCACACACTTATTTTCACAATGCTCTAGAAGTGTTTGACCCGAGCAGCCAATATCCTAGTGTCACAAGTTCCACCAAAATACAAGCGGAGGTCCAGGGTGACACAATGTGTGTATGATATATGTATTGATGTTGGTTTTGATTGTCATTAATCGTTAAAATTTATAGAATTAATTTATTCATTCTAGTTCTCCTATTGAAATGGATGAATCTATTGATATTTCTAGCACTACCTTAAGTTTCATAACTAATGACTTTATGAATATCATTCAATATGGTAGGAAGTGTGGAGAATACATAGAAGAGATGATCCAAAATTCATACAAAAATGATAGCTACCAAACTACCAAGTAAGAAACCAGAGAGAAAATCAAGAAAACAAGAAAGCTAGTTGAAACAAAATTCTCAATATGTACTATGATACTGTAACACCCCACTTAATTAACCATTCGATCAACCCTTAAGCATTCTAGATTAGACTTTTAATCTTGGATTATTACTTGCATTAAGGTTGATAGTGAGGTTAATCTTAATCTGGGCACTTAGTACCATTAAGCTAAGGATTAGAGAAGTAAGCCCGTTAGTGAATTTAGTGAGCCTTTTAGGACCTTAGAGCATTCATAGTCCTAGCCCAAGAAGCCTTGAAACTAAGCTCATAGGGAATTCAAGACTTGGTAGCTAGTCTTGTTCCAAACTTAAGGAAGGCATAAGGCCTTTGGGCCAAACTTGGTGTAGAATGGACCCATGGCCCAATTAGGCCAAATCAAACCTTTTCAAGCCCATCTTAATTGATCTTGAAATTTCTTTTTAACCCTAAAACTCTGAAAATGAGGTCCCTCTCATTCAAGCCCAATAGCCCATAAGCCATGAACCCACACACTTGGCCCTTTTAAGCCCACAAGGCCCAAAGTCATATTTGGGTTTATTTCACTATTTAACTTGAAAGCTCAATACACCATACCATTAGTTTTCTTAAGCCCAAATTATACCCTAAATTAAGTTTTGAAAGTTAGCTAAGACCATTAACCATCATACTTGAAGTTAGTGAATTTTAAGCCCTGTTTTGAAGCATTTTGTTTAATTATACCTTAATTATACCCCATCTAAACCTCCCCACATGTCATTAAGGAAAATGACATATCAAACCCAAACTTGCATCAATTGGCTATTGTGTATCACCTTTGAGTACTTGGACTGTTTTTCCTTTAGGCTCAATATTTTTGTGGCTTCAACTCAAGGGTAATATCGTCCTTAGACATCTCATGAAAACGGTTCCACAAACCAAACCAAGAAGCCAAACCAATGGCACTTTAGTCAAGTTTGAGTGGGAACCGGTTGGGTTGGAATTTAACCAACCATCTGCCTTGTTTGAGCTACCACCCCACACCACCTCCCTCACTACCCAATCCCCAAGAGGTCCCATGACCATCATGAGAATTTTGACTCAGTTTTTCCCACCCAAAAACCATCCAAAATTGAACTCAAAAACTGCCAAGCAAAAACCACCTGAACCCGCCTGTTTGCAAGGGTGGTTTGATTGACTTGTGGTCATCTGAATCATGCCCCACGACCTGGAAACCTCTACAAAACCATTGTAGCTACAATGATGAGGAAATCATAATGGTTTCAGTCCACTATTCCCCCTACACAAGATTACATAAGCTATGGAAAGCAAGCTGAAAAATTTTCAGACTAGTGCACCGCCCACTTCACCCAATCACCAAGCATCCAAGCCAACGTCTTCTCCCCTCTTGAACCCTATAAATACCTCTCTCACTTCCTTATTTCCTTAATACCTCAGCTCCAAGCTTCCTTTTGAGTCTTGAGAGCACTTCTCCCCCTTAGAGATCAAAAGAGTGAAACCGAGTGAATTTTGGTAAGTTCTTGAGTGTTCCTGAGCAAGGATGTCTTAAGTGCTTGGAAGGCCACGAAATTTGTAATTTTTCTTTCTCTTGATCTTAGTTAGTATGTAAAGCTTTGTTTCCAAGTTTTGGTACAAAATTTGATTGAATTTTGAGAAGGTTATCATGCTTAGTTCAAAATTGGGTCATTAAAGGGTGGTTTGAATGATTAAATGATTTTAAGTGAAAATTTAGCTATAAAATTTCTTAAGCATGATTTGATATGATTTATTATTTTCTTAGAATGATTATGGAAGGTTTAATTTGTGATTAAAAGCTTGCCATGAAAGGTTTTAAATCTATCTTGTTTTGATCATCAAGTATGAATCAGTTTTGAATAAATTTGAGATTTAGGTTATCTTAGCCATGATTAAGTGTTGATATGAACTTGATTATCCAATAATTAGCCTTAATTATGTCATTAAAGATGTTAGTGATCATTTGTGATTAAATAAAATCTCATATGCCTGCATTCATAAGGATCAATAGTTGAAAACATACTTAGGCATCAACTAGAGTGCATGCCACGGGTTGGGACTGTTTGGGAAAATTTCACTTTGATTTTTGAAAATACAAGGGCATAGGTGGTTTTAGAATGCCAAAAATATGAATTCTATAAATTTTGGTTACATTTGAAGTTCGTTTACAATTAGTGAAAATTTAGGACCTTCACGGCAATTTTTGTAAATACCCATTTTTGAAATCTTTGATTTTGAACCTCAACCATAGAAGTATTAATCCTAACCTAGCTCGTACTTGATTTCAATAGCTATGATGTTTTTTCAAACCACTCAAGAAGTTTGTAAGTTGGCCTCTAACTTACACCTTGATAGATTATTTATGAATTATTGATAAATATTTTATTCATATTTTAATTATCATTTTGAGTATAAAATATCATGTTATATGATATATTGAGTGCATAATTACATGACATGTATATTTTTCACCATTTTTTCATATTGCATCTATACATGTCATTCTTGCATGAAAGCTTGCCACATATGCACATATCATGAAAAACATTTTTCAAGTATAGTATGAAAATAATTTTTGTTACAATCCTAAAGGCTAGGATGGGGAATTATCCTAGTAGAACTCCTCTATCCACTCTGGAGTATTTAAGAATGAGTTGTAACCCCTAGATTGATGAAGAACAGTCAACAGGTCTCGAATGGGTTCTTTTTAAAGAACGCCGGAGCGAAATCAATATGTTATGACAACTAATACTAGTGGGTGTACATGTTATGATATTATGTTATATTTACCAATGCATTGAGAACAAGTCTATAGATAATTTAGTTTCACCGTGAGTTGTACTACAATCACCGGCAAGTACTCATAGTGCATATGGGAAACTGTGATGTTACCACACGTTATGATGTTAATTATGAATTGCTAATAATGATGAAAGTTTATGATGAAGTTATGATTTTAAAAATGATAGCAAAAATATTTACTGAATGAAAACCTGGTTCTCCATTTTTCTAAAATGTTAAGGAATCTGGATGGGAGATATGCATACTGATTTTTCTGCATCTCATACATTGCCTATTTATCATGTTTCATGTTTAATTTATCTTTGTTCAAACTAGTTATTTAACTTATTGAGATTTCAAGTAAATCTCACCCTTTATGGGACCACTATCATTCCACTCGGAATGATAGAAGTTGTCTCAAGACTCGAGGAGGACGAGATAGATAGAACGCTGGATCCGCAGGATTGAGGAGGAGCCGATCTTGAGAGGAATTAGATTTAATCCTGATATTTATAGCCCAAGTCCTTCATGCTTTAGATTGCATTAAGAGAATGATTGGACTTTAACTCTTAGTTGTACTAAGTCTATGCTATATTGGTATTTTGAACTTGATGATTACTAATGAAATTTGGATATTTTTAGTTATTCTAGCATAAGTTATACTTTCACCTTTTAATTCCGCTATAATTATTGCATACTTCTAGTTGCATACTAGGATGCATTGCATATCAATTATCATGTACAGGGGTATGTAACCTTATGCTGCATATCCTAATGCTCTAAGTCTCCGTTCCATCCTAAGCGAAGATTGGGGGCATCATAGACACCCTCGATCCCTGGTTGTGATATGGCAGAAGGCTGTGACGTTGGAATGTGCATCGCATGGGTTACACCTCTAACGTTCTACGTAACATTGTGTGCTTTTATGCTCGACACACATGTAAAAATAATTGTAGCAGAAAGATTTGATATATGTCATAACTAAAATATTAGTCCAATAGAAAACAAACTTAGAACAACAAACTTGACATCAAAACTATCCATAAGTCACAACTCCACATTAGTCAGGGCGATACAGACCATAAGATGTTCATCAACTTGCTTGAAATAATAAACATGATTAATACAGAAGATGATAGACCAAAACGAGGATAGGCCCCCATACTACTCTTCGGGCTGCACTGGGTCTTCTTGCTTGTAAACAACTTCATTTCCTACATTTGCATCAAAATCTACATTTTCGGGGAGTGAAACCGTAGTGGGCCGACCACAGTGAGATTTTTAAAAAAATCTAGCACATTATATATCATGACAAAACTTGAAATGCAAGTAAATGACAATGAATATAACTAGTATGGACTTCAGGAAAACCGAGTAGTAAATCATACATACTGAGATGAGAGCCCTCGAGCAATTAAAAGTATAAAAAAATTCATGGAGAACTTGCATCCAATACTCAAAACATCACACAAGATTTTAACTCAAGGACTTTAGGTCCTTCCAATAGCATGAAAACCATCTTACAAACCCCCATTTTTTTATTAATATGTGCACCATGGTCTCCCATTAAAAAAGCAGTACACACACCCTGGATCCTTTCACTACACCATAGGTAACAATCGCATGTATGAGTTCGATATGAGTAACACTTGGAGTAACACTTGGCTTCGCACTTGTACATGATCACATCATCCTCTAGCCTCTACCAGCCAACCACGGTTTTGACTCGAGAGCGTTACCGTCTCGCCCAAGCCCTTTGTTCTCCCAACGACAACCTAGGGAATGCTACTCAATTATTAGACCCTCCCGAGTAACTAGATGAGCTTCACTAAAATAATGTCCCATCTTGGCTGTGGGTAGTGATTCACGCGCACACCTACATAGTCCTCTTATAATTAGAAACAGTAAACATTTTGAAATAATAATATCATCTTTTTATAAAACAAAAAGTAAATCACCTCAACATAATGATATAGTACACATGTGGATAACCCAAAATCAATGCATCATGAATACATTATGCTTTAGTATTTCAAAGACAACAAGATAGCCAGTTAAAATACAGCATGCTCACAACCATTAATCATGATTGTAAGCATTGTCGCTGAGAAAAACCTACCTTGGTAGTGAGTTTTACTGAATCAATCATTGGTGGGCTGGCTTCAAGTGGTCCAATGACTACCTCCGACGTCTTAGTGAGTCTAGGACTTCAGGGAAAAAGGATGCTCCGAGTAGTGAAAGTTCACTTAGGATTTGTCGTTGGTGTGTCGGCTTCCTTTGTTTCCATGGTGAATCTGGCCATCCAAGTGTGTGTGAGTATGAGTTTGACTTGTGGAGTTAGGGTTTAGCTTCTCTCTTAGAGGTTAGAACAGATGAGATAGAGAGTGAGTTTCTGGGTTTCGAAAATCAGACTGTGGGAGTGAGACCAAGTGAGATGGAGCTTTTATATGGAGGGAATTGCCCTCATGGGTCTTAGAGCTCTTGAGATGAGTTGGTTGATTGACCAGCAAGCATCCATTGTCCAAGTGTACACTAGATGAAGGGAGTGTCAGAGACGGAATGGACGTGCTCCTCAAGTATCACAAATTAGGCCAAGGAGATGGAAAGCTTAGTCTGCCGCTTGTGAATGTCATCCACGTGGTGAAAAGCTTTTGCCCATGGTTGGGTGCTTGGTGTTCGAGTCTGTGATCCCTCTGGCCTATACACACCTCTCATAAAATGTTGCCGTTTGAGTTTGAGATTTTTTGTGAGAATGCCTGCTTGCTTTCAAGCATTCCCGAAATTCTTCCAAGCATGCCCACTCATTCTTGAGTGTCTTGCTTATGTTTCTCCATACAGTACGAGGTTGATCTACTCACATAGCTCAGATGAAAGGTAAGGCGAGGAACATATCCTGGGTATTTGCTTGGATCTATTTTGCCTTGCTCGTGGAACATGTTTCAAACTCTAGCTCACTTACATTTGCCCGCCCAATTGTCTTTGCTCGCTTTCGAATCTGCTTGCCTCGCATTATGCCCGCACTAACCATTGCTCTCCTAATGTTAATTCCACATACCTCTTGGCCCCTTTGTCAATGCTCACTTACTTCACTTACTTGTAGGGGTGATCTCAGTCCGGTCTGATTGGTCCCCAGGGGATTTTGTGGACCGGACCAAACCAGACTTATTCAATCCAAGGATTTTCCACCCTGGACTGGACCGAATAATGCATAGGACCTGACTAAACCAGTCCCTTTCAGTCCAGTCCAATCCGGTCGATTCGTTCGGTTGTCTGCTTTAAAAGGTAAGCAACCATAGTCTTAAAGCAGACAATAAAGTTTTGGGAAAGCTATGTTGGATCAAGATTAATGAAAAATGCCAAAATTTCACCCATTTTTATACCAGCAATATGAGCTCTTTAAGTCATCAGAAAGGAAAAAGAAATTATCTAAGAGATTGTAATTTGCAATATATAAACAAGCAGATGCAACAATATCTAAAAACAACAAAAACTACAAAATAAAATCAAGGCAGACAAAGTAACCTTCATATTAATGCTAGTAAGCGACGGAGGGACTGGAGAGGGCATCCGGGGCAGGGGCTACGAGTCACGACGGAGGGGCTTGCTTGCCCTTGCTTGAGCTCCTTTGCTCGCCCAGGGTCATGCTTGCCTAAGTCTTGTTTGCTCGTGACTTTTTGCTCGCCTTGATCATCTTACAAGGCTTTTTAATGGAAGCCTCACTCGCGCTCAGGCGATTACAGTCGTGTTGGCTGGATGAATCAAGGGCTACCTCGGGGCAACACCAAGATTCAGATGACTGATAAATGAAAATCAAGACTAACTCAGGCTAGCATAATAATCAATTACAATGCAAAAAATGAAATAAATAACACTAGGGCTCGGCTAGTCCTCCCCCAATTATTCCCTCCAAAGACTTCTTTTGAAATCCTAATCCAAAATAATTCAAACTTCTAAAATTAAGGAAACAATCCTAACAACTCATAAAATAAAGGAAACAAATTAACTAAATAACAAATAGATAAACTTCCTAATTTAAATCGGTTATATCCTCCAAATCGCCCAATCTCCTGAAATCATGGGATTTGCCCCTAGATTCTTGGGATTTTCCAACAACTCGGTCGTCCTCTAGGTGGCGAGTAGTTGCTCCTTGGTCGCCTTGCCTTGTGCGCTTAGAGCCTCCCTCCTCGCCTCGGACCATTTAGCTCCTCGATCGTTGCTCCTCGGTCACCTTGCCCTGTGTGCCCAGAACCTTTCTTCTCGCCTCCGCTTGTACACTCCTCATCTGAGCCTGATGAGTCCCTTCGATGGTGAGCATTTGGTCCTCAGTCGTTTTGCCTTGCGTGCCCAAAGCCTCCCTTCTCTCATCAGCTTGCACGCCCAGAGCTTTCCTTTTTGCCTCAGCCCATTTAGCCTTCCTAGTGGCATTGCGGATAGCCCTTCTCGCTTCTCCATCACCTTTGCTTGTGTCCGAAATTACGATTTTCTGCATACTTACCTTGCTTCCGCGTAAGGAGTTCCTACCTATGATGAGCCTGGTTCCCAGATGGACAGAATGCGTCATTTTATATACAAATAATCATACTAATATACACATGCAGTAAATAACTAACGCTGCTGACTGTTCATGATTAAGGAATGCTGACTCATATGTACAAGTGTCGACAAGAAGGTAAAAGAGTACGTACATAAAGGCCGATATTGACAAAAACATAATTATGTTTTACATGAGTGACATTTTTGTAAATAAATTTATAAAAGTATTATCATTTTACAAACGTACCCTCAATTTAAATCATAGTTGTGTGAAAAGTTGTAAAAATGATTGTACACGTCTTATTACTCAATTCCCTCTTGTTCGTAGATGATTCTTTCCCAGAATTTGGCGGGGCAATTATTGACTTCTGCTCTATCTCTTGCTCCTTGTCTTAAATGTGTGATACCAAAAGAACAAAGCTTTGAGCGTTTCAATCCGAGAAGAAAATATCCTTTTTTTCTCTTAAAGCAGCACTCCCCAAAGCAAAAATCACTATTATGGCTGGCCACCCAATCAAACAGTTCTTATATAGAATTTGGTCGTGGACATATTGGAAAATAATCAATTCTTAACTGTAACAGAATTCACCATTTGTTTATCTCAGAAGCACCCATTTAGTGTTTTTTTTTATAATTATTAATCTTACCATAAGTGAGTGATATATAGTTGCCCTCTACGATTTGTTGATTACTACCAGAATATCCTAATTCATTAAAATTGCAATAGTTGTTCTTTCATAAATATCCATAGAAATTAAGGTAAGTAATAATTTCCTGTCATCTCAATTTTTTTTAACATCTTTTTCTGGTGGTACCAATCTAATAGCTTGATCATTATTAACGTACGGTTTAGATAGCGAGATGATGAGATGAGATGGTTTTAGATAAAAGTTGAAAGTTAAATAAAATATTTTTAGAACATTATTTTTTAATATTATTATTATTTTAAGATTTGAAAAAGTTAAATTGTTTATTATTTTGTGTGAAAATTTAGAAAAATTTTAATGATGAGAAGAAACACTTTCACTATCCAAACGGAGAGTTCGCTGCCCATAAAAATTGATTTAGTTACATTAAATAAACAGCACGTATGGAGCATAATAATCAATGATATTAGCTACCTTAAGGTGGCATTTAGATTTCCCACCATGAATTTCTTATCAAATTAATGTTCCATAATTTTTTAATATTGAGATATGGGTGATTTAATGTCATTCCTTATTATATTAAAGCGAAGTATAGTTGATATTCAAGTTCATTGACTTAATTACAAAGTGTAATGATCTATTAGTTGAATGTAAAAAACAAGCTCGATTGACATTGTAATGAAATTTGTATTCCTCATGGACCACTTCAATACATCTTCAAAATTGTTAAATTATAATCTTATTAGATGAAATACTGATCAATTTGTTCACTAACCTTGAGGTCGGAATTTGCAAATCATGATTGGCACTTATGATTTAGATCTCTTGCGCAGTGTTTCCACTAAGTATACCCTAATCATATTTACAAATGATTTGAAGGCTCTATAATTATAATTAGATGAAATATGGAAATAAGCACGTCATTTAAATAATAGTACATTAATCTAAAAATAAATAAACAAGTCAATTGGAATAATATTCAAGTCAAATTTATTTTAAAAACACAACCCTATATGTCATGCATCTCATCTCAATAATCATTACGATTTTTCCAAACTTCCACACAAAATATAATAAACAATTCAACTTTTTCAAATTCTAAAACAAAAATTATATTAAAAAATTATATTCTAACAATATTTTATTCAATTTTCTCATCCCATCTCATGTGTAACAAAACGAGGTCTAAAAACCTCTCACGTACAAATATTCGAAAAAGCATCTAAGTGTATGGAACAAGTCTCTCTCCACTTATAATCTTTTTTTTATTGGTAACCAAAATCTCTCCCAACTTGTAATCAATCCCAATAATCCTCAATTCATCCCCTAATATGTCAAGGAAATTTAAAATGCCACCAACAGCTAAAAATCACCTTACCTTGAAATCTTTCAAACTAATTGATTTGTCATCTCTATACTCGCCTTATGATTAGCAAAAACTAATTCAATCTATTCACGAGTTACATTGTCATTGGTTGAAGGGAGCTCAAGTCAAGAAGATGACCAGAGCCAAGCTGGGTTCAAGTGAAGATCAGCAGCTTAGAGAGGGTTCAGACTTCAGAGGAAAAGGTTGTTAAAAGTAGTTTGTCTTGGTGCAGGCAGTCCATTTACAAGTAGAGAGAATCTGTGCTTTAATTGTACGATGTCGTTTTGAATGTAATTGTAATTTTCTCAAAAATATAAATTTTAATTGTAATAAGGAAAGCGATACCGTGTCGTCTTTCGATTGTAAATGTGATACGTTGGCGTTTTGTCTTTTAATTGTAAGTGTAATACGCTACCGTTTGGTGAAGAGTATATAGTTGGAGAGAATGAGGGAATGATCATAGAAGTTCATTTCAGAATCATCATCTTCTTCTCTCTATCTCCTCTCCTCTCTATGTATCTCATCTCTTTCTATTCTTCTGGAAAAAAGACTATCTCGAACACAATCAAGAGTTCGTGGGTCCATTACATACATATAATCAAATTATAGCATCATCAATTTGTTGCTCTTACCTTGAACCAAAATCACTTTAATTTACCAAACCACTAATTTCATCCTAAAGTATATATATAGGACAAAATGTAAACCGTATGCAGGTATGCAGTTAGACTCACTAATATGCATTTTCATTTCAAGAACAAACGGTAGTTAGACAAACTCTCTTAGGATAAATTTCAATCCCAATCGGTACATACCACTTCACTGCAGCGTCCCGGGGGGGCGGAGGGGAATTAAGAGAATTTAAAGTTAGTAATGACCGAAATTCAGGCTCCTTTCTGAGGCAGCGTTTCAAATGCAGAGACTGTATTCTCAAATTTAATCCTATGCAGAGGGGCACCACTTTGCTTGATAGCACAAGCTGTCTTGTCTTCAAGGGGGCAACGTGCTTTCAGCATGGAGAACACGTGATTATTCAGTCTCCTTGCTTTCTTCATTGCTTCTAATAGTGCTTCCCACCCCTTATTTAAAAATAAAAAAACATGCATTCATAAACACCACAAAAGGCATTGTAAAGAGAAACTAGATTAATGCCAGAACTTTCCAAGGGTTTTAATTTATACTGCACTGGGTTTTAGAAAGTTCCAACATTTTTAATTTGGAAATAAAAATAATAAGAAAAGGAGTCTTCCTAATTATTTTGGAGCAAATTTGGGATATATATTTAAAGAATCAAGATAGGTTTAAAAAAAAAAAAAAAACAGAGAATCATTTTAGCTTGTGGTCTAAAACAACTAGTATGAAAACCGTAAGTTCACAACAAAGATATACTTTACCTGAGCAACATGAACTTTATGTGTCTGTGTTATTGATGCAGCCTCCACTTCAGCAACATTGAGGACCTGATATGAAAAATCAAAAAGCTCAAAATGTAGCTGTTGCCCAAGCAAGTATACTACGGTGCAAGCACCCCAGGCAACGGAATCACCCAGCACTTCGGTATTGTTTGATAATGCCTGAGTAGTCTCTTCAAGATATCCCTATATAGTACAAAGATTATAACATGTTAGCAGCAAAAAAGACATTCAACATTTGCATGCTCCTAGACCAAAATATGGAAGGAAAAAAAAAATGATGATTCACTGAAGCTTAGTCGTCAACTATTTCAACCAAAAGAATAATAGGGGCTCCGGGCAAAATTATTACTTGATACTCACAGCTGTCTTATGTCAATTATTTTTCTAAATTCTTTTAATCATTCTAAAGCTTCCCCACCAGGGACTTCTTATAATCAGGATTCATGCATTAACATTTTTTCCCGAACTGAATAAATTGTGCTCGCTGTGAACTGACATGATCATTTAACATGCCTGTCTCTCTCAATTGATAGGACAAATATATAGAACTAATAAGTCAGCATGAAAATGTTATCTAAAGATGCAAAATATGTACTTTCCATATATAATTATGGGTCTTCAGCACCGATTCTTCTTATAAAAGCATTGCAGAGTATATATGTTGATATACACCCTACAATAACTTAAACTCACAAGTGAAAACTTGCAGCAAATTCAACAGATATGCCCATTGAAAAAAGTTTATATATCAAATAATACACAGACAGATCAAAGACATTATGTGGACAGACCAAATATATAAGTGATGAAAGTTCTTTCTTACAATTTGAAGGCCGCTATATATACGGTAGAAATCCTTTGATGTCGTAATGTCGATAAACCCTGTCTTTGGAGCAGTACTCCACTTACTACAATATTTATCCAGTGCTGCACTTGTGAAAGCAAGGGTATATTCCAGCACGCTTCCAGTATTCATGTTAGCCTTGTATAAGAGATCTGATACAAAAGGAGACATTTAAACCCTCAAACTGGAGAGTCATCAAATGAATGAAACAATAACAGGGAAAATGGCAGACAGTTAAACCTACAGGCAACAAGCAGAGTGCACGCATTTTCAGGACTAGCATTAAAATTATGAAACACAAAGCTGACAGTGGTGTTTTTTTTAACTCTGCCTGTTTTCTTTTGCAATTAGCCATTCAACCAAAACTTACCGTTATGATAACGGCTTGGTGATTAAGCTCACTACTTCCAATGAGTTGTTTAAGCTTTTGAAATATGCAGCAGTTTAAAAAGGTATCAAAGAAGTGCTGCTGAGTTTGAACCTTGATTCTACATTACCTCCAATTCAATGTGTTGGGCCCAACTCATTTAGGGTAATCTAGGTCTAGGAAATGGCCAGAGATGCAAACTATGAATGATAAAATTTGGACCTGGATCAAACTGGCGAAAATCTTGTGCCACTCTCTCTCTCTCTCTCTCTCTCCCCCCAAAAGGGTCAATCAAGGGAAAAGTGCTGAATCAAGATTGAGAAATTATATCCATCAAAAAAAAAAAAAAAGATTGAGAAATTACTCTTTTTCCTTTTATTAGCCAGTAGGGGGGGCCCTTAACGTAAACTTGTAGCTTATTTCTATGAACTGTCCAAAGTAAACCAGTTCTGAAAGTAGCGGTTTAGGGAGTGGCTGACTGGCCCGACTTAATATATATTTTTTCTTTTGGAGAAACATATTTAATAACCAATGATTCAATTGAGAATACCAAAACATTTCAAAAATCGAAAGCTAAGAAGATAAAGAATCTGAAGAAAGTTAAAACAATGTACCACAAGTCAAGTCAAAGCATGAAGAGATTGCAGAAAAGAAAATGCTTAAACTCCAACAAAACAATTAAATCCTTTCAATTTGGCATTCCCAAAATTGCAGCTGTATGGAAAATGATCCCTCTTTGTTTCATGTGGTGTCTTTGGATGGAGAGAAATGGGTGGTTGCAGGAAATGTGTGGTATCCAACACCTTATTTTTCTGAGCTACTGTTATAGACTTCAATGGGATTAGTTTTCATGATCTTCTTGTATCCATTTCTAGTTCCAAATCATATATAGGTGTTCTCTTTGTATATCTCCTGTGTACTTGGGCTATGCCTACTCTCTTCTATTAATAAAATTTATGTAAACTACCAAAAAAAAAGATTCTGTGATTCATCTCTAGCCAAAGCCACCATAACAAGCTCAGGGGATGAGTCTTCCAACCTACCTCATTAGTTCTGTGAAATCCACCCGTGCCAAAGGGAAGTTTTATCAGAAACTGACGGTAGTAAATCCCATGCATCCAACTAGGAGAATACCGGTTCACCATTATTCATTTCCTCTAAATAATTTGAAACCATGAGTCCCAAAAACTTGCTATTAGCCAAAAAAAAATACTTGCATACAAAATAACACTAAACCCAAAATAGCTCTCCAACACCAAGAACTAAATGGTGGGCTTGTGCATACAGTGTACAAGTACAGATAGAATCAAGGTCATCAAGACTTTTATAGGAAGTATATACGAGATACACCTAAATAGAAAAGGTAAAAGTAAGAAGAAAATCCTGAAAACTAGGAATGTAAAAACAATCGAAGGGAGCCACCAATGTATAACAGATTTTGAAGTAAAGGGCATTTAGATCCACCACCGACTTCTCACAACTTCACAGGTCTTATCATTCATTTCTCTCCAAATACACCACATTAGGCAAGAGAGAATAAACTTCCACAAAGGTTCACTATAATGATTACCAAAATGCCCTCTCCATTTTCACATTGTTGCCTTAAGTGATTGTAAAAATGTATCCTAATCCAATAATAACAGAGGTGCCTTGCACAAGCCCTAGAAGAACCATTCCTATGGTAACTCAGTGTTTAGTGTTTCAGTGAGTTCCTTGTTAGAACTAGGCTTCACAGCACATAGAGGACACTACGAAAATAAATAGATGTTCATGAACATTTACCATTACAACTGCATCACCAACATCACACAGACCTTATCTTGACTTTTCTGATAAGTAAATGAATTTTATTCAATCTTGAAAAGTGGTGAAATCCAAGTCAACTGGGAGTATACAATAGATACACCTAGGCATTTAGATATAATCCCAAATATTATATTCCTCATTTCAATCAAATCAACCTTTGCATATTTAACTATAAGTTTATAACCTAACGGAGTCATTGATAGGGAACGGGACTGAGAACATAAATTTATTTTCTTTTTTTCCAATAAGTAAGAAGATCTTTATTAATAAGTGCAAAACACGTAACCCAAGTGCACAGATAGTATATGAGAGAGACACCTAACAAGTTGAAGAAAAAGATACTAGAAAATCATGTAAACTAAGTCCATAAAAGTTACAGATGTAGTCTGTAGGAGAAGATTATGAGTAAAAAGTTCTTGAGCTCCCCCGTCATCCATTCACGGTCTTCGAAGTCCAGAACGCAATTCCTAATTTTTTTAAGCTATGCCTAACCAAATTTTAATTTTCACACGATCATTATCTACTAAAATTGAAAAATTAATAATGTGATTCTAACTTTAAATCGTATAAGCCAATCCTCAATTTTGGAGACGATATTCGAGAGCCAAGGATGTGCATCAAACCTCCAATACTGTCCATTGCTCCAACCAGCACTTAGTTAAATAGACTTCCCCCGAAACGGCTTCAAACCACAGGATTGGTGTCTTAAAACTCAACCTAAAACCGAGCCTAGAGGATTATTTGCCCAAGTAATGGCCTGGTTTTTTCTCTTTCCATTAATGGTGGTGAAGGGAAGTTATTGGAAGTGTTGGCAACAATTCTCTGTCTCTCTGTCTCTCTCTATCTCATCCTCTTTGTACTTTTTCTTTTGGTTTGAATATCCAATACCTCCCAGGAATAGCTATTTGATACGTATAGTTTACTATTAATTTCATCAAGATTGGTTTTACGAAGGGAGAAGGTAGTGGGGAAGGTGAAACAGCAGGGGGAGCTGGAAGTTCTGAAACTGCAGAAAGTGATTCCCCTCTTTTGGGCATTATAATAAAAGCAAAAGCAAGATTGTAAGATGTGCAATTGCACGCACCTGCAGCTTCTGCCTGTTTTGATACGGTGTGGAAAGACATTGGATTTTGACAGTTAGGATCTGATGCAATTACAGCAGTGGCGGATGCAAAGAGGTTGACAACAGGGCTGCCTCCACCATCTTCATTATGCAATATTTGCCCATCTGCACCAGGAAACAAGCCCAACCAAGGTGCCGTTTGCATGAAATGTGTGGCATCCACTTCTCTCTGTTTAGCATCCAAGAATGGAGGAGTAAGAAGCAAGAAGGTAAAAGTAATAGATCATATAGGATGCACAATAATAGGATGGACGGAATTAAAACAATTAGCACCCTCATCATGCCTAATAACATTTTGCCTCACTGGATACAAAAATATGTAAGCAAATTAAATCTTTACCTTAAAGGCTTCTAATCTTGCCAATATCTTCTTTTTGCACACGATTGAATTTAGATTTATACTTTAAAGTTTCTATCCCATATCAAAAGTTCAAAGCACTAATAATACAAATCTGGGAGAACAGACAGAGTTTGGGTTGTCAAGGCATTAGTTTCTTAAAATGCATGTTTTCTTTCCCAAATGAGACACATTAGGGAATGGAAGGAGCATTTACTTTAAATCTCCTATTCTCTTTATTTGCAGTGCCACTTATGCCAAAGGTAGTAAAACAGTTTGAGAAAGACAGATTTGATGCTCCTACAATGTATAGCTGACCACAGGAAGCTTTCTGAAGCAATTATCTTGCCAAATAAGCATTTTTATAAAATGCAGAAAGCAAAGCTACCCACGTACTCTGGGTGTATACAAGCAGAGCATTAACTGAGGAGGTGAAGGAAAACAGAAAGAAAAAACTCTACATAAATAGAAAAGCTAGCACTATCCTTTTTTATAATAAGTGAAAAGCTTGCACTATCATTAGCCAACACCCAGACATAAAGTGTTCATAGCATGGTGGAGTAAAGTTCACCCTCCATCTTCTCCCATCTTCAAATCCGCAACATTGCATTCCTTCCGCACACCACATCACATAAAGCAGCCATCCTGCAGATTTATACACTGCAATGGCCCAAATCTTGACTGTGACCAACCAACCCAACTCCTCTATAGTTGGTCAAGCATTCCATTTTTAAGTCACGGACCCGAAACCTCATTTTTAATTTGGTAAATAACTTGAGTCAAGCGCATTTGAACTAGTTGGAGAACTTTTAAAGTCCAAACCTTATAATCATGATCATCTCATGGTAGAAGACGTTAAAGATAAGGGTGGATGGGCTCACCACTCAAGGAAGTACATATTATGGGGTGATCAATCACAGGGTTGATTTGCTAGAATTCTCGCAACATTCAAACTAATTGCTTTTTGATGGTGACATAACCATAAGCTCCAAAGTCACCAACCAAAGTTTGTTAAAAGATTCTAGAAAGAGGGCTTATCAATCTACTAAGAGTCCCCAAAAGTAGTATAGATTATACTCAACATTCTTCTTGCAGCCTGTGATACCTTTCCAAGGATGAAAAACTCCTACATACTCTTTTTAATTTTTTTAATCTGTCAACGTCATAACTGTTTTAAAATATTGCATACTTAAAGGAAGTCCAAGGATGAATGAGAGAAATATAATCCATGTATACTAAATATCACGTCTGTGCTTGTGTTTTACCAAAACTGCTAAAGAAATTCCAATGAATTGTAAATAGTTATAAAAAAAAATGCAAATTCAGGAGCCACTAATTTTCCTCGAATCTGAACTACATCTTTTCAGTTAGAAATTCCTGAAACATAGTTATTGTGATGAAGAGTTTAGGACACTGACCAACACAATATCAAGAAGTCCCATCCAATATATGACACTTCCGATCTCTTTTATCCCACGAAGAACTTCTGCTTTGAGCTCTGATTTCTTCCCCCAATTAAGATGTTCTTTCACAAGCCTCATACAACCTGTATATGTAGAATGAGGCAGAAACGCCAAATAGATGAGAGCAGAAAGAAGAAAAGCGCATTCATCCTAAAATTTAATATCTGAAAACATTAAAACCACCAGAAAATCACAAGCAATCCACAAACCCATTTTTTGCTCACCCTTACAATATGGTTATTGTTCTGAAATGCAAATCACTCAAGATCGAAGCATGCATTATGTTTTTGTCATCTTGAATTCAACTTATTCACCACTAGCAATACATAAGACTTGACCCAAGCACCTAGGTAATTTACAAGAGACAAACCTAATTAGAATGGGAAAAGAGATAAGAAAATCATGGAAGATCATCCTATTGCAATCTAGTGAAGTTTATGTTAGATGAAAGTCTTGTATCAGTTGATGATGTAGTGAACAGAATTACTCTTAAATAATTTCACAAACATGGTTGGACCCTTGAAAAAGAGTTCACTTCCAGTTATTCCAAAAATCCTGCAGTCTTGTATATTTGTAACAGGCCAACTGATACATTTGTCAGCTGAAGTTATTCATAGTAGTTTCAATATACCGGAAATGCATGCATCAACGCACCATACTAAATAAAAATAACACATGTATAGCCATGTCCAGATGTCTGGATATCACAAGTGCAGTGTCTAACATCTAATGTCAACTTAAGACTGTAGCATCAGTTCCTTAATTCTACCGACTGTTTTGGATTCAAAATGACAGGTTTAAATCCTGACATTATTGTGGAAAGTATTTTTTAGAAATTTTCAATTAGTCTATGTAATTAAATTCCGCTTTCCATTTTCTTATATATGCAAATAAAGCAACTTCTCATTTGGAGAATTTACATTTTTGCCATTTCTAAGCATTTTTTTTATTGGCACCAGGTGTCCGGGAACAACATCCCAACTAATCCTGGGGGTGCACAGGCCCTCGGCAAGGAGTTTCCCGCAAGTGCACCTCAGATAATTCAAGAGAAAAATCCCCTTGTCCGATGGCCCCTAGAGATTGTTTGCACCCAAGGGGATTTGAACCTTAGACCTGGGGGGAGCATACCCCCAAGCCCAAGTTCTTCACCACTTGAAGCAACCCCTAGGGTTTCATTTCTGGGCATATATACTACACTTCCTTAAAATATTTTATGAAAGCACAGGCAGACATTTTGATAATTAAATTATTTCATTGTTGTAAATTTGATATCTTTCTTTCTTCTGTTTGCTTAGTAATTAACTCCCACACCCTGCTTTTTAGCAGGAGATTTTCAAAGTTTGAAAGGTAAAAGAAAGGAACTCGCCAATTTTAAACAAACAATAAGAAAATCAACCTGACAGCTATCCCTCATCACCTGATATCTATATACAGAGGACATTAAATATTGACTGGAAATCATACCAAACGTAAATAAACAATAAATTATAAGACGACACGTCAATATATCGTGGTGGCATGCCTATTAGCTTTCAGTTAAATATAAGAAGTTTCAAATGCATTTCCACTTAGTATCAATGCAGGAACTACCAATGTAAATTCACAAAATTTGACAGCATTTCTACATCCCTAAATATATACTTTAGTGCATCAACAAGCTTTGATGCACTGGTAAGCTTTCACTGGTCAGAGCCTTGCAACATTGCTTTTCAAGCCTTCCTCAAAAGGAAGAAATTTGCATTCCATAGAATGAAATGGGGAGAAAGAAAAAGGTCTTCAATGAAAATTTGTAACTCCATCATGTACCTGCCACACCACCATCAAAAGGAAGCAATCCAATAGATTTTGGCAGTGCTTCTTGCAATCCTGTAATCATTGGTTCAATCATAGCTATCTGAAACATGCAGGCAAGAAACATTAGACAGAACCACTACGGTATACTATCTTCCATCAGAGCGTCAACATATAAAATACGAGACTAGGTTCATGCAAAACTAGAAAAAAAAATCAGTATTGAAATAGTGATGCGGCATGTTATAGTTCAGCACCTAATCTCTAAAAACTTTAGGGATTTGGACCTGGTTTAAGGTATACCAACAATTTAATGCAGATCTGTATACCAACAAATTTCATGTAATTAGTTGGTCACTTGGTTGTCATGTTGTATAATAATAGTCTAACAAATTGCATTAATTATTTTTTATCAGTAAATAAGAATTTTATTGATAATAGGCGAAGCCAAGTACACAAGACATATACAAGAGCCACACCTAGTCATGACTATCAAAAGATACAAGAAAATCATGTATGTTTATGCCATTAAAGTCTATTACAATCAACCGATGAAATAAAGTGTGAAGAAAAAAAGTTTTAAGCCCGTCCATTGTCCGTTCACGATCCTCAAAACTCCAACCGTTCCCCTCCACCATATGGACCACCATAGGTAGGTCGGTATCATCTTCCACATAGCTGCAATATGAGAGTTACCCCGGATGCCTAGCCAACTGGCCAAAAAGTCAACAACCTATCTTGGCATTACCCAAATAAGTCCCACTCTCACAAGACTCACCACTTTTCTTATACATGTAACGCCAATCCAATACAATGAGTCGGCGTTTCCTTAGATTATCTAAGGTAAGAATCTTCCCTAACGAAGCTGTCCATACAAAAAAAGAAGCTTTTAGGGGGCCTTAGTCTTCCATATGTTCTTCCCTAGGAATGTTTTTGTAGAGTGTGTCATAAGAGATTTATGGTACTACTGTACGGTAAATCTCCCCTTCTCGGATGGTGACCACATCATCTTATCTGCTCCTCTAGTCACTCTACAATTGTGCACAAGATTGAAGAAATCTGTAAATGTGTCAATTTCCCAATCTTGGGCAGCTCTAAGGAAAATGGCATTCCATTGGGGAGAGCCATTAGAGAAACCTATAAACTATGCTGCTGAGGCCACCTTTCTCTGTGCAATGCTGTATAGTATTGGGTAGGCTTCTTAGAGAATGGTCACTATTCATGTATAAATGTCATGTGTGTTTCACCATGACAGCACGGTTCCAAGCTTCGACATCCTTGAATCCAAGACCCCCTTCCTTATAAGGGAGGCAAAGGCTATCCCAAGCAACCTTGGCACCGCCCTTGCTCAAATCATCCCCCGTCCAAAGGAAGGATCTCATAACTTGTTCAATCTTTTTGGTAACACCTTTTGGAAGAATAAAAAGGGAAAACCTATATACCTGGATAGCCAAAAAAACCGATCTAACCAGCTGGGCCCTCCCTACATAAGAAAGAAATTTGCAAGTCCAGCTCTTGATTTTGGCGGTTATTCTTCCCACCAAAGCATTGCAATCTGCCTTTCTTAATTTGGAAGAGATAAGGGGGACCCCAAGGTACCTCACGGGAAGAGACCCCTCTTTGAAACCTAGGACTCCCAGCAAAGAATCCTTAGTATTGTTGTCAACACTGCAAGTACATAAACTACTCTTCCCTGGGTTGGGAGAAAGACCAGACAATTCCAAATTGATCAGGCAATCCTTGACCACTTGCGCCAAACATCTGTCTCCTTTGCAAAAGATGAAATTGTCACTGCGACTTAAAGGAGGCACCCAATGGAAGACCGAGATACTTCATTTGTAAAGTGGAGACTTTGCATCCCAGGATATTAGCCAAGATCAAAACACTTGGAACATTTCCACCAGAACTAATTCCTTTTTTTTTTTTTTGATAGGTAAAAGAGATTTTATTGATCCACGTAAATAGGCAAAACCCGAGTACGCAGGAAGTATACAAGAAAGAGCCTAATTACAAAACTACGTGCTACGAAGAGTAGCATAAAAGTCATTAAGACTCCTTCCATTCAATACAATAGAAGAGGCCCAAAGCAACAATGTATGAAAGAAAAAAGCCCTAAAACCATCCAGAGAGGATTCCCTATTCTCGAAATAGCGGCCATTTCTTTCGTTCCATGTGCACCACATTTACATAAAGGCACCATCTTCCATACAGCTGCGATATGGCGACTGCCCCTAATCCCTCGCCAACAAGACAAGAAATCTATCACCCTCCTAGGCATAGCCCATGCGATACCAAGCCTAGAGAGGATTTCATCCCATAATACCTTAACTACTTCGCAATGAAGAAGAAGGTGATCCGCTGATTCATTGTTGTGTTTGCACACGAAGCACCAATCCATTATGTAGAGTCCACTCTTTCTTAACTTGTCTATAGTCAGTATTTTACCATGGGATGCCAACCAACCAAAGAAAGCAACCTTGAAGGGCACATTGTTCCTCCAAATGTTTTCCCAAGGGAAGGCATAGAAAGTGTGAGTCATCAAGGCCTTGTAGTGTGAACGAACTGAAAACTTCTTGTTCCCTATGCGTGTCCAAAGTAATCTGTCCTCCCCTCCTACCCTTTGTTTCAGCGCATATAACATGCTGTAGAAATCAGTAATGTCTCCCACCTTCCAATCCTGGACAGCTCTAGTGAATCTCACGGACCAATGAATGGAATGAGCAGTACTGCACATATTATCAGCCACCGAGGAATCCTGATCAGACACAATCCTCTAAAGAGAGGGGAAAACGTTTTTCAAAGCATATCCCCACACCAAATATTGTGCCAAAACCTTATTCACATGCCCCTTCCCACCACAAACCTGCAGTTACCGAGAAAATCATCCCAACCATTCCGGATAAGTTTCCAAACTCCCACGCCATAAGCCCCTCTTACTTCCTTAGAGTACCAACCTCCCCAAACGCTGCCATATTTGACATCTAGAATATTCCTCCAAAGAGCATCTCCCCTCTGATGATAATGCTATAACAATTTTCCAAGAAGTGCCTTGTTGAAGGTTCTCAATTTTCTTATGCCCAACCCACCGCAAGACAAAGTGGTGCATACCTTATCCCATTTAATCAAATGGAATTTTTTTGCATCCTCTATCCCTCCCCATAAGAAATCACGGAAAATCTTCTCCAGTCTATTCGCCACCCCTACAGGCATAGGAACTAATTCTAACTAGGTAAGATTCACTTTCAAGCCCGCTGCCACTTCAAAGCAAAGTAAAAGAGCCCACAAAGCTTAAATGTGATTATGACTAGCCCCAAAGAATACAAGAGTGTCATATGAAAATAAGAGGTGGGTCATCTCAAGTGTGCCGATTGTTGCATCCACAACAATAAAGCCAGACAGAAATCCCCCTTCCACAAGACCTGCGATCATTTTAGTAAACGTATTCATCATGAAAACAAAAAGTAATGGAGATAAGGTATCACCTTGCCTCAAATCCCTCGAACTTCTAAAGAAACCCATTGGGATACCGTTTACCAAAATAGAGAAACGTACGGTGGAGACGCAAAATTTGATCGAAGAACACCATCTCGTTCCAAGTCCACACCTCTCAAGCATGTGAAACAAAAAATTTCAATTTACACGATCATATGCCTTCTCCATGTCAAGTTTGCATAATAATTCTGGTTCACCCAACTTGATGCAACTGTTCAAACATTCATTGGCAATGAGCACCAAGTCAAGAATTTTCCGACCTCGTATGAATGCATTTGCCAACCACTAAAGCAAACGGGTGGTTTGGGGGTTAGAAGTTTGACTCAATTTAACAAAGGTCCATTCGGAAGTTGTTATGTCATTCTTCATTGGAGAGGGAAGCTTTGAGGGGAGTGCGCTTTGTGGAGAGTGGAGACAACTAGAGAAAACAAAACATGATACCATTTCAGGTTTTGTCAGATACAAAGTGGGCAACGGAACCAAGTTTTGCCATGACTTATGGTGTGGGGATGACTACTAAAGGAGTCTTTTCTAGAGTTTTTCAGTATTGCTTGCAATAATGAGGCATGGGTAGAAGAGAACATGCAGTATTTTAATGGAACTCTTCATTCTTCAATTGAATATATCTTTTGTTGGATCCGTTTAGGATTGGGAGGCAGAATTGTAACGGCATTTTGAATTGTTATACACCCTCAGATTGAGACAAGATGGTAAAGATAGTATATGGTGGATTCCTTCGTAAAGAAAGGATGTTTGATGTTAAGTTGTACTATCAAGCATTATCCATGTGGGATGATTCTCATTTTCCATGGAAGAGTAGTTGAAAGGTCTATGAGCCTTAGAGTTACTTTCTTTTTGTGGACAACTGCTTGTGGGAAGATTTTGAAGAGACATGTCAGTGATAGAATGATGTGGCATTGCATAAGGAGTAAGGGATCCATCTATCACTGTATTCTAATCATGAACTGGCAAGAGCATTATGGACAATGATTTTAAGACATTTTGGAGTAGAATGGCCCATGCCTAGATAAGTGATAGAATTGTTAGAATGTTGGAAAGCTCAAATGGGATATTCCTCAGTTTTAGTCGCTTGGAAAATGACCCATTTTTTTAATGTGGAGCATATGGAGAAAGCAGAACGCAAGATGCGTAGAAGATTGTGAGATGCTGGTGAAAGAACAAGAGAATATGTTGCTCAAACTTCTTTATACATGGACAAAGGGAATATAATATCCTTCACATTCTTAATATTTCTGAATATATGGACTTTTACTTTCGTAATAAACATTTTATAGGTTATCTGATGTATACAACCTGTGTATTTGGATTTCCCTCTACGCTTTAATGAAATGGATTTTATTATCTATATAAGAATAGTAATCTAACAAAAGCACTTCAGTGTCATGTAAGTTTTTATCTATCCTTAAGATCCCAAGAAAACAGGAATTGGTACAAGCCGTTAGTTGGTGATCTTTATTACTCATGCTTGAGCATCATTATCTTCCTTTCAACGGCATTGTTGTTTAGGATCCAAGCATCAACTTATGAGTCTTGTTAGTGTATCCTCTTTGTGCTGTGAAATGTGTCAACTTAGTGAACATAATCATGCCTTCTAATCCTCAAGTTCGCATTTGCATTTCAAATCATTTGAATTGATTGATCCATGTCTTGGAACCAATAAATGTTGAGTCCAATTGAATGATTATGACAATTGTGGATGATCGTTCTTGTATGACTTGAGCTATATTTTACAAGTAACTGATTTAAGCTACTTTTCATCTTCAAATATTCTGTAAGAAATTAAAAATCAGTTTAGATGCAAACTTTGTCTTTTGCACTTTGACAATGCAAAAGAATATGAATCTTAAAATCCTACTTAAGTGATAATTGCAGTATCTATTAGAATTCGTGTTTACAACCAATAAAAAGGGACACCACTGACACTAAGAATCGTCATTTACTGGGATGAGACAATCTCACTTAGTTTACATGCACGTCCTTAAATGGAGAGATATGATATATCTCTACACTTATTATGCACTTATTATGGATAAGATATCTCAACCTGAACTTCTTTCAACATATATGCAAGTTGATCGTCAAAACTCACAAATGGTGTAAAGATATCTTCACTCAGTTTCTCCTAAATAACGAAGTGGCATTCAACCTCAATGGAAGTTGAGCTCATATGAAAGATATGTTCTAGCTTGAGGGAGACTGTTTTATGGCATTCTTGAAATAAAATATGATGTATAAGGGTATACTCGTCCATTGTATTGTTTTTACTTGCACATACTTAACCAATTGATTGTAAGGAGAAAAAAAAAAACTTTCTTCCTTTTATTAAACCCTAATTCTTGAAAATATCAAATGCATTTATTTAGTTTGCACTGTTATTATATATATAAAGAAATAAATGGGGTTAATGATCTTGAACCTTATTGGATATATGATCTAGAAGTGCTCGAATCAGCCAAGGCAATGATCTCGATCCCAGTAGTCTTGCCATGGAAAACATGTGAGGCATTCCAAAGAATCCACTATGGAGTCGTGCAAAACTTTGATGAGCAGAATTCAAATCCTACCATGAAAACAAACAAGTGAAAAAGCTGTGTTAGAAATTATAATTTATCACAACAAAGCAAAGATGTTTCGAGAACTACTCATAACTTACAAGTTTTTTTTTTATAATTTACTCATAACTTACAAGTTACCAAAAAATTCCAAATGCCCTTTAGGTCAATAATATAATGGTTTAAATATATGTGTAACAACAGGTTAATAAGAGTTACAAAACTTCCAAAGTTGCTTTTAGGATTACTTATGAAGGTATCTTTAATGGTAAAATCCAAATAAGTGCTTCAGGTATGTTCCTTACTTGTGTACCACAATAGAAGTTAGCCTTGGCATGGGGAACTGATGGCTTCTGAACAGAAACTAGAGGAACCTTTGATGATCGGATAAAACGCTGAGTAGTATTGCAAAGGATAAAATTTGGTAAAAAGTCACTTTGCATCTCCGACCAGATCTAAAAGACAAGGAAATTGATTTAGTGAAAACTAGCAGTTGATGAACTCAAGAGCAATAAAATCGCATTATTCAATGTTCTAGTCTTGTAACTAACATTATCAGATACATCAACAAGTAACACATACTCAGAACAAGTTTTACTCCCGTAACTCAGACAGGCAAATCTTCTATATCATGGAATTCCCTAAAATGCAAGATTTTTAGTCAATGTCCAATTGTCAATTATCCCCAAGAAACCATATTTCAATCAAAAGTTCATTCTTATGAGTATCCTTCATTAAAAATTTAATTAGTTATATAAAAATATCAAGAACAATATCTCTTTTGCATCCGTCTTCTTCAATGAATTTGACAAAGAAAATACGACGGGTTAGATGAGGGGGCTAGGAGATGGGTCACCTAGACCTACCCTGCCAGGAAAAACCACTTGCCCCATTGGGGGGGCAGGCAGGCAGAGTAAGAAATATATTAAGAGATGAGATTGGGCATCCCACCCACCTGCCACTATACTAAATATATGTTAAAACGACCCTCTCCCTCTCCCTCTCCCTCTCCCTCTTCTTCAATATCTAGGAATGGAGGCCCACCCACATCGCTCACACACGTGGGTCTCCGTTCATGCCTCTAGTCATACAAAGATTGGCCAATCTGTTAAAGCTTTTCAGTTTCATCTTCTTCTCTTTTTTTGTGTGTTTTAATGTTGGTGAGTAGAGTGGGACATGGGCGCGGTGCAGGGAGGGCAGCCCTAGGTTAGATAGACAGCCTCTATATCAAATTAGTGTTGGTGACAGAGCTCTAGGAGCACTTAAGCACAAATGTCGTCTATAGCCAAGGCGGCCTGATTAAAGTAAAGCACACATTTTTTAAAGATGATATATATTAAAAAATCCATAAAATTTTTTAATAAAATTTTTTCAAAAGCAAGATGGACTGTTAGTCTGTTAGCTCAATTTATTAGCATATTATGCAGCATGAAAATCAAGTAATTAACTAGTTATATATAATTTAAACATAACACTTTAGATACCACATATGGCAGTGTGGCACCAAGATATGTAAATGATCTTCAATGTCAACTAAATACTTAAAAATATCAGCTTTGCACAATTCTCTAGGTCGTGAACTGATATTTTCTATATTTTAAGAACAAAAGCACACTATTTTAAAGTGTAGCAAAGCGTACTTATTTAAATGCGCTTTGCATTTAGTAAGCAAAGTGTTTCTCCCTGCGAATTGACCTTAATCGTGCTTTTACCACAATGAAATTAAGTTTTTGTTCTATTATTAGAGCTACAGTCTCTTCTAACGTTTACTTTACATTGCAACAAAATTATTATATCACACACATGAGACAACATATACCAATTAAGGAACATAATGGTTTATAAAATACAAACAGAATGTCTGGTAGCTGCCAACAAAGTGCTGCATATGCTTGAAAATCAATGTCAACCCCAACAGCTATTGTTGCATATTTTTTTGTTACTAAGATATTTTAGCTAAATTCCTTGCATTATTAAAATTTACTACAAAACAAATTGTCAGCACCAGCTGGAGAACAGTCAATATGTTTTTCTTTTCATGGGTTAATAAATCAGCTGAAAGAAATGGAAACAAAATACACAAAATCATTATCCACATGTACATCAAACATTTTTTTTCAACATCAAATCTTCCTCTCGACAAAAAGGGATGCTCCATACAAAATACTAACAATGTCTAGTTATGTTGCATGCATCCTTACCCAATTCAAAGTATTAATAACTATTTCAACTATATATATATTCCTACACATCAATTACCAGTTGATTCAGAAAGAGCTAAGAAGTTTCTTGTCCAAAACCCATCCTGAACAAATTGATTATACAGAGATTAAGATAATGTGGTTCAATAAAATGCCCACAAACAACAATTGGGGAATTCAATATTGATAGAATTAATATCTATCCAAAATATGTCTTCACACACACACAAACTGGAGAGAGAGACAGAAACAGAGACAGATACAGAGAGAGGCACCCACAAACTAAAACATGTCTAAAGAGAATGATAGAAAAAATATTTGTCATACCTGAGAAGCAAGTCGACTAGAAAATGACACCAGAGAGATATTTTCTTGCATCTCATTCAACATAAGACTGAATGAGTCTATTGAAAGATCTTTGGATAGCAATTCGTGGGTGTGTTTTAAGATATCAAGCAGCTTCTCTAATTCCTAAAACCAAATGATATTATCTTCTGTTAACATAATGCAGTATATAAAATGAAAAGGAAAAGCATTTCTCAACATCAACAGGAATCAAGAGGATAGAGCGAAACTACTTACCACTATGGCACATAGATCCTGAGACTCAAAACGATCAAACAGGAACTCAAGATTCTCCCGGAAAACTTTGTTCATCCACTCAGAAATCAGACATCTTAAATCAATGCTCCTCCCCAGTAACTGTATGTCATAAAATTTTTATTCAAAAGAAGGATTGAATGAACTTTAATTAATCAGATACCCTAAACCTACAAATCTGGGGTTTCTAGCCCACAGTTCTTTAAATGTGAGAATAACATATTCACCTTCACTCTTGTAATCTTTAGAAGGGCAGTGAATCTCATAGGCTGGACAGAATATTTTTCTCCATTGTCCAAGGCGAAGACAAATGATGGATCAAGTAACTCACTGCAAAATTTTGCAAACACATAAACAAAAACATTTATATCATTAACTTAATAGTACAGGAAAATCAGCCAAAAGGCCAAAGGGCATACCTTGCCGCCCAACTCTTGTAGTATGTGAAAATAGCCTCACAAAGTTTTGAAATAAATATATCGAAACAATGATCCACCTATGCAAAAGTAATTAGAAATCATTCTTGGCACAAGGATAAAGCATACTGACATAAAAGCATCTGTGTTTCTGCCAAGTATTGTTATGTAAAGTTTGTTATCTTGAGCAGTCACATTGGGTTCCCTATAAATTTCCCAATAATTTGGCTAAAAAACACACTTTCTAAAATTTTCTCCTTAATTTTACTCATCTTTCAAAAACCTCCTACATCTCAGTCCCTATTCTTTCTCTATTCTATTAAAATAATCTTTCCCTATTCTTTCTTTATTATTTTTTCTACTCCTTTATTTGTACATCTTTGACTACTCTTTTTTTTTTTTTTTT
>QEOT01000038.1:0-89817 GCA_003123785.1 Pterocarya stenoptera | reverse complement strand
TTTTTTTTTTTTTTTTTTGTCTTTCCAGGAATGATCAGAAGAAAATTTTTAACTTAATTTTTTTCACATTTTTGTAATTATTTAATTATTTGTTGTACCCATATTTTCGCTTTTCATCTGTAACAGTTTTTTTTTAACTACTCTCTCTAAATGATAATATTTTTAAAACCAGTGTTTTCGTAATAATAATATTTTTAAAAAAATCATATTTTCACAAATGGTCAATTTTAAAAATAAAAAAAGAAAACAAAAAAAAAATTGGATCATCTCAATGGTGACATTTTTTTTCAACTATAACAAATATGAGCATCGAGAGAAAATGTAGATGATTGGAAGAAGAATTTGTTTTATTTGTTAGAGTAAAATATTTACAAAAGTGATTTAGGGATGAACAGTGGCTCCCCAAATATTGGGAGCAACTGTTCACATCCCGAAACCTTTCCCTAAAATAGGGAACCAGATGGAGAGGTGTTTTTATCAAAAAGTTAATTTGTTTTGCTAAAATTTAGAGAATTGGAGGCTTTAGGCATCCAGATGCAGATGCTCTTAGTGCCTTACACGTATGTCCTCAACACGATAGCTTCAGATTTTAAAAATCAATCATGGAATTAGCTACTCTCTCTCTTTCTGCCGGTGATCATTTTCATTTCTAGGAAATTTTTCAACCTTTATTAAGGGATGCGAGTTTTTCAAGGCCAGTTTCGTCATTTTTGTGTGAAATCAAAGACTTTTGAGTTCTCAACATAAGCATGGAACTCCTTGATAAAAATTGTGGAGAAGAGCAGAGGGGCATCGAGGTTTGTAGTACTGAGTCATGGTGGTGTAGGGTAGCTGGGAAATATGCTGGAAGAAGTGTTCCAGGCAGAGGCTGGTAAATCAGTTTGGAGCTGAGGCTGGGGATGAACTTGTCCCACCAATTTCTTTGCCTCCAATCAACAATATCTCTACTTCATATCGGCGCGGTTTGTGACAAATACCAACCATATTGGCGCGGTTTTTGACAAAAACCACTGCCAACCAATGGAGGTCATTTTCATTAAAGAACCGACCGGACCGGCCAATGGGGAGGAGAAATACAGCCCGTACCGATTCCGGCATTTCTCAAGCGGTTCTCAATGGCTTAGAGTATGAGAGAGGAGCGAGAGAAAGAGTTTTATTATGAAGCCCAATATTTTATCTTGAAATGTGTAGTGAACGAGTTTAATAAACGTCCCCAAATAAAAAATCTGCTCCGCACATGGAAAGCTGATATTGTTTGCTTGCAGGAAATGAAAATGCAAGGTATTTGTAGAAGAATCATTTGGAGTTTGTGGATTTCCAATATGTAGGGTGGTCCTTCTTAGCCTCTAAAGGAGCTTCGGGTGGAGTATTACTGATGTGGGACACAAGGGTGATGGAGAGAGTTGAGGAGCGTGTTGGTGACTACACAACGGCCTGTTCTTTTTAAAATGTGGAAGATGACTTCGAATGGGCCTTTGACAATATTTATGGGCTGACCCCGGACAGTGATAGAAGCTTGATTTGGGAAGAGTTGGCAAGTTTGCATAGTTGGTGAGACATGCCATGGTGCATTGGTGGAGACTTTTAACAAGACTCGGTTTGCAAGCGACAGGTCGAGGGATGCGCGTCTTTGTCCCACTATCGTGGAGTTCTCAGACTTCATTTTTGAGCTGGATCTTAGGGACATGGTGGGTGGATCATACACATGGTCAAACAACCAGACTCGGTCAAGATTGGATAAATTTCTAGTTTCTCCCTCAAGAGGTACACTTTTCTGAGCTAGGTCAAAAAATGCTACCTCAGTTATGTTTGGATGACTTCCCTGTCATGTTGGATTGCAGAGGTATCCAAAGGGGTCAAAGGTACTTCAAATTAGAGAACATGTGGTTAAAGGCTGAAGGCATAGTGGATAGTATCAAACAATGGTGGTCCTCCTATCAGTTTGAAGGCAATCTAACTTTTACAATGGCAAGTACGTTGAAAGCTTTGAAGAAATATTTGAAATTGTGGAATGAATAAGCCTTTTGGCAATGTGGAATAACAAAAGAAGTCCTTTTCTAGAGAAGCTACAAGATTTTGAATTTGAGGAGGGCAGAGTTCTTTCAAATGAGGAATTACCACGGAAAGGCCAAGTTGTATAAGAACTTGAAAGGGTCACTTTGTTGGAGGAGATTTCATGAAGACTGAAATCAAGGGCTTTATGGTTGAAGGAGGGGGACAAATCTACAAAATTTCTTCCATCTAGTGGCCAACTCAAATAGAAGGAAAAATGCCATTGAGCAACTCTATATTGATGGCAATGTTTCTTCGGACTATTCCGAGATGAAGGATCACATTGCTCGGCGTTCTATGAAGAAGTGCTCACGAAACAGGTTGATTAGAGGCGAAAACTGGACGGGTTAGCATTTGAGTCCACTAAGCAACAAAGAGCGGCATGCTTGGAGAGGCCATTGAAGAAAATGAGGTGCATGAAGTGGTGAGGAAGATGGGAAAAAAAGTATCAATCCCGGATGGATTCACCATGGCGTTCTTCTTGTCATGGTGGAATGTGGTAAAGAATGACATCATGAAGGTCTTCCAGGAGCTTTAAACTTATGGGAAATTAGAGAAAAGCCTCAACTCCACCTTCACTGTGCTCATTCCTAAGAAACTAGGGGCATCAGATATTAAGAATTATCGCCCCATTAGTCTTGTGAATGGGATGAATAAAATTATATCTATGGTTCTTTGTTAATCATTTGAGTGAAGTTTGGGGAAGATCGTATCGAAGGCCCATAATGGTTTCGTTAGAGGCAAACAAATCTTAGACTCAGTGAAGAAGGTCATGATCATGTCAGTTGGGGTTATCTACATTATTTGATAAGGATACATGGATTCGGGAAATGGTGGATCTTTTGGATTATGCATAGTGTTTCCACTGTTTGGTTCTCTTTATTAGTGAATGGCACTCCAATTAGCTTCTTTAAAAGCTCACGTGAGTTGTGGCAGGGTGATCCATTGTCTCCTCTATTATTTGTCCTCATCATGGAAGCTCTCAGTCAAATGTTGACAGCAATGGTGCAAGCGGCTTTATGAGGGATTGATGGGGAATCCTAACTGAGGTTTTCTTAATATTTCCCATTAATAGTTTGCAGATGATACATTGATATTCTACGACACAAAACATAATCAAATACATTCCTTAAAGGCACATCTTCTATGCTTTGACGCTGTGTCCAAATTAAAGGTGAACATTTCCAAGTCTGAAATGGTCACGGTGGGGAATGTCAACAACTTAAGGAGTTTGGCTAGTTCATTGGGATGCAGGGTATCTTCTCTGCCCACGAAGTACCTTGGCCTCCTTTTGGGAGCTACACTCAAGGTAAAGCCCATATGGAATGAAATGATTAAAAAGACTGAGTGCAGGTTGGCAAGTTGGAAAACGTTGTACCTATCGAAAGGTGGTTGGATCACCTTAATCAAGAGTACAATCTCAAATTTGCCAACTTAGATTATGTTTGGGAAGAGGGATCAGATTTCTCATCTCTATCTCATCTCATCTCATCATTACATCTTTTACAAATTTTCATATAAAATATAATAAACAATTCAACTTTTTCAAATTTTAACTTAACTTTTTCAAATCTCAAAACAATCATAATATTAAAAAATAATATTTTAAACTTTCATCTTAACACTATTCATAAAATTTTCAAAAATTCTCATCTTATCTCAACATCCAAACATAATCTTATTTTCTTTCTTTGTTCCCTATTCTAGTAGGGATGGCGAATTGCATATAAAAGCTCCAACATGACTTTCCTTGGAGCAAGCTCAGTGAAGAATTTTAAATTTCACCCAGTCAATTGGGATAAGATATGTTCCCCAATCTGTTGTGGCAGTTTGGGGATCTAAAATCTAAAGATGTTCAACTGAGCTCTCCTTGAAAAATGGCTATGGCGTTAACATCAAGAGGGGGAAGCGTTATGGAAAGTGGTGATAGACTCCAAATATGGTGGTACTTGGGGGGTTTGGTGCTCTTTGGAGGCAAAATGTGCTTATGGTGTGGGTTTGTGGAAAACCACTAGAAGGGGTTGAGGGTTTTTCTCTCAACACATTAGATTTGTAGTGGGGGATGGATCTAGGATTAGTTTTTGGCATGATATTTGGTATGGCAATAGGGCGCTCAAGAACACTTTCCCTCCTGTCTATGGGATTGTGTGCAGCATCGGTGACAGAGTTATTGGAGACCTTGGGTGGTTCCATTCAATTTTCCTTATGGCGGCCCACAAGTGGGAAGTTGGGGTTCTTACAGAATCCTTTTGTTTTTTGTACTCTATTGGAATAAGGGATCAAGAGGTAGATAATATGTCATGGAAGAAAGGGAAATTCTCAGTCCATTCATTTTATAAGGTCATCACTATTCAGGAGAATAACCACTTCCCTTGGAGGAACATTTGGAAGAGTAAGGTCTCATTTGGTTACACAGTTCCAATGAGATGAGATGAGATGAAATGTTTTTATGAAAGTTGAATAAAATATTGTTATAATATTATTTTTTAATATTATTTTTGTTTTGGAATTTGAAAAAGTTGAATTATTTATCATATTTTGTGTGGGAATTTGGAGAAGTTATAAGAATTATATGAGATAAGATGAGATGAAATAGTTTGATTTTGTGTAACCAAACCAGCCCCAAGGCACATTTAAAGGCTGCTTTCTTTGTATGGACAGCAGCATTAGGGAAGATCCTAACCATGGACAATCTACAGAAACACTGCAGTATTGTGATTGAAGTGTTGAATGTGTAGGAAAAGTGCCGAGACTGTGGACCACTTGCTACTGCATTGCAAGGTTGCCAATGCCCTGTGGAATTATTTTTTTGGCTTGGCTTTAGTTATACCAGGGAGGGTGGTTGATCGTCTAGGCTAGAGAAGTATTCATGCTATCCCACAAATAGCAACAATATGGAAGATGGTTCCCATATGCATTTTGTGGTCCATCTAGAGGGAAATGAATGGTCAGAACTTCAAGACAAGGAACATTCGTTGAGGAACTCAAAAGAGTCTATTTCAACACATCTTTTCTAAGCAATAGCTTTAGATTTTAACGAGCTTAATGTTCATGATTTTTTCATATCTATTTCTTCGTACTACCTAGGTGTTCTCTCTTGTATACACCCTGTGTACTTGGCTACGCCTATTAATATTAATAAAATCAATCTTATTAAAAAAAATTTGATGCAAGAAAATTATAACACCATACTAATATGGCTACAGATAATCGATATATACAAGTCTAAATAGAATCTGACTAGAATTAATTCTGAATGAAGGTAATAATGCAGTTCCTGTAAGACATGAGGACAACTGTAACAACCCGATCCTAAGTTTAAACTATAAGATAAGTTTTATTATTATTATTATTATTATTATTATCAGATTTTATAGGATTATTAAATTAGAGTTCTATCAAGATTAAGATTCCTAAACCAACTCAGTTTATGATCGGTTTCTCAAGCCATGCACGTCTCTCCATTAGTCACACATGCACGTCACTACGTTTTTTTTTTTTTATACCCTTCGTGCACAGCCCCTTCCACATACTGCCTTCTATTTGTTTTCTCTAGGGTTTTCCTCCATGCCTATATATATACACACATCTCCTATGTGAAGAAAACCTCACGCCGCAGACCTTCCTAGCCCACACTCAGCCTCCCTCCACCATGAACCTCCACTCAGTCGTCCCCTCCACGAAAGGTCGAGAGCCACTCCACCGTAGTCGCTTCAACCTTCCAGACCATGCACAACCAACCGAAGCATCACGTCGCTACAGCAAGCACCATCCATGCACGATCAGTACACTGTAGAAGCCGCACGTCCAACCGAGAACCCAGCGTAGCCACGACCCCTGCACCTCGGTAAGCTGCCAACTCGTGAGCTTCATTCATCGGCATCACCGCTACCCAGCACCACCGAAGCCTCCCTCCCAGTAACCAGCAGCCACCCACACGGAAACCACCCCAAACTCCTCCCCGTCTCCTCCCCAGTACCAACCCTCACCCACGGCATCTCCACTTCCCCAGCCAACGTGAACCGTAGCCCCTGTTTTGCACCCATAAAACAGAGCATTTCCATGCAACGGAAAGCGGCCAACCGTGAGCCTTGTTCTCCAACAGCCACCTTAAGGACATCGGAGAAACTCTTGGGCACCACAGAAGATCGCCGGTGAAGACTTTCCGTCACCCCAGATTCGCCGCACGCCACCTCAGCCTCGACTGCCTCACGGTGATCTCATCTCCCTTTATTATTCTCGGACTAGGCAGTTCTCTCTCTCTCTCTCTCTCTCTCTCTCTCTCTCATGGCGTCGCACCGCCTTGCCCAGAGACCCAGTCACATCGCCGACCACTTACAGCTGCTTCAGAGCCGCCATGCCGTGTCGTGCAACCTCCCCTCGGTGAGTATTAGCATTGTCGCACGCCTCTATCCCTAGCCACCTCTGTTTCTCTTTATAGTATTAAGTTGTGTTACAGGTTTTTATTTACCACAGACTATAATAATAAGATACTATAATAGTATCTTGGATGATTGTTTTAATTATATTTATAAACCAACATTTAAGTCTATGTTAATTATGGATAATATTACATCATTTTATTTGGAGTTGTGTTGGGCTTAATATTTTAAATGTGAGCTTTTACTTAAATATATATTTATATATATATACATATTTATATATATATATTAGTTAAAGACTCATTTATTATAAAGAAGTGTTTAAAGAATTTGAAATATATGTTCAAGTCTGATATTGAGCCTAATATTTTAGTTAATATTACTTTGCCTATTTAATAGAATTTAATAGAATTATTATGTTATAATTTAAATAGAAATAAAGAAATATGTTAAGAGTATTTAAATAATATTGATAATTATTATATTTCGTATAAGATTAAATAATTATGTTAAGAAAGTAAATCTATTTTAAGAATTTCGGTTTTTATGACTTATTTAAAATAGCCCAAGTATTCTACTAAGTTATAATATGTTATTAGTATTTTAAGTAATTTAAAGATATAAGAATTTATTTATTTTATGGTGGTAAGTAGGGATGGTGGTAGAGTCCCGCCTGCGATTCCCGCCTACAGTGCTCTATTGGGTTTTTGTGTTGTGTGAAAAGGAACTGTAGGGATGGTGGTAAGCAGGGACGGTGGTAGAGTCCCGCCTGCGATTCCCGCCTACAGTGTACGCGTAGGGATGGTGGTAAGCAGGGATGGTAGTGTTGTCCCGCCTGCGATTCCCGCCTACGGTACACGCGGTAGGGATGGTGGTAAGCAGGGATGGTGGTAGAGTCCCGCCTGTGATTCCCGCCTACAGTGTCCAATAAAATATTTTTGTGTAAATCGTTTTTGAGAAAATGATATTTTTGGGTTTGGTCCATATATCATCATATGCATGCATGTTGGTTGCATTAAATGTATTTTTATCTTAGAGATCGTTTGGATTATTACTTACCTGCAGTACCATTTTATGGTACTGTAGATTTTGGTGCAGATGAGGACGAGGACCACGAACCTTAGAGATCAGCTCCGTGGTTAAGTGGCATGCGGTTGCTGCTATTTTGGTTATGAGATTTGTTTCCCATGCGTATGTATTCGGTTTTATTATATTTTCTTGAATGACTGTATAACTTTCAGTATACTTGTATTTTGGTTATTTTGTATATAAAAATTCTGATACTTAGTGACTTAATTATTATTATCCGCTGCGACTCTTTGGTGCTCTGGTGGCACGTTGCACACACTTGAGCACGTATCGTTGGGATGTGTGACCCGTGTTGTCATCATCCTGACGTCACGATTCCCGAGACTTTTTGTACTTGGGAGTCGGGGCGTCACAACAACAAAAAGAATCCAGATAGGTTTTACAGTACCCAAGAACTTAGGTAGCAGAAATAAAAGGTTTAAGAACTTAAGAAAGCATCATTATGTCAATAGAAGCCCCATCACGATCAATAGTGAGTTCGTTGACTATCAGGAGACATTTGCTCCAATGGCTAAGATGAGTACGATAAGAGTGCTACTATCACTAGCTACTAACTTTGACTGGTACTTGGAGCAATTTGATGTAAAAAACGCATTTCTTCATGGTGAGTTGGAGGAAGAAATATACATGGATGTTCCTCTGGGCTTCAAGGAAAATCTAAGAAGCAATAAAGTTTGCACATTAAAGAAAGCACTGTATGGTCTTAAGCAATCACCAAGGGCTTGGTTTGGAAGGTTTACTAAAGTAATGCTTGCCACCGGATACAGACACAATCAAGGAGATCATACACTCTTTATTAAGCACTCAGATGCAGGGAGAGTCACGGCTCTTTTGGTATATGTTGATGACATAATTGTGACAATAAATTATGAGAAGGAGAAGGAAGCCTTGAGAAGGTGTCTAGTCAAAGAATTTGAAATAAAAGAACTTCGAAGGCTGAAGTATTTTCTAGGAATTGAAGTAGCTAATTCCAAAGAAGGCATCTTCATTTCGCAGCAGAAATATGTAACCGATCTTCTAAAGGAGACAGGAAAGTTGGCGTGTAGACCCATCTACACACCGATCGAGCCAAATCACAAACTTGGAAAGCAAATGAAGATCTAGCCATAGACAAGGAAATGTACCAGAGACTGGTAGGAAAGCTTATATATCTTGCTCACACACGGCCAGACATTGCATATGCCGTGAGCGTGATTAACCAATTTATGCACAGCCCGAGAGAAGTTCACCTACAGGCAGTGTACCCGGTACTGCATTACCTAAAGGCCAATCCTGGCAAGGGAATTCTATTTAGAAGAAATGCCGGATTGATTCTTGAAGCATACATTGATGCAGATTATGCAGGCTCACCAGTTGATAGGAGGTCCACTATGGGTTATTGCACTTTCCTGGGAGGCAATCTTGTTACCTGGAGGAGTAAAAAGCAGAATGTGGTAGCTAGATCGAGTGCAGAGGCAGAGTTCAGGGCAATGGGTTAGGGAGTGTGTGAATTACTATGGCTCAAGATAATTCTGGAAGACCTTAGAATCATATGGGAAGGACCAATGAAGTTATTTTGTGACAACAAGTCGGCCATCAACATTGCTCACAATCCTATTCAACATGACAGAACGAAGCACATTGAAGTCGATAGACACTTCATAAAAGAGAAGTTGGACAGTGGATTAATTTTTACTCCATATGTGTCAACTAACGGCCAACTCGCAGATGTACTCACAAAAGGACTAAGCAGTGCAGCATTCCAAGGACTTATCTTCAACCTGGGAATGAAGGATGTATATTCACCAGCTTGAGGGAGAGTGTTGGAAAATAGATAATTGATTCCCTCAATCTTTTGTCTATTAGGAAACCTATATATTTGTATCTTTGACTTTCCTAGGATTATGGGATAACCGTGAAGGAATCCCACTGATATAGAAATCTGTTTTAGGAATGAAAGTTTCCTATTTTATCTCCCAATAATTAGCTCTGTAAATCAGCTATGTAATTGTATATATAAGCCGCGTAAAGGCTACAATAAAATAAATATAATTGATTCAATTTTTCCCACAATTCTAAATCTCTGGGCGCTATGATGAAATTCCCTTGCAACAATACAACACTCAGAGAATCATACCTTGATACATATTCGTGTAAATTATTTAACATGGAAAAGAGCTTCCTGTAAAAGTAAAGGATATTCTCTGAAGTCAAAGGACCTTTTTCTTTCACAGTATAGACATATTAGCTTCTTTTTTAAGCCTATATTAAAGAAGCAAAAGGGTTAGTTCAGCAGAAATTATTACAAAGATATCGAAGCAGATTTTGGGATTGTACCCAAAGGTTACTGTTCTCTTCTACTGTTATATGATCCGTACTAGTACTTGTAGCCAAAAGGGACACTCAAAGGACAACAGCAGACAATTATTAACAATATCCAATCAAAATATTATAACTCGGTTCAAATTTATCATACCTCAGCCTCAATTTCATCATAGAGGAAGCGTTGCTTCAATACAACCAGTGCTTGCTGAGCCGAATCATTATAGATGTCAAATGGCATCAAAACACTCTCAAGAAGACCAGCATTCCGTGACTCAAGCACATACTCCACCAGCATCCAGGGAAGAGAGCATTCAATGGGAAACTGCACAGGGTTAAAAAAAAAAAAAATCATAAAAATACAGCTTAGCAATAGAGTGAACAAAACAGACCTATATGAACAAAAAGAAAAAACCTAACAGAACCAATAAAGAATAATACCAAAGGAATATGTTCAAATATCGAATTATTGCACAACATTAAAAATCAAGAAAGTTTTTCATAAGTAATGCAATATTATTATCAACCACCTGTCAGGCATTATCCACCTGATTCTTCCCATAAGTCTCTAGATAACTAACAATACAACAAAGGGTGATCAACGCTTTCCCCATCCTGCTTGCACATAAGGAACCAACATGTTATGACAATGGCCTCTTCCTCAAGTTATCTGTTGTTAGAATCTCTCCTAGAATGGGTACCCTTAAAGGCACCTTATTTATCCAAATACATTCCCATGAAAATAGAGAGTCAGCCAAGAATACATGTCAAACCACCAATGTTGTCTACAGCACCAACCGGTACTAATTTCAACTAGCCCAAATTGATTTTCAGCTCAGAAATAGCTTCAAAGCAAGGAAATGGAGACGAGACATTTTTATTTTGCCACGTACTGATGCCCGTCATTAAAGTACCCGTTATTGATTTACCAACACTTAATTGCCAACTCTCGTTTGAATATTAATTGTATGGATAGTTAAACAAAAACTGGTGGGTGCTGCACAGAGCTTAGTCTTTTGTGAGTTATATTTATCTGGACCAATTCTCAACATATCATATTTTGTTATAACAAGCTGGATGCTCATTAGCATTTCTGGCAATTTCTGCACACTTCAAGAAGGTAGTTGCATTTATTGCTTTCATAATTCTGAGGCTCTGCTTCTAAACATGTGATTATGATGCATCATGCACACCTACTTACTTCAGATTCATTGGATGTGGATTGAGAGAGGAAATTAGTTATCACCCAAACCACAGTCAAAGAAATAATCAATAAACTTAAAGGCTCCTTGGAATGAGAAGTTCTCGGTATCAAATGCACCCAAAGCCAATCACTCCTGGCACCATGACGAAGCCAACTAGCTCCGCAACCGCCAGGCACAATCTCTTCTGGGAATGGCCCGGCAGGCTCCACAACCACCAAATGCGAATCTCCTTCAATAACAAGCCACTAGGCTCCACAACTGCTAAGCTCTTGTTTGGATTTGAAATTCACCTCAACTCATCTCATCTCATCATTACAACTTTCTCAAATTCCATACAAAATATAATAAACAATTCAACTTTTTCAAATCCCAAAATAATAATAATATTAAAAATAATATTCTAACAATATTTTATTCAACTCATCTAAAACCATCTCAACTCATCTCTGAATCAAAACGGGACCTAAGTGTGACTCCCTCTAGGAACTGTCCAATGCGCCCTATAACCCTGTAACCACCAAATAAGGCTGCATTTGGATGTTGAGCTGAGTTGAGTTCTTTATGAATAGTAGTGAATTGAAATGGTAGAGTAAGTTATGTGGGGCTCACCTAAAATGAGTTTAGATGTATTTGGATGTTAAGAAGAGTTTAGATGTATTTATGGGAAGGTAAAAAAAGTTGTAGGTCCCATATGTAAAGAGGTGTTGAGTTGAAAAAGGTTGTGGGTTCCACGTGTAAAGAGGTTTTGAGTTAAGATAAGTTTAGTGATTTGAGAGTTGGGTGTTTGAATATTAGAATAGGTCTAAAGCTAAACCAAACTTAGCTGAGATGAGTGCAGTCTAACAACCAAACGAGCCCTAAGATTCTTCAAAGAAGAGCCTTACAAGCTCTATAATTGCCAACTGCAAGTTTCCTCAAGATGCAAACCTACGAGCTTAATAACCTCCAAGTCAGTCACAAATCTCACATTACCGCGGCTTTCCAAGATCTCCAAGCGGGTCACATTCTCGCAGCCCACCAAGATTGCCAAGCCAGTCACGGATATCACATTCTTGTAACCCACTAGGCTCGTCAATCTAACCATGGATGTCACCTTCCCACACCTTGCCAAGATCACCAAGCCAGTCGCAGATGTCACATTGTTGTGGCTAACTAGGTTCACCAAGTCAGTCACAGATGTCACACTCCTACGACTCACCAAGAATACAAAGACAGTAGCAAATGCCACCTTTCTGCAGTTCCTTAGGATCTCCATGCCATTCTCAGATATCCTATTCCTACACCCACTAGGATCACCTAGCCAACCATGAATGTCATGTTCCCAAGTCTAACCAAAGATTGTCAAGCTGATTGCGAATGCGACGTTCTCGTGGACCGCCAAAATCTTTGAAGCCTTAGTCTTATGACAAACTCCCCAACTAAGCACATTAGTTAACTTGAGGGGTAAGACCTATACAACACCCTAACAACGCAGAAAGGCTTACAAAGTCTAGCAGTGTCAAGGAACATCAAAAATTGAAGGAAATGACAATTGTGAATGATAAGCAAGATTCTCAATGGTCGCCTAGCAAGACAAGTCAATCATGGGAATTGGGAGGTAGCTATAGGGGACATCACTTGACCTTGGGCCTCACGTTGAAACCAGTTTATATAAAGCAATAAAAGAAGCCACCCTACCCATTCTTTGCAAAAGGAATAATGAGACATGACAGGGCACGCCGACCCATGAAGCAAGCACAAGGCCACGTTTAGAAAGGTGACAGAGGCAAGCACATTTTTGGGGGGGGGGGGGGGGGGGGTGTTATCCTACTCCTTTATTCCTTTATCTTCTTCACCTCATAACAGAGACAAACGAGAGAGCACGAGAGCCTTATGTGCTCATATTTTCATATGAATTTTTCCATCTCCTACCCTCTGTGGACGTAGGCCATAGTGTCAATCCATGTAAATCCCTATGACATTTATTTTCTGCTTTCTCATATTTATAATTAGCCAATTCCTCTACCTCCATCATCTCTCAGCCATTCAACCACCATTGTTCTCTATGTCTGAAAAATGGCAACAACATGACCAAGCAAGTTGTGGTCCACAACGAGCACCCAACATTTGTCACCTAAGTTTCTAAATCGCTTACCCATCTAAATGTAGCTTTTGTCACTAGAATTTTCTTACTTGTAGCGGACGTGTTCGATAAGCAACACAGCACACTTGAAGCTTGACATAGTTAGATAAAATGTTTTTGTCTTACAGAATATGCCAACACAATATGGACTTGACAAGTTGAAAAGGCCGCGAATTCATATGCAGAAATAGCTTTCAATCATTCTCCCTTAAAAAATATGAAGGACATTTGATGGGAACCAAGGTGGGCCTAGTCTTAAAGATCATATGTAAGTTTCAGATGGGTCAATTACATGATCAAGAGCTAAGAAGATCTAGGAAGCAATGTAAGGATTAGTGCAATCCATTTGGGATGAAGTTAGCAAGAGCCCAACAGACAAAATGGACTTTAAAGAAGGAGAACCCGATTTGATCCACTTAATACAAGCTATGGAAGACATGACTTAAAGTATTATTTGGGCCTATTGTTATTGAAGGCTTTCAATTTATTTAAGTATTTATTTTATTAGTTTACAATAATTGAGCTTTAGGATGTTTGGCCCACATATGTCTTATTTTATGAATTAGGATTTTTGGGAAGGCCTTGTATTTTGACCAATGGCTTATTTGGAAAGTTACAATTTTAGGAATTAGGGTTTTGAAGAGAGGTACTGTAGCATCTACTGTAGCCGAAGTACTGTTCACGCGGCACTATTCATCCAGGGCTATTTTTGGAAGAAAGGGGTTTATTTTGGGCTAGGGTTTCAATTAGGTTTTGCTTTAAATACTCTTTGTAGCCTCATTCGAAGATTAGTTTATGAAATTTGATGATTTATTCATTGTGAGTTGAGTTTTACTCCTCTTGTTCTTAATTGAACTTTTGAACTTATCAAAAGTAAATCACAACCTTTATGGCGTTCCTCCTTGTAATCTGGGTTCTTGAGACGGGTTCTTCAACGGGTCTAGATTTTAATATAATCTAGATTCTTGAAACGAGTTCTTTTCAGGTCTAGATTCTCCATCCATTGACTTGATTTTGACTTTTTTGGGTGAGTTTTCAATTTGATTGTGGGTTTAAGGGATTCCCTTCCTGTGGGTTCATATTATTTCCAAGCAAGAGTTCTGTAATATGGTAACTTTGTATTCTTCTCTGTTCTGTACATAATAGTAGATAATTGACATCATGAATACATGATACATATGCTCCATTATTCATTAGGTTAAAAGGTAAATTGAAGGTTTATTTAAACCATCTGGTTGGAGTTTGAAGTGATTTTTTTTTATAAGTAAACAATAAGGAGTTTGAAGTGATTGCAGATAATGGTTTAATTTTTTTATACTAACAATCCAAGAATGACCTGTATGGTATCTTTTTCACTATGTCAAACCGATAATGACACAATTATCATATGAGAGCTAAAAAAAGGTTAGGTTATGTTTGGGGGCAAAGATGAGAAATCTCATCTCTATCTCATCTCATTTCATCATTACATCTTTTTCAAATCCCCATATAAAATATAATAAACAATTCAACTTTTTCAAATTATAATTCAATTTTTTCAAATTCCAAAACAATAATAATATTAAAAAATAATATTTTAAACTTTCATCTTAACACTATTCACAAAATTTTCAAAAATTCTCATTTTATCTCAACATCCAAATCTAACCTTAATCTATCTAATTACTATGAAGGGTAAGTTAGCTGAATAAAACATTTTTGTCCAAAAAAATACCTGAATAACACGAGAAGACTCTAAATAAAATTCTCTGAACCACAAGTACCCAAGATCCGTCAAAGTTGCAACAGTAGCTGCAATTTACAATGCAACATGTTAAAACTAACTATCTTTAAGCTCCTTAGACAACTATCGGAAGTAGTAGAATTGACTGAATACCTGTGTAGTCCAAAATATGCAGAAAGAAGCTGAGCTTATAAAAAAAGGATTCCAACTGTTTCAAATCATTGACAGGAATCTCGGACCCAGTATTCCCAAAGAGACCCCCTGGCTTCCTAAGGTTACCTCCAGAGACCACCTCATATATCAGGAACTGCAAACAATGTATCTGTATACAGAAAACGAATCTATCAATATTNATTCCCAAAGAGACCCCCTGGCTTCCTAAGGTTACCTCCAGAGACCACCTCATATATCAGGAACTGCAAACAATGTATCTGTATACAGAAAACGAATCTATCAATACATTAACGTATATCTATGAATATATGCCTAGAAAAGGAACTCCGTGTGTGCAGGAGCAGATCTAAAGAAGAAAAATTGCCATAACAGTAGCAAGGTCATCTGCAAGGTAATGTTATTAGGAATGCAGTTTTTGCCAATATTTAAGCATGGGGGGAAATCATAAATTTAAGTATAAGCTTTTCAACGTTTAATATATATAGATAGAGAGAGAGAGAGAGAGAGAGAGAGAGAGAGAGAGATGAGAATCCTTTTCCATTGACGGGGCACAAGTGGCATATGATCTAAGAAGGAAGTATTCTGGGGGAAAACCAATACTCCTCACTATCAAAACAACTGTATCTACAATGTATGACTGTATGTATGTATCCAGTATTATATCTCAGAAAAGATGCATATGTAAGTGAATATGCATAATTGTGTGTGTGTGCGTACAGGATTTTGGGTTTGGTAGATATCTTTGATAATAATAGTCATATTCCAGGAGTTATCTGCTATAGAAAATGAAATATACCAAAACTCAATGCAGAAAAGAAGCTCAAAAAATGAGGAAAACCTGAGCAGCTGTTGGTGCAACTGGCCTTGGATAAAAGAAGTTCCCTTTGCTTTCATCGCCTCCATGCTGTAAAGATTGTAACTCTGATTCTGGCTTGCTTGTATTTGCCATCCAATCTGCTGAAAGGGTCCTCATATCGGAAAGAATCCTGAAAGTTAGCAAGTCAGTTAACACATAGAAGCAGGACACCAAGACACAAAACTTGATTTACAATCATCAGATTGAGTAATTAGCAAGTGCATACATCTACAAACTAAGTATATGCCAGAGCATAGGTTATCCAGATCATATCCAGGATGTAAGAGTTTTGAAATCATAATGGCATCGCTATAAGATTCATTTTAACTGAAGGCTCAAGCAAACATTGTATGCAATCAAGCATAGCTTACTATGAAAATAAATAAGAACATAAAAGAATAGAAAAGTTGAGAAAACACATCCTGATGAGGGTTTCAGCACATTACCAGATTGAAACTGATAATCACAAGTTTGATAAGAAGACCACCACTACCTGGTATCAATGAATCCCTCATATTTCAACCACATGTTCTCAAACTTAAAGTATATTCGACCCCCATGAATGTCCCACAATCTAGGAGAATGGGAAAATGTTCCGAGCATGACTTGGGAAGTCGTTTTTGGATTAGATATCGATGATGTGCTTCCCACTTTGGTGATACTCGGAATCTATCAATGCTCAACCATGGAGTGTGTTGATTGCTGGACCATGTGAAGGAGCCACCTCTTAAAGAGAGATATCAAGGAGGTCTTGCTCTAAAATGAAATCAGAGAAATTCACTGTAACACCCCGCTCACCAATATAGTCATTTTTAGAATTTTCAAGGAACCGGTGTGCTACTAAACTTGAACTTACAAACTTTTCTTCTAACGGAGCACCAGATACGAAAGATCTCATAAATAAATAAATTTAATCTTTATTAAATACTTAAAATCCAAAGGAGAGTCTGCAGAAGCACTTATTTAAATTCAATAGTCTCATATGCTTATCAAATAACTTATTAAACTTTAAATCATAAAACTGAGCATGACATAAACTATCTAGGCCTTTGCCTAGCCTCCCTGGGCCAAATCCTATCCTGCAATCCCATCCTCATAAATGTCATCGTTTGGGGTGGTTTAAAAACATAAAAACATACAAAAATGAGTTGAATACTCAATAAGCGACACATCATACAGCAAACATAACAAACATAAGCTTTCTTGAAAAATATGCATACTCATAAATACATACATAAATAACATGAACATGAACTTATCTTTCATTTGTTATAGGTCGACACCCACTGTTGACCCATGTGAGTTAGGGTTAACAAATCTACGTAGATTCTGATTCCGCCCGTGGTCACGGGTTGTGGAATCTATACATAAGAAAGACACCGGGCGCACTACCAACATGTACAACCTGGCAATGCAATATGCTCATAATATACGGTACCGTCTTCATATTATAACATAGACCGTTACGTATCTTATCATTCATACTTCATCAAAATCATACTTACATACTTGTCATATCATAGATTTCAAATGAAATCGTATTCTTTCATAAAATTCCGTGATACATGTTTCTTCACATAAAATCATGATTTTTCATAAATATTTTAATACATAAATCTTCACATAAAATCGTGCATACCTCTTTATAAATTATTTTAATGCATAACTCTGACATAAAATCATGATTTTTCATAAATATTTTGATGCATAACTCTTTTCATAAAATTATAAATTTTCATAAATAATTTAATGCATAATTATTAACGTAAAATCATGGATTTTCATAATTTTATCATGACTTGGATACGTAAAAAGGGAGTTCAAATGGAGGGTGGACATGCATAATATTTTTATGAAAGATATGTCGTTTACCGTACATATGCGTAAGAATATGATCATGCTACTTACCTTGTAGTGTTGGTACCTAAAATTTCCAACACAAAATCGATCACGGTGCTAAACAGGGAGGTTTATGGTTTTTTTTCCAAATAACACGCGGAAGGAAGATATTTATAGAGAGATTTAGGAGAGGGTGACGACCAGTTTAAGTTGAACTCGATTAAAATGTTTTAACGTGAAAATGACTTGTAGAGTTGTATCCTTATTGGAATAGGATGCCGACAAGTTCAAGTTCGAGTTGGACTCGGTCACAATCATTCAAGAAAAGTTTGAATCTAAAAACATGATCTAGTAGTTCATTCAATGTAGGATTGGCAGTGACTGAAACTGTGTAGGGGACTTCAATCAATGATGATTTTAAATAGAAATAAATTTCTAATGGCCAATCTTCAAATTCTAAAAGGAGTATAACTCGTTCAATAAATAATAAATAAGATTTAATCTAGTGGACTTATCAACCTCAATAATTTATCGCTCGTGGACTTATTCAATATGACTCATTAAATATAATTTATGCCCAATAAAAATTATTAATATCTCAACCTTAGAATTATTGGGCCAGGTCGTTAGATCCACCATAGTCGTTACATCCACCATAGTTACTCCAAAAACATCAAAATCTCCACCAATGCACCACAGTTTGCCCCCAAGCAAGAAGAAGGGCCATGAATTGGTCTTCAAAAACCTCACATGAGAGTCCTGCATAATGTTGGATCTCCCTAGCCTTTTGTAATGCCCAATCTGACACCTTGATATTACTCATTTTCATTCAGGTATGGAGAGTTGAAAGGGATAGGCTCCTCCCAAGTTCTGGAGTCATAGATCTTACCTCCGCCCTCCACCTCAAAACCCAGACCCAAAACGTGCAAGACCTCCCCCTATACCTCCTTGCACCCTAGCCTCTCAAGGGCATACACCACCAGCACACTGGCCTTTTCTGGCTCACTTCCTTCCCCTACGGTAGAGTTTCATCCCATGATCTAGTCACTTCTACCCATCCCCGACACCTTGATTTCAGCTACACAAACCCAATCCTTGGTTTGCCCCAGGCGACCTCACATCCTCAGTCCCATTGTTAGCTTTAGATTCCACAGCCCCTTGTTTTTCCGCTTCTCCTGCCATCACCAGTGCCAAAACCAACAAGCTGTCAAGAACACGGACACAGGTGGTGCATGTTTGTTGTCAACTCGTGTCGTAAGGTGTTGGGTTAAGTCCCGCAACAAGCGCAACCCTTGTGTTTAGTTACTATCGAATTGGAAGGAAAAACTCAATTTTTCACAATATTTCAAATTACATTCCCTTCTATATATAGATGATAATACTCATCTATTTTAGGGATATTTACAACTTACCTAGGAAAGAATCAAAACTACCTAAAACAGAAAGCTATAAAGAAGGAAACTCATATCTACGGATTTGGTAACAGACTACCAAATCCCCTAAAATCATGGGATAAGAAACCATGATCTGTTAGCTGTAGATCTCCTCAATCTTAGCCCCTAACATTGCTGACAGATCATCAAATTAAATCTCCCTATAATTCTACACTCCCCCTCAAGCTGGGCGGTAAATATTTATTAACCCCAGCTTGGAACTCAGATCATCAAACACCTTTCTCGGTAAAGCCCTGGTAAGAATGTCAGCTGTTTGAAGGTATGTAGGCACGTACAACATCTTGATTATTCCTTCCTCTATCTTCTCCTTTATGAAATGTCGATCAATTTCCACATGTTTTGTTCTATCATGATGAACTGGATTTTTGGCAATGCTGATTGCTGATTGATTATCACAGAACATTTTCATAGGTTCTTCATCTGAAATCTTTAATTCCTTTAGCACCCTTCTTAACCATATTCCCTCACAAATGCCATGTGCCATTGCCCGGAATTCAGCTTCTGCACTGCTCCTTGACACCACTGATTGCTTCTTACTTCTCCATGTGACCAGATTACCCCACACATATGTGCAGTACCCTGAAGTTGATCTTCGGTCTTGTATAGATCCTGCCCAATCTGCATCGCTGAACACTTCAATATCTCTTCTTTGGTTCTTCTCAAAAAATAATCCTTTACCTGGTGTTAGTTTCAGGTATCTCAGGATTCTATATACAGCCTCCATGTGTTCTTCATTTGGATTATTCATGAATTGACTTACCATGCTGACAGAAAAACCAATATCTGGTCGTGTGTGAGATAGGTATATTAGTTTACCCACTAATCTTTGGTATCTCCCTTTATCCACGGGTGCACAATTTTCCTTAGCTCCTAATTTGGTTGTTGGATCCATAGGAGTATCCGCTGGCTTACACCCGAGCATTCCAGTCTCTTTTAAGAGATCCAGGACATATTTTCTTTGTGAGACAGAGATTCCCTTTCTTGACCTTGCAATCTCCATGCCTAGGAAGTATTTGAGATTTCCAAGGTCCTTGATCTCAAATTCTGCAGCTAGAAAACTTTTGATGGTGCAGATTTCCTCTTCATAATCTCCTGTTAGAATTATGTCATCCACATATACAATGAGGACAGCAAGCTTTCCTGCAGGAGAGTGTTTAACAAATAGAGTATGGTCTGTCTGACATTGAGAGTAGCCATGTTTCTTAACTACCTTTGTGAATCTTTCAAACCAGGCTCTTGGAGATTGCTTGAGCCCATATAGAGATCTCCTAAGTTTGCAAACTTTGTTGTGTGTAGTTTGTGTCTCAAATCCTGGAGGAATTTCCATGTAAACTTCTTCAGCTAGGTCCCCATTTAGGAAGGCATTCTTGACATCTAGTTGATGGAGAGGCCAGTCAAGGTTTGCAGCCAAAGATAGTAGAACCCGAACTGTGTTTAACTTGGCTACAGGGGCAAATGTCTCCTCATAGTCGATTCCGTATGATTGGGTGAATCCCTTTGCAACCAGCCGTGCCTTGAGTCTATTAACACTCCCATCTTCATTATATTTGACTGTGAAGATCCATTTGCAGCCTACTGGGCGTTTTCCAGCTGGTAATTCTGAGATTTCCCAGGTTCCATTTTTTTCAAGTGCATGAATTTCTTCATACACTGCTGATTTCCACTCAGGTGAGCCGAGAGCTTCTTGTATACTATTAGGAACCTGGATGTTGTCGAGGTTGGCAACAAATGCTTTGAACTTTGGTGACAGTCCTTCATATGACACAAATGTGTATATAGGGTGTTTTGTGCATGATCTTACACCTTTTCTCACAGCAATAGGAAAGTCACTATCATCATTAGTTTCAGGATTATAGTTACCTGTTGGATCTTCACTTGATCTAGGACTTGGGTCAGACTCTTGGGTTTGCTCAAGAGATGCTTGTTGTTCCATCTCCTTTTGGTTCTTTCTCCTCCTTGAGTAGGTAATCAACTCATCATTCTTTGTTGATTGAATAGTGTCCAGATTGTTGGTTTGATCTTGAGAAGGAGATTCTAGGAAGTAAGGAGATTCAAGGAAGAGATTTTGAGGAGGAATGGGTTCATGATTTAGTGATGGGCAGGGTTGGACAGAATTAGGAGAGAAATGAGATGATTCTTCAATATCCCAAAGCTGGTATTCCTGGATGAAATTAGTCTCCCCCTGAATATCAGATTTGGGGAAATAAGGTTGTTGCTCAAAAAAGGTGACATCCATGGAGTGATAGAACTGTTTAGTGACCGGTGAGTAGCACTTATATCCTTTTTGAGTTGGAGAGTACCCAAGGAAAATACATTTAAGAGCTCTAGGATCAAGTTTGTCCCTGTGTTGTTGATGGACATGGACAAAAGCTGAGCACCCGAAAACTTTGAAAGGGATGGTTGAGATGAGACGAGTATTGGGAAAGGACTCAAGAAGAATTTGACAGGGAGTTTGGAAGTTGAGAATACGAGATGGCATCCTATTTATGAGATATGCGGCAGTGAGGATGGCTTCACCCCAGAAAAATTTTGGTACATGGGTAGAGAACATTAGGGAGCGAGCAACATCAAGAAGATGCCGGTTTTTTCTTTCGGCAATACCATTTTGCTGAGGAGTGTTGACACAGGAACTTTGGTGAACTATACCATGACTCAAGAGATAATCATTATAAATGGAGTTGAAATACTCTTTGGCATTGTCAGTTTTCAGAATTTGGATTTTTGCTTGGAATTGTGTTTGGATCATGGTGTTGAAGGTTTTGAAAATCTGGTTTGCCTCTGATTTTTCTTTCATGAGGAATACCCATGTGAGTCTAGTGTGATCATCAATAAATGAAATGAACCAGCGAGAACCAGTAACATTTTTTATCCTAGAAGGACCCCATACATCACTATGAATCATGGAAAAAGGTTGAGATGCTTTGTAGGATCGGTTAGGATAAGAATTACGAATATGTTTAGAAAATTGACAGATCTCACATTGAAACTCATGTGGATTTTTATTATGGAATAATGAAGGAAACAACTTCTCAAGATACAAGAAATTTGGATGACCTAACCTATAGTGCCACAACATAATTGCACTATCATTATTAGACCGACTCACAGACAAAGAAATAGGATTACTGGACACTGAACAATCAGATTGGTGAGTTGCTCCTTGAGGAGGATCATTAACCTCTAGAAGATAGAGCCCCGAACACATCTTAGCACTGCCAATCATCTTCCCCGAGTCCAAGACCTGAAATTCACACAGATTTGAGCCAAATTTAGTAACACAGTTGAGATCCCGAGTGAGTTTACTAATGGACAGTAAATTGCAATTTAATTTTGGCACAAGGAGAACTGAATCAAGAGTGATGTTCTCTGAAACTCTAACAGAACCTGTACCAGCCACCTTTGAGAGTGAACCATCGGCTATTCTCACAGTTAAATTTTTATAGCATGGATTGTAAGTGGAAAAAAGCTTCTCATCTCCAGTCATATGATCAGATGCTCCTGAGTCTATAATCCATGGGCTTAGCTTCTCCTTTTTAACATTTAGAGCACTCAAAAAATTACCTTTTTGTGCCAAGGAACCGGTACCAACCACAGTGGGGGCAGGTGCAGGCAAGGATTGGCTGAACAATTTCTGTAAGACTTCTATCTGTTCCTTGCTGAAGGGAGTGGGTTCGGGTGATGGTTTTTCATCCATGGAGACGAGGTTGCCCCGTCCTTCTTTGTCATTGGCAAACCGGGAAGGCTTCCAGTCTGCAGGTTTGCCGTGAATCTTCCAGCAGGTGTCCTTGGTGTGACCAGGACGTCGGCAATGATCACACCATGGTCTCCCTTTCTTTGGTCTGTGATCATTGTTGTTGGATGGATTTCCTCTCACTGCAAGGGCTGAGCTCTCAGGATTTGTCACAGAATCTTGAGAGCCCATCATGATCTTCTTTCGACTTTCCTCTCTCCGAACTTCTGAAAATGCTTCCCGGATATTTAGTAGTGGTTTGGATCCTAAGATTCTTCCTCGTACTTCATCGAGATTCTTATTTAATCCAATCAGAAATTTGTATATTCTTTTCCGTTCAATAATCTGTCTATACCTGATTCCATCATTCGGACAGCTCCAATTGTGCTCCTCGAACAAGTCCAGCTGCTGCCAGTAGCGATTGAGTGTGTTGAAGTACTGAGTCACCGTTAACTCTCCTTGGCGGAAGTCATGGAGAACACTCTCCACCTCGAACAATTCCGATGTATTCTCATTGTTAGAATACGTTTCCTTGGCAGCATCCCAAATCTCCTTTGCTGTTCCATAGAGAAGAAAATTTTCTCCAATGTCATTTGTCATGGAATTAATGAGCCATGACATGACCATATTATTTTCAGCATTCCAGACTTTGAACTTTTCATCTGTCTTGTTCAGTTTGGCAGCAACTCCGTTGAGATAATCGTCTTTGCCCTTTCCGCATATGAACATCATTACGGAATGGGACCATTGGAGATAGTTGTTCCCATTCAGTTTGTGTCCTGTAATGGGCATGAGGTTACTATCTGCACTACTGTTGCTGGAAGCCATGGCTTCCTGATTGGAGGTGATTTGGGAAACGGTAGCAGTTGAATCACGTTTCCCGTATTTGGTCATATGAGGGAATTAGGGTTCAGAGAATGCTCTGATACCATATCGAATTGGAAGGAAAAACTCAATTTTTCACAATATTTCGAATTACATTCCCTTCTATATATAGATGATAATACTCATCTATTTTAGGGATATTTACAACTTACCTAGGAAAGAATCAAAACTACCTAAAACAGAAAGCTATAAAGAAGGAAACTCATATCTACGGATTTGGTAACAGACTACCAAATCCCCTAAAATCATGGGATAAGAAACCATGATCTGTTAGCTGTAGATCTCCTCAATCTTAGCCCCTAACATTGCTGACAGATCATCAAATTAAATCTCCCTATAATTCTACAATTACCATCATTGAGTTTGGAACCCTAGGTAGATTGTCGGTGATAAGCTAGAGGAAGGTGAGGATAACATCAAGCCTATCAACCAGGACTCCAGCCACCAAATCGCATGCAGCCGACAAACATTTCTAGACAACCTTCTATTAGTGATTGGACATCATTGGCATCTCTTTCGCACATCTAGAGGAGCCATTTTGATTGATGAAAACCCAACCCTATCGAACCGCCATCCCGGGGTTGGATATGCAGGGTTGTGATGGGTAGGTAGAGGTTTTGAATTTCCTTTCTCAAGCTAGATTGCTTTAGGTACATGGATCTTTCCCTTGTGTGTTGGCCTACTTTCTCGAATGCCTCCAACGGGCTGCTCTAGCCCACACTTGCACAAACCCACATCCAAGCCCAAGCCATTCCCATTTGCAGCAAATTGAACCAGCCTGTGCTTCTCCAAGCCCAAGCCTAACTCAACTTTAAGAATTAGCCTATCGACCATATCGGTCAGAAGCTCAATTTCTAAACATTCTAGACCGTTGTACACTACTGTGTCTATTGAATGTATCGATTTGGAAGGAAACACTCAATATTCCAATATATCAAATAATGATTACATTCCCCTCTATATATAGATGATAATACTCATCTATTTTAGGGATATTTACAAGCTGGGCGGTAAATATTTATTAACCCCAGCTTGGAACTCAAATCATCAAACACCTTTCTCGGTAGAGCCTTGGTAAGTATGTCAGCTGTTTGAAGGCATGTAGGCACGTACACCATCTTGATTATTCCTTCCTCTATCTTCTCCTTTATGAAATGTCGATCAATTTCCACATGTTTTGTTCTATCATGATGCACTGGATTTTTGGCAATGCTGATTGCTAACTGATTATCACAGAACATTTTCATAGGTTCTTCATCTGAAATCTTTAATTCCTTTAGCACCCTTCTTAACCATATTCCCTCAGAAATATCGTGTGCCATTGCCCTAAATTCAGCTTCTGCACTACTCCTTGACACCACTGATTGCTTCTTACTTCTCCATGTGACCAGATTACCCCACACATATGTGCAATACCCTGAAGTTGATCTTCGGTCTTGTACAGATGCTGCCCAATCTGCATCGCTGAACACTTCAATATCTCTTCTTTGGTTCTTCTCAAAAAATAATCATTTACCTGGTGTTAGTTTCAGGTATCTCACGATTCTATACACATCCTCCATGTGTTCTTCATTTGGATTATTCATGAATTGACTTAGCATGCTGACAGAAAAACCAATATCTGGTCGTGTGTGAGATAGGTATATTAGTTTACCCATTAATCTTTGGTATCTCCCTTTATCCACGGGTGCACAATTTTCCTTAGCTCCTAATTTGGTTGTTGGATCCATAGGAGTATCTGCCGGCTTACACCCGAGCATTCCAGTCTCTTTTAAGAGATCCAGGACATATTTTCTTTGTGAGACAAAGATTCCCTTTCTTGACCTTGCAATCTCCATGCCTAGGAAGTATTTGAGATTCCCAAGGTCCTTGATCCCAAATTCTGTAGCTAGAAAACTTTTGATGGTGCAGATTTCCTCTTCATAATCTCTTGTTAGAATTATGTCGTCCACATATACAATGAGGACAGCAAGCTTTCCTGCAGGAGAGTGTTCAACAAATAGAGTATGGTCCGTCTGACATTGAGAGTAGCCATGTTTCTTAACCACCTTTGTGAATCTTTCAAACCAGGCTCTTGGAGATTGCTTGAGCCCATATAGAGATCTCCTAAGTTTACAAACTTTGTTGCGTGTAGTTTGTGTCGCAAATCCTGGAGGAATTTCCATGTAAACTTCTTCAGCTAGGTCCCCATTTACGAAGGCATTCTTGACATCTAGTTGGTGGAGAAGCCAGTCAAGATTTGTAGCCAAAGATAGTAGAACCCGAACTGTGTTTAACTTGGCTACAGGGGCAAATGTCTCCTCATAGTCGATTCCGTATGATTGGGTGAATCCCTTTGCAACCAGCCATGCCTTGAATCGATTAACACTCCCATCTTAATTATATTTGACTGTGAAGATCTTGGGTTTGCTCAAGAGATGCTTGTTGTTCCATCTCCTTTTGGTTCTTTCTCCTCCTTGAGTAGGTAATCAACTCATCATTCTTTGTTGATTGAATAGTGTCCAGATTTTGAGGTGAATTAGTAGGCGGATTGTTGGTTTGATCTTGAGAAGGAGATTCAAGGAAGAGATTTTGAGGAGGAATGGGTTCATGATTTAGTGGTTGGTCAGAATTAGGAAAGATGAGATGATTCTTCAATATCCCAAAGCTGGTATTCCTGGATAAAATTAGTCTCCCCCTAAATATTAGATTTGAGAAAATAAGGTTGTTGCTCAAAGAAGGTGACATCCATGGAGTGATAGAACTGTTTAGTGACCGGTGAGTAGCACCTATATCCTTTTTGAGTTGGTGAGCACCCAAGGAAAATACATTTAAGAGCTCTAGGATCAAGTTTGTCCCTGTGTTGTTGATGGACATGGACAAAAGCTGAACACCCGAAAACTTTGAATGGGATGGTTGAGATGAGATGAGTATTGGGAAAGGACTCAAGAAGAATTTGACAGGGAGTCTGGAAGTTGAGAATACAAGATGGCATCCTATTTATGAGATATGTGGCAGTGAGGATGGCTTCACCCCAGAAAAATTTTGGTACATGGGTAGAGAACATTAGGGAGCGAGCAACATCAAGAAGATGCCGGTTTTTTCTTTCGGCAATACCATTTTGCTGAGGAGTGTTGACACAGGAACTTTGGTGAACTATACCATGACTCAAGAGATAATCATTAAGAATGGAGTTGAAATACTCTTTGGCATTGTCAGTTTTCAGATTTGGATTTTTGCTTGGAATTGTGTTTGGATCATGGTGTTGAAGGTTTTGAAAGGTTTGCCTCTGATTTTTCTTCAATGAGGAATACCCATGTGAGTCTAGTGTGATCATCAATAAAGGAAATGAACCAGCGAGAACTAGTAACATTTTTTATCCTAGAAGGACCCCATACATCACTATGAATCATGGAAAAAGGTTGAGATGCTTTGTAGGATCGGTTAGGATAAGAATTACGAATATGTTTAGAAAATTGACAGATCTCACATTGAAACTCATGTGGATTTTTATTATGGAATAATGAAGGAAACAACTTCTCAAGATACAAGAAATTTGGATGACCTAACCTATAGTGCCACAACATAATTGCACTATCATTATTAGACCGACTCACAGACAAAGAAATAGGATTACTGGACACTGAACAATCAGATTGGTGAGTTGCTCCTTGAGGAGGATCATTAACCTCTAGAAGATAGAGCCCCGAACACATCTTAGCACTGCCAATCATCTTCCCCGAGTCCAAGACCTGAAATTCACACAGATTTGAGCCAAATTTAGTAACACAGTTGAGATCCCGAGTGAGTTTACTAATGGACAGTAAATTGCAATTTAATTTTGGCACAAGGAGAACTGAATCAAGAGTGATGTTCTCTGAAACTCTAACAGAACCTGTACCAGCCACCTTTGAGAGTGAACCATCGGCTATTCTCACAGTTAAATTTTTATAGCATGGATTGTAAGTGGAAAAAAGCTTCTCATCTCCAGTCATATGATCAGATGCTCCTGAGTCTATAATCCATGGGCTTAGCTTCTCCTTTTTAACATTTAGAGCACTCAAAAAATTACCTTTTTGTGCCAAGGAACCGGTACCAACCACAGTGGGGGCAGGTGCAGGCAAGGATTGGCTGAACAATTTCTGTAAGACTTCTATCTGTTCCTTGCTGAAGGGAGTGGGTTCGGGTGATGGTTTTTCATCCATGGAGACGAGGTTGCCCCGTCCTTCTTTGTCATTGGCAAACCGGGAAGGCTTCCAGTCTGCAGGTTTGCCGTGAATCTTCCAGCAGGTGTCCTTGGTGTGACCAGGACGTCGGCAATGATCACACCATGGTCGCCCTTTCTTTGGTCTGTGATCATTGTTGTTGGATGGATTTCCTCTAACTGCAAGGGCTGAGCTCTCAGGATTTGTCACAGAATCTTGAGAGCCCATCATGATCTTCTTTCGACTTTCCTCTCTCCAAACTTCTGAAAATGCTTCCCGGATATTTAGTAGCGGTTAGGATCCTAAGATTCTTCCTCGTACTTCATCGAGATTCTTATTTAATCCAATCAGAAATTTGTATATTCTTTTCCGTTCAATAATCTGTCTATACCTGATTCCATCATACAAACAGCTCCAATTGTGCTCCTCGAACAAGTCCAGCTGCTACCAGTAGCGATTGAGTGTGTTGAACTACTGAGTCACCGTTAACTCTCCTTGGCGGAAGTCATAGAGAACACTCTCCACCTCAAACAATTCTGACGTATTCTCATTGTTAGAATACGTTTCCTTGGCAGCGTCCCAAATCTCCTTTGTTGTTCCATAGAGAAGAAACTTTTCTCCAATGTCATTTGTCATGGAATTAATGAGCCATGACATGACCATATTATTTTCAGCATTCCAAACTTTGAACTTTTCATCCATCTTGTTCGGTTTGGCAGCAACTCCGTTGAGATAATCGTCTTTCCCCTTTCCGCATATGAACATCATTACGGAATGGGACCCTTGGAGATAATTGTCCCATTCAGTTTGTGTCCTGTAATGGGCATGAGGTTACTATCTACACTACTGTTGCTGGAAGCCATGGCTTCCTGATTGGAGGTGATTTGGGAAACGGTAGTAGTTGAATCACGTTTCCCGTATTTGGTCAAATGAGGGAATTAGGGTTCAAAGAATGCTCTGATACCATATCGATTTGGACGGAAAAACTCAATATTCCAATATATTGAATAATGATTACATTCCCCTCTATATATAGATGATAATACTCATCTATTTTAGGGATATTTACAACTTACCTAGGAAAGAATCCAAACTACCTAAAACAGAAAGCTATAAAAAGGGAAACTCACATTTACGGATTTGGTAACAAACTACCAAATCCCCTAAAATCATGGGATAAGAAAACATGATTTGTTAGCTGTAGACCTCCTCAATCTCAGCCCCTAACATTGTTGACAGATCATCAAATTAAATCTCCCTATAATTCTACAGAATGCTTCCTTGACCAATGCACCACCTTACCTATTTGTGCAATCTCTAGCAATTGGCACATAAGGCCATCAATTTCCACAACAGTCACTCCTTTCCCTAATGAAATTCCTTTGTTGCCACTAGTTTTGGATGTCCCTTGCTACCTTCATCGGTTTTGCCAATCCTCTATTTTGGACTCCATTAATGGCAGATGCGGAGCACGGAGCCAAAACTACCTTTGCATGACTTTACTACACCCTTCTCAATGTGCAACATATGCCGAGCTCTGCAACTTGAGGTTCTGCACTCATGTTGACCAAGTGTTGCTAGACTTCTCCAAGCAATTGCAAATCTCTTAGAGCTCCATAGGCATTCTCTTTCGTTCCCTTTCCTTCACTCCTTCAAGAATGACTATAAAGCCTCTTCTCCCACCACCCCCATATGCTACCAAAGCCAAGTATCTCTCATGCACATTAGAACACTTTTGGGCAAGATAGGTTGAACTAGCAACACAAGATGTTCTAATGAATTCCTTCTTGCCACTTCACAGAGAACAATCTTCCAACAATTGTACAAACCATTTCATTGTGGAAGCTCACAATACAAGATCCTTGACCGATCATCTTCCACAGAGAGCTCAAAAATCTTCGTCTCTATGAGTTGTTTCAAGAAATCAATCTCAAAATCAAATTAAGATAAATAACTTTAATTCATAATTATCTTCTGAACATAGCCCCCAGAAGAGTTTTTTATTTGCTTTATTCATGGAGAGGGTTAAGCGGCAGCCCGCAAATTGCAGATGTGTGAAAGATAGTTCCTACTAACCTCAATTGGATTCACATGGAAGGAAAGAAATCACATAATCTTTGAGGACAATGAAAGGACATTGGAGGAGCCCAAAACACTTTTTATCAATGATCTTTTATCTTAGATTGTCTCCATAGACTTTAAGTATCTAGATCTACATGACTTTCTTGTACTTGTTTTGAACTTATTTAACAAGAATTATTACTCATAAAAAAGGAAACCCTAGTTACCTGAAATATAAACCCAAGAAGTTTGGAGGTGGTATGGATCTAAAGCAAATAATTTCAACAATTTGCAAGCCACAATATCTTTAAACGATGTACGGATGCAATTTGATGGTAGCGTAATCCCTCAAGTGACCTTTGAAAGTAGCTAGAGCGTCAAACAATAAATAATATATCCATACTGCATTACACAAAAAATGCATCTTACTTTGGACCCATCAGTGTGAAGGACAGGAATGACTCAATAAATATTAAGTTTATTAGCCACATTTTTAAATCAATAATTTTTTCTCAAAAACTTCTATAACTTCACAACCATCATGCTCATCAATTTCAAACTTAATTTCTTTACAAAACTCCAAAAGTATAGAACATAACAGCAAAGACAATAATTTAAAAAGTGAAGAACATGCAGAAATTTGAAATCCCCACCTTGAAAGGTCCTTCTTCTTTCGGAAGGTAGTTCGCAACATAGTTGCCAATGTGTTTTGGACAAAATCTTGGACCTCAGCATGTATTGTTTCCCATAATGCATCGGCTACCAATGTATCACACCGCTGCATCATGGATCCAATGCTCTTTATGTAGCTAACAAGTTCAACAAGTGCTTTCCTTTCCTCTGCACCATAATTATACCGTACAACCTACAGGTAATTCAATCAAATATGCTCACTGTCAGAAAAACAGTAGTATTGATGTAGACATGTTTGATAATCAAGATCTGTAGCACTGGATTATATTTAAAACACACACGGATCAAATTGTTTATTAATACAAATTTATTCACCTCAATTGCTAGCATACAACGCAAACCCAAATTATTCAAGTGTTTTTAATTCACTAAAGTTTCCCCTGATTATTATTGTTAATTTATGAGAGTTTCCTTCAATGCATATAACCTTCAAAAACATCTCAAGCAAGCACTGCCAAACAAAGTTTTAGCAAATAAGTGTCACTTATGAGCTTCAAACTAATTGGCAACAAACTACTCAATCTCAGTCAAACTTGAACAGAAATTGGCATAATGGGCCAGGCTTATTGTAACTATTGTAGGCTGCTTAATTTAAGGATAGGAAGAGAACAGATAGGCTTATGTTAGAATCGTTACAGCGGTAGCCTCATTTTTTCCAATGTATCATCAGCTTTCCATGTTAAACTGTGCTAGTCACAAATGAAATTAGGGGAAGAAATCAAAGAAAAACTTCTGGATCAACAAATCAATGTTTTATGGCAAAAGCATAAAATCCCATGGATCCATAATCCAAGAACTTTTGTTCTTAGGGGTTAGGGAACTTCAAATGGACCTGCATGGCAGGTCGTTAATTAAGTCCTACAATCCAAAATATCTAGGATATAGTTTCCAAATTTCATATTTTTGTTGAAACAGACTTAGGCATAGCCGGTAGTTAATTTACACCACCATGTCATGTTATTGCATCTGCTGTGGCACAACCATAAAGGGTGGTTTATAATTTTGATCACATCATCATTAGGTATGTAGCTAAAGGATTAAATGTGCCGACAGTTCGCTTATGAATTTTCATTTTCCTCCTGTGATATCAGTCTTCTTTACAAATTCAAGACAGTATAATTATTCTCTTTCATATATTTTACCTTGAGAACCCTTAAATAATTTTGATCATAAACTACTTGGCCTAGATTCTCTGCAGTTAGGTTTGATCAATTTTGAAATTGAATGGTTTGCTTAGACGAGTTGAAATATCAGTTAATAGTTCAACATGAAATTTGATAGTCTGGCTCCTTGCCTAGTGTTTTCTCTGTCTGTCGGTGTTTGCTGCATTTATGTAAATTTTTTTTTTCTCTGGTTGAACTTTCAAATATAGTTGCTTCTACTACATCGCCTGCTTGTCGCTTATGATGGTACTAAGTACTCTTCATATAATCAGTCTAAGATTATTCACCATCTATTATTTATTTTTTTCCCAATTTTTCTTGATTGTTTGTTTTCTAAATCAGTGTAGATCGAAGAAATGCTTTGTCTCAACCTAGTGGAGAAAGTTCAAACACAAAGCTTACACCTTCTAAGTGGGGCTATGACAACACAGGGAAACGCTAGCCATATCTAAGCTTCCACAGAATCATAAATCTCAATTTCACTTGGTAGTCAAGTCAATGTGGGACTTAGCTCCATCGGGAGGCTGTTCCCAGACACCCAGTGCCAATCAAAAAAAATGTGGGAACTTAGCACCTATGACTACCTTTCTAACTTACCTATTCTACGTGAGCTATTTTTTTAAAATGTAGGACTGAGGTGTTACAAGAGCCTAATTTGCAACATTATGACCATTAAATACACAGCTTAGCCATCAGCCAAAAAGCTGTTATACATAAAATGCACAGGAAACCAAGAAAGCTCAAATCCCAAAAGAAAAATAGAAAAGAAAAGGAATAATTTGTTTTTACAGGTAAAGAAAAGAAAATGAATAATTAACAATCCAATACAATGAAGATAGTCAAAAGGTTCATTGCAAGTGCTAAGATACTGCTTTTTGTTGCTGCTGTTCAGGCTGAGGATCAGAAAAATGCGTCAAGATGACGGAAAACTTGTGTTATATATCAACAGGGAAAACAATAAGAAGCAGATAAAAGTGATATACAACCTTTTCATAGTCAGAAAATGACGTTGAAGTCTCATGTAATTCCAAAGGAACAGGATCCTTGCATGGGCGAGAAAATTTCCACGCACATTGTTCCCAAATGCGTGCATTCCATCTGCTTAAAAGCTGAAAACCTTCAACAATTACATCATACATGCTTCCCTTAACGTCTTTGCTCCACTCAATATCAGCACTATCTGTTGACTTTAACAACAATAGCTTCACACAAAAAATTTAATAGACTTTAGAAACAAATACATCAGGGACAGCAAGAAACATATCTATATACATAGGGGGGAGGTAAGGGGACAGCACCTGATTCAACGATGAAGCAAAACGAAGTACAAAATCATCATGCTCAGCACGGATTGCTCCAATGTGATTAATGATCAGATACTGTCTCTGATAAGTGCATTATATCAAGGTTTCACAAAAAAGGGATCTGTTCGTGTATTGTAAATGCACCAGCATCTAACATGGTTCTTAATTCCATAGACAACTAGGTATGCAGTCTCCTACATAGATTAGTAAGTCACTAATTTCAAACAAAATGACTTCAGTTTCTACAACCTCCTTTACCAACTTAAAAATTAATCCAACACAACCGAATAATATTTATTATATTGCAGAGAAGTACTTTAACGGTGGACCATTCTGAAAACATAGTTCTTGAAGCATCAAGTCTTCTAAAGCAAACTATGAGTTCTAACAATCACTTAGATAAAAGGCAGAGTCAAGTTTTTTTTTTTTTTTTTTTTGACAAGTGAACCACCTCACGGCAGAACCCTTAGGACTCACCCATGGAACCTAAACCCTCGGGGATACTAGCACAGCAACCCACCACCATAGCCTCTCACTTAAATCGTAGTTTGATCCCAAGGGGAATCGAACCTGTGACATGGGGCACATGCACACAAGTTAGCCCTTACCACTTGGCTACCCACGGGTTGGTATCTGTAAAACTTTCACAACGATGTTTCACTGTTTTAGTTGAAAGTATTGTTGTCAATGGGATTAAGAACTCTGTTAGATGGCAATGGCCCATGTTTGCAAGGGATCAGAGTTGGATTGAGTCAGAAACTGGCCAACTCAATTTGGCCAATTAAGAATTGTAGTAAACCCACCAAAAGCAATAACACCCAAAGTTCACAATGAAATACATATACGATATAGACATAGGAAGCAAATTTAAAACATGTAAACAAGATTGTCAACACACCACAAAAAGAGGGGAACAGTCCCCAATGTGTTATCATCATTATTCATTCCGTAATGCATCTTTATTTCCTTCTAAGTTGAAAGAAAGAAAACTGAAATTAAATCACTTTAAAGTTGACTAAACCAGAAGTCCTACTTTATGTCTGATTTGTTAATACTTAACGAGAGAGATGGGGAGATAAGGAGAACTGACTCACATTAACTTACATTATTTCCTTACATGTTTAAGATGTTCATTAGAAAAGCAGTAAAAAGGGCATCAATTGGTGAATTTAATCAAAAAACAGATCAATCAACAATACAAATGATGAAAGACAACAGGATATTCTTGTGCCTCACGGGGTGGAAGCTCATGAGGTGCTGGAAGACCGAGAAGACGAGTTTGGGCTGAAAATTTTTGAAAGTACATCGACAACTCTTTCAAGATTGCAGCAGGAGAAAGATGAAGATCTGGAAATGCAGGAATGACTGGATCGTTCTGTCAAGAAAACCCACAATATTAATGCAAGCTTCTTGATAAATCTACCACAGATATAGAGGTAAATATATGTTTGGGTTAATAACTACCACCCAATTCTTACCAATTATTACTCAGTGTCACTAGGTGTCTAATTCAAGGTTTTGACCTCAGGTAACCTCTCCATAGAAAATTGTTGCTAATATTTTTTGATAGGTAAAGATTAAAGTACAGAAGTATAAAGATTAAATTACCTTCAAGCTCTATTTAAAGCTCAGTTTTAATATTAAGAGTAATTTCATTCTTTTATATGTATTTTGTTAATATTGACAATGATATTTATGGAATGGGAAAACTGGCAATAAAACTTTAAATTAAGAGCCAAATAGGACTGAGTCAAAATTGATTGGTACTAGTGAAAATGAAGCAGTTGTTGATAGGGCAAAATGCAATAAACTGTATACTTATCACCTATATCAAGTTTAAATCATTTCGCAAAGCACGAATACCTTAAATATATTTATCAGTCTGTTAATTTTCACCCTCTTGTATAGAGACTCGCTGTCTTTCTCCGAGGATGTTGCTAAGACAACAAGAACAGGCAAAACGCGTAGAAGAATGTGTCGCTCAGGAAACAGAAGTGTGAAATCCAACTCTAACGACTCAACCGCAAAGACTATGAGAACTTGAAGAATGTCTTCAACACTATTTCAGGTCAAGGAATTTGAACCCATGCTATGAACAACATAACGCAAATTATATTCTAAGTTCTGAAAAATATATCAGCATCATAAATGAGTTGTAGATCAAGTATCAATTAAGGTAAATCATTTCAACCCTGGTATCAAATACATATTTCTGCAGTGGACAAGATGTCAGAAATAATAACATAGACAGGATACTTGTTCACACGAAACATCTCAACGTGCAAATTCATTAAGATAGCCCACCTCGTGCTTAAGAAAATCTGCAAGAAATACTCAAAAAGATAATTGTACTGATCAAGTGACAGAGTGGCACAAATATCCATTGTGACTATAAGAGCAAAACAAAAGTAAACAAAAAATATATATATATATTAAACTAAAAAAATGTTACCATTCCCAAACAAGATTGGCTGTTGTACATTATATACATACTACGTCTAAATATTATGACAGACAGAAGCACAGTTACACACCTGCAAATCATCTAACTCCTCCCTCATTGAATCAGTATCTTGCCATTGAATACTGACCTGTGTGAATGTCCTGATAATGGGGTAGAGACAAAAAAAGAATAGATGTTGAACTGCAGTCAAGAACAAGCTGATAGTGCTTCTTATACTATGTTGAGAAAAAATATAAAGGCAAAGATGAATTGCTACTAATTGTAGAAAAATGCTGTAACACCCGAGTGCGAGAATACCCAAGGTTGGGGTGAAGTTTTGACTTTAGGCCCACAGGCCCATGATTTTTTGTTAAGTCTCTTTGATTTTCTTTTCTTTTTTTTTTTTTTTTGATAAGTAAGTCTCTTTGATATTTTATTGGACAGTTTTAATTGGGTTAAGCTCACATCCATTTTGGAATGAGTTTTTATATTTTTAGAAGCACAAAATATTTAAATGTGTTATTTTGAAATTATAAAATCTTGTAATTGTTAAGGATTTTGAGATTTTAAATCAACCCAACTGTCCCTAACACCCAGCTCCTCTTGGCATTTGAAAATCGCCCAAACTCTGCTAAGTACACTCTCCTATTTCAGTTTGAACACTGCAGCCCTTCCTCTAACAATTTCTCTTACCCATGGCATCAGAAGTGGCCAAAAGCCCCTCTTCCTTCCTTATTTTATTCACACACATAACTCCTACCTATCACTCATGCACAATCTGCCTCCTCTTTCTCTGTTTACTTGCATTGTCTCTCTCTCAAACTAAAGCTATCTCTCTCTTCCTCTGTTTCTATCTCCCTCTATCTCTCCACACTGCTGAAGAGCAGCAGAAGGCCAACTTCACCACCAGTTCACACAGAACGGTTGACCAGCCACTTCCCGCCACATCTAGCCGTAGCTTTTTCCAATCAGCCAACTAGTGCCCTTTACGGAGCCCATGTGGACAGTGGCTAGTGGAAAGGACCACGCTTTCTCCATCTCTGTGGCACCCCATTCCTCAATAAAGAGCCTAGCGAGGATCCATTGTGCCAAGGATGCCAGCCGGTTGACAACACTCCAATGTTACTATCTTGTCTAGGCGCGTAATCATGGATCAAAATATGCAATAAGTAAAGAGGTTGCAGCGGACTAGTTAAAGGTTTAGTCAAAGACTAGATGCTAATCGTACCAGAGGTCTAAACCGGTAAAAGTTCCTCCATTAATAATAATAACAATAATATCCATATGTCATTGTTATTTTCCAAATAATATTATACAACACTATCTATTCATCACTTGCATCCAGGTACAATAAACTGAACAGGGTTAAATAGTACATCTTGACAAAATATAAACAATAAATAATGGATACAGGCCTCCATTTCTATGACTCAGGTGGGATCGGTCCTTTTCCCTCAAGAAACTCTTCTTGGGCTATGTCTGCATCAAGGTCTACGGTTCTGATAGACGAAACCATAGGTAGGTTAAACATCTATGACAACACTACTAATGAGAAACAATGCAAATGAATATGTATGCATTGTTTCATGTAAATGATCTGTGAACACATATATTTGTGCTTGGCAAGGAATCACCTTCCGAGCAGAAAAACATGTATTCATACTTCATAGTTACGGCGAGAAATTGTCCTCTAAATAAAAACACGGTATATAAGCATGGCGAGGAATCACCCTCTGAACAAAATCTCAAGTACGCATAATTATCACCAAGGCGAGGAACTATCCTCTTATCAAACACAAATAATTCATCATATCTCATCATATAACACCAAGCAAGGAATCACTCCACCGGTCGACACGGGGAATCACTCTACCCGGCCAACATGCAAGCCGATTCACCAGTTTCAAATCATCATACACTAGGAATTACTCAACCTGGTCAACACACCCAAAGACAACACACATGATCACCCCGGGGAATCACTCTACCCGGTCAACCGACTCAAAGACACCACACATGATCAACCAAGGGAATCTTTCTACCCGTTTATCAAGCGAGGTCAATGCAAAAACGTTCCACCTTAATTATCACAAGGACTCTCTCTATCCGTATAAAACTCGTGGCAACATGATGTAGGAATAGCACTGGGACTCGCACCTAGAAATCACAATCATCACCACCCACACCATTCAGACTCATCATCGCAAAATCACAGTGTAAAGATATTCCATTAACATAATGGAGAAGATATGGATTATTTTCATGTAGAAAAAGGGAAAAGTTACAAAATATGCAAAGCCTAATCTTCCAACCATATTCACAAACATTTAACCCACATTCACAGTACAGTCTTAGGAGCTAACCTACCTAAATAGTATTAAAATACTACGATGGTGCTGGCATTGCTCTCTCTCCATCACACCCTTGAAGTCACTTGCTTTCTTTGAAGATTCTAGCTCCAAAGAGGATCCAACACTTCACAATTTCAAAAGTGAGATTTTGTCCCTTGTCCAAAGCCTTTGATAGGATGGGGTCGTCAGGTGTCCTTCTGACTACTAATATGCTTGAATAGGAGACCTTTCTTTGGACTTGAAGAATTGTAGAGGCCGAGTGACTGATGGCACAAGGAACGCACGTTCATGCAGCTTGCCTTAGGTCCAATCCCGCAGTTCTTCCCCTAGTAAGTGTCTCCCACGTGGCGCTAGGCCATACCTCTAAGATCAAATGACATGGCTTGTAGGTCCATAATATTTTTCTTCCGTAGGCTCACTCAGACATGACGTCTCAAATGGAGTATGGGCCTCTGCATACAAACCTGCTACCTCTGGGCATCTCCACATTATCCTAAAGAGCCCTCACATCCGTATTGGTCTTATCCTTACCGGTATTCGTCCTTTGAACATACTCGCCTTTGCCCATTGCTCGCCCTTTGCTGCAGACTGTCCCTTTCCGAACCTTTTCAGCTCTTCGTTCTCACCCGAGTACTGTCAGCACTATAATACCCCACTCCCCAGGTTTAAGAATAAAATCACTTTTAGCAATTCTCGGGGAAGCCAGTGCTTTTACTGAACCTTGGCTTAAAAATATTTTCTTTTATTCTGAAGGAAGCGCTAGGTACAAAAATTCTATTAATAAAATCATTTTTATTAAAATACTGAGATCATAAAGAGAGTGCGTTGAAGCATTTATTAAAATTTCTCAAGTCTGTGCCATAAAAATCATAACTTAAAATCTTAGTACATGATTTAGGCCACTGTCACACCTCCCTGGACTAAATCTTGTCCTGCAGCTCTAGCTTCATAAATATTATAAGCTAGGTGGTTTAAAAATATAAAACAAACTAAAATGAGTCGAAAATTCAATAAGAAACCAATAATAAAGTAAACATACTTAACATAAAGTTTTTTATAAAATATTTCATGCTGAGAACTTAAAATCATGATTTCTCGTACTGATATTTATGCTATGCATGATTGATTTATCTAAGTTAACTGACTAATCTAATTTATCTTACTTATCAGACTGGCCAACACACTTAACTCTGTGTGCGAGGTTGTGCACTGGCCCCACGTCTCACGGCCGCAAGGGTAGCAGCTGAGTAGTATTCTGGTATACTACAGTGGACCACGCTTGAGTAGGTGGCTTGCACATCCACCCTGAAACTGCATTGGTACCATGTATCATAATGTCCATCTGATTAACTGTTCTAAGCTTATCTTATACTTGATCCTATAAAAGCTTACATATCTTATGCAACGTGAGATGTATGAGACGCATAATACATACATAACTATAATATGAGAAATGAAACATGATGAATGACGTGCTTGCAAATATCACAACATGCGTAACACTGACTTCCAATGAACTAGCTTTAATAATAATCTATATAACTAGCTAACGTATGTTAATCCTAATTTATGATCAAGTTACTTACCTTGTAGTGTTATTTCCTAAAATTTTCAACACAAAAATCGATCGTGGTGAAATGGAGGGAAGGAGAGACGATGGTGGTCTTGCCGTGTTTTATGGTGGGGGAGATGAGGCTATAGCATGCTGAAGGTAAAAAGAGAGCTAAAAACAAAAAGCCTAGACTTGAAGAGGTAGGTGCACATACAGTGCATGGAACTCTATTTATAGGATGGTATAGGTTGGGTGTTTAGGAATTTTAAGGTGAAGAAGATTCTAAAATTGTAATCCTAGTGTGTTTGAAATTAGAAACCTACTATAGTAGTTCATGTAATGTAGACTAAGACTATGTAGGAAACTTCAATCAGTGATATTTTAAATTGAAATAAATTTCTAATGGTCAGTCTTTAAATTCTAAAAAGAGTCTAACTCGTTTAATAAATAATAAATAGGATTTAACCTAGTTATTGAGACTAATTAAAAGTCCTAATCAATCTCAATAATTTATGGCTCATGGGCTTATCCAATATAGCCCATTAAATATAATTTAGGCCCAATAAAAATTATCAATATTTCGACTTTAGAACTATTAGGCAGAGTCGTTACAAGCACAGTTCTTGCTCGCCAGTCGCAGGGTGAAAAGTCCTTTATCACCGGTGCTAGGATGTGTCTGCCAAGCTTTCTACATAGTGTTGCTCGCCCTACTTTGGACTAGTTGCGCTTTGCCTGACCGTTGCCTCATATTCCATGGCACCTTGCTCGCAAGAAGGGATCCCTTCCCTTGCTTCTATGCGGTCCTCACAATCTCTCTTTCTTAATTTTCTCCCTTTCTCTGTTTTAATCCGGTTGCAAATCTTTTCACATGGATAAGTTTGTTCAGTTACTCTATTACCACCGTTGCATCTTCAAATTTTTTCCATATCTCTCTCTCAATACAACACTCTCTCCCATCAAATTATTTTGGAGCTTATCCATATATATTATGCTGCTGGTGTTCTGTTTTGACAACAAAATCACAGGAAGATAATTTGTTTGGGTGTTACCGGTGCTTTGTTTGATGTTAAAGCATGGGAAGATAATTGCCTTGGGTGTCCCGGGTAGCCCCATTAGATGAAATTTCATTCCTTAATTAGATAGATTGCACTTGATTACAAAATGACGCGGAAATACAGGTGCTCCTTTTGGAATTGTTGCTTCTCTAAATTATGTAGTGTAATTATGAGCATGTCTTTAGTTCTCTAGCATAATTGTAATGCTCATTGCTCAAATCTTGCATTTAATTATCATTATAACATAAAGCCTATTCATTGATAGCCCTTTTTAGCATCTCCATAATATGAAAGCATGTGAATGTAAATGTACTTGTACATATACTTCCACCAGACAATGATATGTATGTAGTTATCATATTTTTCAAGTGAACGGAAGGACAAGAAAAGAAAACAAAAGGAGAAAGAAAAAAGAAAGTGATTGGATGATTGAATGATTGATGACTAATGACGAATAACATATGATGGATAATGAGGCGGATGGCAACACTGAAATGGTTCACATCTCCTTTTTACAGGATTCCTACCTATTAGGGTGACCCCCAAGCCCCCCCAAACCCCAGCCCCCGTGGCATCAGGCTGGGCATCCCCCCCCCCCCCTTTCCACGCGGTCGCTAACAAGATTCTCCCTCCACTTTAAGGTGTTTTTTAATTAATTAATTTTTTTATCGTTTTTAATTAATTATTAAGATTTTTTTGTTTTGATTGACTTGTTTTAAAGATTTTTTTATATTAAAATTAATTTTTTTAAGTTACATTTTCTCTCTCTTGAATATATTTTCTCAATTATTTTTTAAGTTTTTTAAATATGTGTAACCATTTTAAGTAATATTCACACATTTTCAAATATATATCTTAATTTTTTAACCATTTTTTAAATAGTTTTCAGATTTTATTATAAATTTTTTATTATTTTTTAGTAAGGTTGCTAGTGTGGCATTAAGAGTGCCTAGGGTCGAATTTTGATTGGTTGCCACATGGCATGATTTGTGGCAACCTCACCATGGGATGAATTGATGGAAGATGGACAGAAGGATCTAGTTGGAAAAATTTGCATATCTAGGGAGTAAATAGAAAAAATCACAAACCAAGGGAGTGATTTGCAGTCAATCTAAAACTCAAGGACTGATTTCGCAATTAAACCAAAATTTTTAATAATCAGACTAGGCAAGAGCCAAGTACACGGGACATATAAAAGCGTCACTGCATGATAATCTAGTGATACAAGAAATTCATGAAAGTTCACATCATTAAAATCAAAGACAATCAAAGAATGGATTAAAGTATTAAAAAAGAAAGTTCTAAGCTCTTCTATTAACCGCTCTCAACTCCCTCCAAAGACGCTGCCATAGGCATAACGAAGCCATCTTCCACATTGCTGCAATTTGGGAGTTACACTGAAGGCCTCTCCAAGATGCTAAGGGATCAATCGCCCTTCACAGCATCACCTAAGTTAGTACCACACTAGTAAAGAATTCATTCCATAGGTTCATGGCAATCTCACAATGAAGTAATAGACGATCAACGGACTCCTCACTCTTTTTGCACATGCAATAGCAATCCATGACAATGATTCGGCATTTCCTTAAGTTGTCTAATGTGATAATCTTCCCCGAGGAAGCATTCCATACAAAGAAGATTGCCTTTTAGGGGAGCCTTTGTCTTCCAAATGCTCTTCCGCAAGAATAGACTTGCGTTTTGCGTATTAAGGGACTTGTAGAATGAGCAAACAGTGAACTTCCCCTTTTTGGAGGAGAGCCTAGAAATATTATCGTAGGCTCCCTCCCCCCCCCCAAAAAAAAAAATACAAATAGAGAATACAAGGTAGTGAAACTCGGAAAAGGCGTCAACTTCTCAATCTTGAGCATCTCTAAAAAATGTGACATTCCATTGGGGATGCCATTGGATATGTCTAAAATATTTGCAATTGAGGGTTCCTACATTCTCACTATACTGAATATTTCTAGATAGACTTCCTTGAGGGCCCTATTACCGCACCATGAATCATGCCAAATTTTAATTCTGGACCCATCACCCACTTCAAAGTGAGTGTATCTAAAGAATGTATCACATCCTTTTCTTACATGCTTCCAAAGCCCCACCCAATGTGGCCCACTCACCTCATTCGAACACCATCCTCCCCACTCCCCCACCATACTTTGATTCTATGGCAGTCCTCCATAAGGCCCTCATTCTTGTTGGTATCTTCATGACCACTTACCTAATAAAGCCCCATTAAAAAGTGACAAATTCTAGATACCCAGTCCACTTTTCGAAATCGAGGAACGTATAGGAGCCCACTATACTAAGTGCATGTTTGGGATTGTGGTGGGAAATATAGCTTATAACTTTAGGGTTTATAGCTTATAGCTTTAGGATTTATAGCTTATAGCTTAAGTAATTAGTTATACTATTAAAAATTATTTACTGTTTGGCAACCATATGTTTAAAGCACTTTCAAACGTGTTACATTTGTTTATAAACAAATTTAAAAAGTGTTTTTTGAGGTAGAAATGACATAAAAGATCATTTAATTTTTTAAATATTATGATCATATTCTGAAAGTTTGAAAATTGTAATTATCTAAAAGTTGAATGGGTATTTTTGCCTATTGAAAGTTTTTTAAAAATTAGAGTTACGTTTTGCATTATCTAGAAAAGCACGTTTGAGGAAAAGCATCAAAATCTTTTCTTCAACCGTACTTTTTAGTTTATTTAAGATTAAAAAGTACTTTATTATGTAATACCCAAACAACCTAATTTTTTCATTAAAGAGCTTTTAAGCCTATTTAAACACTTTTTAAGACTCCTAACGCAACCCCAAACAGGCCCTAAATGAAATTTAAACTCATCATCCATCCTCCACATAAGAATTCCTGCTGAAGTTTCTCTATGTGATGGCCCACCTTGGTGGGAAGCAGGCATAAAGACAAGAAATACTGAAATAGGTCAGCAAGTTGAAAAAAGAAAAAATTCAAATTTGTAATTGACTATGTAGAATAAGCACAAAACTTGGATTTTTAATAAGTGATACTTGTGACTCTTATGGAAACTTCTATACCTGACCCATATGTGATTTTTTTTACTTTAGTAGCATTCCTAACCATTGAGGAAGAGGATATTACAATAGCAATCTAGGTTCACAGGTTGATAGCTAATTTTCTCATTTTGACTGCTTTTATGCCATTGAAAGGCCTGGTCAAGTACTTTCAGGAAACAATTTAATAATTTTTTAGAACCACTAGCAGGCACTCACATTTAGAAAATTTAAACTGGACTACATAATGTTTCGTTGCATTCATAAAAATGGAGTGTTTAAAACTAAGAATTCAACAGGAGTTTAACAGTGTGCCGACGTACAAATTTTAAGAGGAACAAGGATGAGAATAAAGGTTCATTTTCATTGGTCAAAGTTTCTAAATTTTAATCTGACTAATTCTTCAGTCTGTCAAGGTTGCTGATCAAAGATTGTGGACCCCACTATATTAGAATTATCAGCGTCCAGCAGCATACAATATACTCGCACACAAGTGTTTTTTTCTGTGCATGTGTGTGTGTGTGATTGCATGGAAGCTATTTTCCATGCAATAGAGGCTGGAAGCATTACTTAGAGAGTACTACAGAACCTCTGCATGTGATTTTTTATGTTTTCTCTTGTTCTCCTTATTCTTTTTTTCTTATCCCCCCCTCCAAAAGATATATGACTTGCTCTCTTAAGAACCAGATTTAAATCATCTTGAAGGACCTATAAAATGTCATTCCACACATCAAAAAGCAGCCATTATTCCTTTTTCTTCTTTTGGATTTTTTATTGCATGAAATAAAAGATCTCAAACACCAACATTCAAGTTGTAGACAAATTGCAGAACTAAAAGATGGCCTGTTAATTACAAACTTCAAGAACATTGCAAAAGTTTGCAACCGTACAACAAAGAGAACAGAGAAGGGATGAGATTCTCAAATGCAGGCTACCAGTCCTTAAGAATTAAAAGAACAGAGAAAAAATAGCAGACGAAGTCCACTCTAAAGAGGAGAAGAGATGTAACCAATAAATAGCAAGATGACATGGACCAAAGATGATTCACATACCTCTTATACCAAGAGAAATCATTAGGTATGCTGGCTTTAGCATTTTTTAGATGATCAAGTTGCACCAAGACATCAAGTAACTTCAACATGGACCTAGAGTAGAGAGATACTCAGAAAAAGCATGGCTACACCTTCAGGATTTATGAACAACTCTAATGACATGAATGTTTCTTTGAGGGTGAGGAGCTCAAGTTCAAACATATACAGCACTTGAAATCAGGTTAATAAAATTAGAAATAAAATAAGTGATCAAGTCCCACAAAATAAAAAGTTCTAACAGACCAGAGATGAGTGATTGTCGGACCATTTATGCGCCGTTCAGGTCTAGAGAAGCGCTGCATATCAGCAGCTAGCTGCATTGCAAAACAACAATTTTTGAATCTGGGAGTTTGAGTCAAGCTTCAATACAGAAATGAAACGAGATAAAAGAGTTCATACTTTTGATGCAGCTGATGCTTGCCAGCGCTGAATTTCACGGAGACGACTCATCTCCAAGTCCAAAACTTGGTATGTTTCTAGATACAAATCAGCTTGACTTTGCTTCATAGAATCAGGAAGCTGCCGCATAATTTGCATTATAAATTATCATTAACCCAAAAGTCTAAGCTAAAATGCGAAAAACAAAGCTGTCAGAAGTCTGGTGAGAGAGTAAATTTAGTTTTTAATATAGTATCTAACATCCCACCACATATGTGAGCCAAGACTTCCCTTAATGGATTATGTGCTTCAATCAACTAGATTTTGCTCATAGAATCGAGAAGCTTCCGCATAATATAGATTACAAATTGCCATGATACCAAAAGCTTAAGCTGATAGGGAGTACAAAGTTTTGTATTTTAAATCTTTATTCTAACATTCCACCTAGTATATCAGCTTAGACTCTCTCCCAATGGGTGGAGAACAACAAGAATAAGTCTTTAACTTGTATAAGAAGAATAGAATAGAGTTCAAATTCAAACTTACAGCCACCAACTCTAATACAAATTACCAAGAAGCCAAAAACCCAATTTGGTACTTTTACCAAATTGATCAAAAAGTACTTTTACTAATAAAAATGTAACTTTGTTATCACGTGAATTCAACTTTTTTTATAGGTATTACATGTATTTTAAACATATAAATTTATTCATCAAAAAAAGGTTTAACATACACCTCAGGTGTAATTCTAAGGAATGTTATTTGTCATTAGTGTATGCCTCAGACAAAAGACATGTGCCTTAACAAGAGGCCCAGCAAAATTTTCATGCGTTGATGTATTTCAGATGTGTTTCCCCTAAAAGCACATCTTGGTGCACACTTATGAAAACTATACGTATGCATATTCAGTTCTAGATACAATGACCGTAGACACATTTGTCCATATACCATGACCAAGTTTCTATAGAAAAATCTTACTTCAAACTAAACCCAGAATTAACCTGAGGAAGCGCCTTGACACAACTGCGATAGGTATAAAGCACGGATGCCATCTCCTTCCCCTCTTGGATAAGGGCATTCTGCATGTGTTACAGTTTTGCCATTATATAGCTGACATTTAAATATCCCAGATACTTGAACAGAAGGTAACTGCATGAACAAAAAGTTATATGCATTCAGAAGATATAGTAAAAGGATAAACAATAATAGCATACCAGCTGGTTCAGCGCCTTTGTATCCTCCGACAGAGACAGGCGGTATGCTGAAACGTCACTGTACTCTACAAAAGAAAGTGTTCATAATTACATTTGCCAAAATATTGCATCTAGAGGCATAAGTAAAAAAATTAATCCTACAATTGAATGGAACACAATCAATGAATGATCAATGTGCACCATACATACTACATAATTCCCTCAAACTTCAATATATATTCAAAAATATCAGAAAACCTTATTGGACTGGAGGTAAATCAGAATTGCAATCATAGCATATGCCACCTTAAGTTTGCAATACCTACTATTGGAGAACCGTATAAAGGAACCAAATAAATAATAGAAATACCATTTCTTAATGCACACGCACATTGCCCAAGAGATAAGCAGGAGTTCTGAAAGGACAATCATTTCAAAAATAAAATGACTGGAGTAAAACCATTCTGAGCTCTTTCACGGTTCTCCTTGCACTCAAAACACAAACTTATTTGTTTCCAGCCAAATGCTCCACATCATACACAAGGATACTACCCTCCAAGCAATAACATATCTGTCCCTAGCAATGATTTCTCCCTGAAAACTCCAACCTTCAAATATAATTAACAAAAAAACCCCAGACCACAGAGCCCTCCTCTTTTATCTCTTGTGCCCTACCCCCAAATCCCAAAACTTAACCACCAACCCCCAGCCGACCCTTCCTCTTCCTCTAACGATACTCCTCCCTTCCATCCCTCCATTTTCTCTCTTTTTCTTCTCCTTTGTCTCTTCTTGTCAAGCCATTATAGCTTCTAGTCCACAAACTCACCACACACCCAACCATTGGAAGCGCCGCCCCATATCCATCCCCCCATGACAACCAATATTTCCCACTGCCTAGCATGCCGCCACCACAAGCCGCAAGTTAAGCTTGGATCTCAGCCTCTTTTTGTTAGGGGTGGTGATTCGTGTTTTCAGGTCGTGTTCGTGCCGTGTTAAGTCATAAACATCGACTATATAGGTCAACACGAACCCGACTTGTTAAGCTAAACGTGTCAAACTTTCAAACTCTAACCCAACCTTTTTTTTTTATAAGTAATAATTTTATTCAAAGAAATAGGCATAAGCCCAAGTACACAGGACGTATACAAAGGAAACACCTACATCTTCCAAAAAAAAAAAACTTACACTAGAAAACTAAAACAAAAGCAGAAAATTATCCTCCATTACAAAAGCTTTAACCCATGAACTCAAAGTGCTCAAGAACAAATCCCTAAGCTCTCCCAATGAACGTTCTTTATCTTCAAAGCATCTCCCATTTCTTTCAAGCCAAATGCACCACATAAGACAAGGAGGAATCATCTTCCAAACTCTCGCCGCCTTTTTACAGCCCTTCCCAAACTTCCACCCTACCAACAGATCCACCACATCTTTAGGCATCACCCAATGTAATCCTATCCAACTCAAAACCTCATTCCACAAATAACTAGTCACTTCACAGTGAAGAAAAAGGTGATTTACAGATTCTCCATTCCGTTTACACATAACACACCAATCAGCAATAAGCATACCTCTCCTTCTAAGATTATCAGTGGTCAATACTTTACCCAAAGATGCCACCCAACAGAAAAAAGCAACCTTAGAGGGAACTTTTACTTTCCAAATACTTTTCCACGGGAACTCACAACTGCTAAGGCTTGACAAAATTCTGTAGTAAGATGAGACTGAAAACTTAGCATTTCCAGCAGAAATCCACTCCATACTATCTTCTCTTTCAAGCACCACCTTAGAATTGTAGAGTTTTACCAGCAGAGCCTTAACTTCATCCACTTCCCAATCATTAACGTCCCTTGTAAAAATGATATTCCATTCAACCTTGTTGTTACTACTGCAGTAAGAATCATAAATAGATGCATTATGATCCCTAGCAATTCTAAATAGAGAAGGAAATTCCAGCTTGAGAGCAGTATCCCCACACCACAGATCATGCCAAAAGAGAATCCTCTTTCCATCACCCACCTTCAATCTGAAATTGTTAGAGAAGGAATCCCATCCTTTTCTAATAAATTTCCACAAACTAACCCCATAAGCTCCACTAGCTACCTTAGAACACCAACCTCCCCCTAAACTTCCATATATTACTTCTATCACATGTTTCCAAAGGGCTTTACTCTCCAATTGATATCTCCAAAGCCATTTCCCAAGTAATGCTCTATTAAACACCCTTAAATCCTTAATCCCCAAACCACCACAATCCAAAGGTTGACAAACCTTCTTCCAACTAACCAAATGAAACTTCTTATCCTCTCCATTTCCTTCCCATAAAAAATTTCGAAATAAACTTTCTATCCTCTTTTCAACTCTTGCCGGAAGAGGAAAAAGTGAAAGGAAATATGTGGGCAGATTGGACAAAGTGCTCTTTATCAGAGTTAGTCTTCCCCCCTTAGACAAATAAATTCTCTTCCAACCCGCTAACCGCTTTTCAATTTTTTCAATCACCCCATCCCATATGTTGACAGCTTTAAAAGAGGCACCCAAAGGAAGCCCAAGATACCTCAAAGGCAAAGAAGAAATTCTGCACCCCAATAAATAGGCCAAGTCTGATAAATTCTGAACGTCTCCAACAGGAACAATTTCAGACTTCGATAAATTAACTCTTAACCCCGAAGCTGCTTCAAAACAAAGTAAAAGTGCTCTTAAAGCACGAATATTTTCCGAATCAGGCTCACTAAAAATCAAAGTGTCATCAGCAAATAACAAATGAGAAATCTTTAGACTATTCCTAGTCTCATTACCCACCACAAAACTGGACAAAAAATTACCCTCCACCGCCTTCTCAATCATTCTACTAAAAGCCTCCATGATCATAACAAAAAGAAAAGGGGAAATGGGGTCACCTTGCCTCAAACCGCGAGAACTACTAAAAAAACCTGCCGGTTCACCATTCACCAAAATAGAAAATTTTGAAGTTGAAACACAATGCTTAATCCACGAGCACCATTTAACACCAAAACCAAATCTCCTCAATAAATAATCAAGAAAATCCCAGCTTACATGATCATAAGCCTTCTCCATATCCAATTTAATAAGAATACCAGCTTTCTCCACCTTCAATCTACTCTCCAAACATTCGTTAGCAATTAAAACAGAATCTAAAATCTGCCTACCCCTCACAAAAGCATTTTGAGATGGTGAAATTAACCTCTCCATCACCCTACTCAAGCGATTTGCCAGCACCTTAGAGATAATTTTATAAATACCATTCACCAAACTAATAAGCCTAAAGTCCCTAATCTCCACAGCCCCTGCCTTCTTCGGTATAAGAGCAATGAAAGTAGCGTTCAGACTTTTCTCAAATCTCATATACGAGTGAAACTCAGCAAACACCTTCAAGATATCATCTCTAACAACATCCCAACAATCTTGAAAAAATGCCAAAGTGAACCCATCCCGACCCGGAGCCTTATCCTTGTCCATACCTCTAACCCAACCTATTTAGTTAATGGATCGTATCGTGTCACCCGTTTTGACCCGTTTAATAATTAATTAAAAATATGTCAACACAAAACAACTCATTTAAAACTGTCTCATGTAAATGGGGGTGAACTAATACGCATAACCCATTTGACCTGATTAACATAATTTTATATAAAATTTAAAATCTATATTTATTAATAGCCACACTATCTTAAAAAAATAAGACAACCTACTAACATAAAATATCAATATTTTTAAAATTTTAACATATAATAAAACCAATATTACAAACCATAAAATAACAAATATGAGCATAGGTCTAGAATTACAATCTCAATAATAAAAACATAAACTGAGAAATACCAATATTACAACTTAACAATAATAAAATTATAATTTTAAAATGAAATCTAAAAGGATCAAAATAGATTGATTTCAGGTTAAGCAGGTTGACCCGTTATTGACCCATTTATAAATCGTATCTTAACGGGTCAACACATTTTGATACGACCTCGTTAACATCAAACTCAAACTCGCTAGTTTTGTGTCGTGTTCATGTTGGATTCACGGGTCATGTCACATATTGTAACCCCTGCTTTTTGTTGCCGGATGCTTCTAGGTGGCCACTCGTTGGCTTTCGGGCCTTGTTATGTTCTTTTTCTATTTTTTTCTGAATTTTTTTCTTATCACCTTCTCAAGGACTTTTAGTTGCAAATATGGGCTGAACCATGGCCCACCACCATACATGCACCCCACCGAAAGTCCTCTGGTGTCCCGCTACGCCTCCCATAAATAGAATCACATTTTGACCAGCGTGTGGCCCACACACGCTGCCATGTTTTGCCACTTATGAGTTCATCATCCCTTTTTTCCAGAAGCTTTATGCTTCTTTTTCTGAAGGTTGCCTTTGTATGCTCCATTATCCAACAACAAGGGAGAGGAAATCCTCAACAACCACTCCCAATATGAACAATTGTAGTTCGCACCCTAGTGCTGATGGACTCTCCTTCAACCAATGAAATCATCTCCGTGATGGCATTTTCTCAATCATGAGTTGAGAAATTATGGGACCGGAATCATTAGATTCCATTTCCAGATCTGTTTTTATTTTCTGCATTATAATGTTTGGTTTGGGATGTTTGTTGGGATCTCCCACCGCCTGCTATTGTGCCTTTTTTTATTTTCTTAATCTTATTTGTCAATAAAAAAATAAAAAAGATATAAGTATAAATATAATTTCTATTGTTTATCTAGTAATTCTGATAAATTAGTAACTTTTCAATGAATCAACTTCTAACTTATGTGCTCGTTAAAAAATATTAGATGCATTAGTTTTTCAAAAGAGAAAGGTCCCAATTCTTCTAGGCGTGACTCAAGCCAAATGAACTTGATTAAAGAAGCCTTTACACAGCACAAGCAATCTCACAATGTAGTAAAAGATGATCAAGGGACTCGCCATTGTAACAACCCAATGAAAGCCCAATCTCAATATCGGCATATACTCCAAAGAGACAAATCAATGTTACAACTGGAGCACATTGGAATTTTAGAAAAGGCGAGAACTTTTCCATCCCAAGCAATGTGTGATCCAATTCACCACCCTCCTACACTCAATCCGACATAACAATCTCCCCCCTTAAATCTCTAACGAGATGTAACCTTCAGCTTACAGGATTAAAACTTTGCTCTAATACTAATTGTAACAACCCAAGGAAATCCCCAATCTAAATTTTGGCCTACACTCAAAAAGGACTAGTCAATATATAATTGAAGCCCATTAGTATCATTGTAAAGGGCAACAACTTCTCTCTCCAAAGTAATATGGGATCTCATTAACCACCTTCCTATACTCAATCTGGGGTATCACACCACTCCTCTCACACGTGTAGCAACAATTATTCAGAACAATGAGTCTCTTCCTTAGGCTTCACAACTTGAATGATGCATTATACTTTACAATCTATTATAGACTAAAAGTTTAATTAGCTAAGTTTACAATTTACAAAGACGATATTTTTTCTCAAAGGGACTATTACTTCTTAAGATAGACTTACATTCAAATCATTATAATCGTTAAATAGGTTTCTAACACCTCGTATTATACTTCTTTTTCCCCTTTTTTCTCTCTCTCTCTTCTTTCATTTATGATGTTCTCTTTGCCTCCCTTTCACATATGCTCTACTTGCTTATATATCATATATTTTTTACAAATTTGGTTATAGATTCTGTATCATATTTTCAGGACTGCAAAAATTTCTGTATGGCCTCATCACTGTACTAGGAGTCTTATATATTGAATTTAATTCTTTTTGCAAATCAAATAATAGTGTTCCTCAATTATTCAAATGTGGAGATTTTCACAATACTTTGGCCCAAAAAAATTAAATGATAGAGTTAAATAGAAACGGTAAAACAAAAAAGGTCAGAATACAGTTTCCAATAATACAAGGCCTGAATTAATCCCGTAACCTTCCCTTCATGGATAATTTGCATAGATCTATCAAAATCCAGTTGAACCACCATTGTATGCATATCATAAATAACGTTTAAAAAGTTTTGCATCAGTAGAAATGACATTTTGGAAGCATGTAATACTTGCGAAAAGATTTTTTTATCATAAAAAATTAGCGTTCCACACAAAAATATTAAGCACCAAAAAGCCTTATAAGTTAGAAATTTTAAAGAAATGAATACCGATTGGACTCTCGGTTGCACCTCTCTCAGTTGACACCCAAACTCCTGGTCCTTGTACATCTGGTTGCTCATCCTACACAATTCATCCGCAAAATCACTATATATATATACATTTTAAACGTGATGAAATCTATAGATTTTGAAAGGTTTTCAAAACCACATTATATAACATTCCACTTTTCTCCTCTTTTTTATTATATTAAACTTCTAACTGAACAAGTTGCTGATAATACTATTTTGAGCAGTCGCAGAATTACCTCTAGCGAGAATGTAGAAAGAGCTGCGATGGCTTCCTCAACAGGGACAGCCATTAATGAAGCTCTAACTCGTAATTAATAATCCTCCAGCCAAATATGGCGAAACAAGTTGAAGGCACTACTACAAAGTGAGCAGGTGAAACCACTGCATCTTGGCCAAACGGAGAGATCGAGAATGATGGAAAGAGGAGCGTAATTTTTCACGGTTTTGACCACGAGGGTTTCGGTTGGAGCAAGGGCTACTCGTTTCCGGGAAATGTTCGTCAGAAAGGTCGCTGGGAGCCGGGAGGTGCTGTATCGCTTGTCGGAGCCTGACTGAAAACAGAGCGTCTAAAATTACCAAATTGGACAGTGAGCAGTTGAGCTAAACGGCCTCCTCAATGGTCTATTATATCTCTAGGAAGCGTGTAAGTGCTCTCACTCATGGTCGCTTCCAAGCTAATCCTCCCCCACCTGCCTTTTTAGCAACTCAGTGAGTGGAGTTAGATCTACGTTTCTCAAAGAGTCTAAAAAGAAAAAACAAATATATATTTGCACAGATACCTGAATCTGTTTTAAATTCTGTTTTAAGACTTTTATACCACATATTATCTATATATAATAATTTGATTTGTAAAAAAAAATTTAAAATTTGAATCTTATAAAAAAAAATATACTATTCAAATTATATCACGTAGATGACATATAATATAGAAACATTGAATAAAACCAAATGGTTATTTATTAAGCAAGAAAAAAAGAGTTCCATTTTTGTCACATCAGCAAGAATCATAGGAGTTTCTTTTTTCTTTTCGTTTTCTTTTAAAAAAAGGAAAAAAAGAGGAAAACGGCACAAGAATGTAAAAGGTTGGCTGTAACCCAACTGTACACACCACCAAGCACACAGCACAAGCCCATAATCGAGGGCCCATAGCATAATTGAAGGCCCATAACAAAAAATTGCAGATTGCTTATAAAGATACAACATTGACAGACATTTAACTCCATACATCATGAGGTAAAGAGAATTAGCGGAGTAATTGGAAGGCCTATAATAGTGAAGAAGTCCACTTTGAATGGACAAGCCCAATATAAAAGTCCCTTAGTTAAACAAAAAAAGCTGGGGTATCAAGAGGTCGACCAAGTCAAACATACACATATAACCACTTACGGGAGAATAGGGATCCCATACAGATACCTGATTAGTTTGGCCACAAGGTTGCACCCAAAAAGCCCGGCTTCACGCCTTGATAAAATCTGCATCAGATAAACACCATAACAAGATTCTATATATACCAAGTAACCCTCAATAGCAGAGGATCGATCTTCTCTTGATTTCTTCTGGTTTTTGAATCACTTTAAACCTCTTACTGACTTAAGCATCGGAGTGTTCCCAGATGAATTAGGCCGACCTCACTTTGGACCATTGGCAGAATAATGGTATAGACTGTAAGTGAGACACGTCCTTTATATCCGTGGTTAGGAATGTTATAATAGAAAAATCCATTGGATTTTTTATTTTATACTGAAAGAGGAGAAATATATAAGTTATTCATCAAAGTTTCATTTATACTAAACAATGATATAAAGCTCGAAGACATAGAACAAAAAATCGTTTATTTGCATCAAGTTTTCGAGGGGCTCATTCAAGACTTACTAGAACTATTACTCAAACAAAAAATAAGAGCTTTGGTTTCAGCTTATTGGGATAGAGGTAGGAAAATGATAGATTCTCGTCACTTCTGGATTACTTAGATAAATGCAGTAATTCGCGGGAATAGCGTATAATATAGTTATAATAAGTTAATACACAATCTGTACAAGAGGCAGTTGCTTCTTAATCATAAAATACTTTTGCAAATAGCTATATTAAATAGAAATTGTCTTTACCTGATGCCCCGAAATTCGCTTGAGATTTGACGAAGTTGAGGATGTAATATACCTAACATGCATCTAAGAGTATGCAGTATTCACAGCAAATAAGTTTTTTTTTTTAGCAAAACACTATGTACCATAATGTTATATCCCAAAACATTATCATAATTCTATAAATATTCACATATTCAAAGTTATACATTAAATCTGAATCAAAGCATGTATTGGAGACGATACTCCATAAGTACAGACATAATAAAACTACTGAACTATATATCAAGCTGCTCACGCAGCTTGGCAATAAGCCTTGAAATGGAATCCAAATGTTGGAGCACCAACTCCATCAACTCCTTGAGCGTCTTCTTTGGCCTACTCAACCTCTGGGTAGTTGAGTCTTGATCTATGATCCCCTGACCCATTGTCTACCATTTTGGAAGAATGGTAGTTTGGACTACAAAATGAGATTTTACAATTTTTAGCAAGTACAACTCATAAACTACCAACAATGTAAATCGGCATGCATTACAGTAAAATTACATGTATACATCATCACATGGACTTCAACGTGGGTGACATGACTTAAAAGTAACATGGCTATATATGAACGTAATATAACTTGACTTGAACATTGCATGACTTGACATGAGCATGACATACTTGCGTGAACGTGAGACCTTGTTACAAAGTACATGTTTGTTTACTGAATTACTCAGACACAGCAAGATGCCTTCACCCTGGTATTTCGTCAGGAATATTCAAACAAAGCAAACTGCCTCCATCCAAAGTATTCCATCAAAGATATTCAGACAAGCAGAATGCTTTTGCCATGAGTATTTTATTAGAGGTAATCTTAACAAATAGAAAGCTTTCACAATTAATACCTTATTCAATTCTTTATTAGAGATACTCTGACAAGTAGAATGCTTTCACCACAACTACCCTATACATGCTGAATTAAAAACTATTTCAAGATGGACTCATAGCTCTTAGGGTCGTGATAAACTAAAAGACTCATGCACGACTTCGAAATATTTCATGACATACTTAATACTTATGATGTTGCATACATGGCATGTAACAGATATATATAATAGATGACATGACATTTATAGCATATAACAAATAGATGCATGCATGCCATGTCATCAAATATCTGTTGTGCATTTCTGTAATACGAATGTCATGTCATATATTATTGTTACATAATTATCTATTACACATTTATCTATTACAATAAGTATAAGAGATATAAATATAAACAGTATGACTCTTACCACCATACATACATAAATATACTAATAGTAAATTATAAGCTAATTTACATAATTATAGCAAAATGTAAGGCGAGAGTAAAAAGAGCGTGATATGAAATGAGACATTTTCTGGGGTTAGAATATCTCGCTAAAGTCTTATAAAAATAAAACATATTAACTTGGGGCAAAATTTACAAAGTTATCCCTCCACTTGTGGGAAATTACAAATTTACTTTTAAAATAGGGATTTTGTAAATGAACTCCAAAATTTACCAAAATTTACAGTCATCATTTCAAATATCAACTAGGAGAATTTTAAAACTAACTCAACTATGTGAAACACCTCTTGGCCGATTCATGTCCTAGGCTAAAAATCATGGTTGGTTGCAACTTGATCATCTAACACTTTAACATGCTTAAACCAAAAATAACATCTCTCAGAAAGCATAACCTTAGTTCCAAAATCTTGTTAGAATACTAAATCACGCATTTCATGAAAACTTAAACTCACTATATCAAAAAATATGTCAAAATATCAAGGAAAGTGCCAAAACATCAAAATTAGGTCTAATAAGACCAACTCTTGATGTTCTTGGTCTAACAAACTCATATCAACTCCAAGGACTCCAAAAGTCCATAAATGACTTCCCTAACATGTTCATCATTCAAAACTAGGTGATATAATACTTTACTAGTCAACCAAAATTCACAAAACACAACCTAACACGATTAGTTTGCATGAAACTGAGTAAGCATGCCTATGGACTTGAAACAAAGTGACCCTTAATTTCCATGTAATAAATCTTGAAAGGATACAACCATATACCTCACATTTAAGTTCTAACTAGATCTAAGCATTAAAACTAGCATATTATGGCAAAACTTTCATCAACTGCAATAGACTTATTGGAGGGTCTTATTGGCATGCATCCAATAGGAATTGACCCTACGAATTTGCCAATTATGAGTTGGACGGTCGATGCTATAGGTAGGAGTACATCATGGCAGGATCAGTCACCAAGGCAAACCAACCCTCTTCCAAGAAGAATTATGTTATGCGCCCCCCAACCAAAATCTTGACAGAGGGGAAGAGTTGCCTGGTCATCCCTAGGTTGCAGCACGTTTGCTCGTTAACTTCTCGTGCCGTTGTCGCCGTTTCTAGGATCGACCGATGCCTCACCTACACAAGTACCTATGTATTGTAGTTCGGTCTTACATTCAATATAGCATTCGGACTCATGTGTCTTCCAAAACCAGGGGTCGGTAATAAGTTGCCAAAACTTTGAGTTAATATTTTCAATCTTTTAATTTAAATATTTTCAATTTCAATCCAAAAAGTGTCATTTAATTTATATATATATATATTTCAACTAATCATTTTCTTAGATTTAAGTACAAAGTAAGACCCACAAAAATAAACAATGTTTATAAAATCAAACAAAAATTACTGTTAAAAAATTAATTCAAAACACTTTTCAACTTTATTTATCCAGTTTTACAAATCTCAATATAAAATAAATTTCAAAAATAATTGTTCAAGTCTTTCTATTTAGTTTCACAAAATAAATAAACAATACATTTAAAAGAATTGTAAAAAATTCTCAAACTTTCTTTTAGGTAAACATACTCATTTTCAATTAAGTTTTTACCCTGAAGAAAAATGAAAAATGTTACTTAGTATATCATGAATGATGGCAGTTCGAAAGTGTAATTTTCTTTTTCGTTTTTTACCAATGTTGCTACTCCCCACTACTTTTTCTCCATGTTTGTTTTTTGTCTTCTTTATAATTTTGCATAAGTGGTTTAGACAGACCATAATTTGGAAGCAACTTGGATTCTAAAAACCTAATACGTACCGGAGAATCATCAAGGCCATATTTAGAGAGCGAGATAAGATGAGAATTTTGTAAATAGTAATAAAATAGTTTGTGAATAATAGTAAGATAATTTGAACTAATGTTTTATGGAGTTTTGATAAATGAGAAAGAAAATGTTGAATAAAAAATATTATAAAATTAAAATATTGTTTGAATATAGTTTTTTAATATTATTTTTATTTGAGAATTTGAAAAAGTTAAATTATTTTTAATTTTTTGTTTGAAAGTTTGGAAAAATTGTAATTATTAGTTTGAAAAAATTATAATGATTAATTTGAAAGTATTTGTGTTTAAATGATATTTGAGAAGAAGATGCGATGAGATAAGATGAGAATTCTAGGATGGAAAATTTTTCCAAACAAGCCCTAATTGTTAATTGCGCATGTGGTGACCTTTCTTCTGAAGTGTATTTGTTTTCGCAGATGAAATGAATTGAAATAAAAGTTAAAATTTAAATAAAATATTATTAAAATATATTTTCTTAATATTATTTTAGTTTTCGAATTTGAAAAGTTGAATTGTTTATTTTATTTTGTGTAAAAATTTGAGAAAGTTGTAATGATTAGATAAGATAAGATGAGATTAAAAAAAATAGTTGTGAAAACAAACGGGCCCTAAGACAAACGTTCACATTAATTAATAGAATATTTACATTTATGATATTAAATAAACTCATTATTTTAAAGACAGTATATGATCAAAACATATATTCATACATATATTGTAGATTGTAGAACAATATCTTACTAAGAATGTGGAGGGGATATTTGGGTCCTCTGGATACTAAGCCCATAAGCAGGTCCAACTTGCTATGTTGACCTATAGTGCCCTTGGTCTAAAAGCCCACGGGACCACGATATCAACTAGCCAACCATACCATTCGCGAGGTGATAACGCCCTAAGATAAAGGTAGTTATCTTGAGATGAATAACCCCTATAATTTAGAACAGTTATCTCCTTGCCCCCGATAGGGATAAGTAGAGATCAATATAGGGAAGGGAATGGATGGTTATCTACTTCCTGGACATGCTCATATGCATCTCTATAAATGGTACATGAAGGTAACAAATACTCTCCTATGTGCTATGAAGATATTATATCGAGACTACTTCTCTAACTTAGGTATCAGAGTCTACCCTGGGCAACCAGTGCCATTGGGTTGTTCTTTGCAGGTCGTTTAAGTAGCTGGTGGTATGAAAAACGTCCTTTATAGTGACGCCATCTGTGAAATTTTTACAGACTTCAGCGTGATTTTCATAGGCCAACTACTATACAATCTCAAGCAACTCATGATCAAGAGATGAATGCAGCGGAGATAGAAGCAAGGCTGGTGGAGGCCGAACAGAAATTGAGAGAGGTTGTGATTGTAGTGGATCATTTACAAAAGGATAATGAAGAATTAAAGCAGCAGAACGCCGCCATACCACCTGTCCAAAATGGGTAGGTGGAAGGAGATGCACACAGTGCGATAGGTGTAAATATGGAAGAGCAGGAAAAGAAGAAGCTCCATGATGAGGTACGCAGCCTCATTGACAAATACAAAGAGATGGCAAGAAGGATGGGAGGATCCTTTTCGGTGGAATAGCTGCTCACCCTCATTGACCTACCTTACAGTGAAACAGTGATGGCGGTTCCCCTCCCACCAAGGTTTAAAGTTCCTCAGATTGACTTATATGATGGGTCACGAGACCCAGTAGACCACATTGAGAACTTCAAAGCACACATGACCCTCTATGGCTTTCCCGAGAATGTGGCGTGTTGTGCTTTCCTATTGACGTTGAAAGGAAGAACAAGAGGTTGGTTTGGGACGTTGCTCCCAAGATCCATCGGCAACTTTGAGGAGTTGGCTAAACAATTCTTTACGCAATTTATTACAAGCAAAAGGCGCCACAGACCGGCTGCCTACCTGTTGACAATCAAGCAGAAAAATGGGGAGAACTTGAAAACATATTTGACCCATTTCAATAAGGAGAGACTGACCACAGACGACCAAGATGAAAAGATCACGTTGGCCGCCCTCTTAGAGATTATCTGGCCAGGAAGGCCTTCATGGCTGAACTGGCCAGGAAAACCCCCTCCACCCTGAGGGAGTTTATGGACAGAGCAGACTATTTCATAAATGTTGAAGACACGTTGCAGGCCCTCTTAGAGCCAAGCAAGCAGGATGTCAAGTCGGAGGCTAAAAACCAAAATAGTTCCAAAAACAAGAAGACCGAGCAGGGTCATCAGGATGAGAGGTGAGAAATGTAATCAAATCGATAAGACTAGGGGTGCCGCCTCATTCACAATAACCTGAACGTGCAGGAAAAAAATAAGGCAACAAGGGAGGAGGAGCATCCCCTGGTAAGAGGGCACCAGCACTGTAAGTACAATCAATCGGGCACTCACTAGACAGAAGATTGCACCACATTGAAGAAGAAGGTCGCCAACCTCGCAAGAAGTGGGGAACTCAAAAGAATGATTGCCGACTATCTCAAATCGAAGAAGGAGGATGAGCGTAAGCACGAAAGTAGGCAAAGTAGACGCCCTAAATGCCAGAGGGCAGAGGAGGAACGAAGACATACTACCATAGTGGGAGGTTTTACCGACAGGGGTGTAACAGCAGCCAGTAGAAAGGCTCACTCCTGAAGAGCAAGATACCACGAGGTGTACCTGGCGGACCAATCCCCCAAGCATCCTAGGCTAAATGCTATCCCCACCATCTCGTTCGAAGAAGAGGACTGCCAAGGGGTTCTGTACCTCCTTGATGACGCCGTAGTCGTTACTTTGCTAATAGCCAACTACACGACCAAACAAATCTTGATAGACAACGAAAGCTTAGCTGGCATCTTATTCTGGGACTCTTTCACTGGGTTGGGCATTAGCCCTTGTAAGCTACGCCTGTCGCCATCTTCACTGAAAGGGGTTCTTGGAAGAAGCTATTTAGTCTGTGGGTGCCATTGTGCTACTACTTACAGTTGGCCAAGGCGCCTGCATCCCCACTACGATAACGGACTTCCTGATGGTTAAAGCTCCATCATTCTATAATGCCATATTAGGAAGACCAACCCTCAACGAATTGAAGTTAGTCACTTCCACATACCATCTAAAAATGAAATTCCCAACAGAAGCAGGAGTCGGCGAGGTCCATGGTGAGCAGATCCTGACACGAGAATGCTACATGCAGGAGCTCAAAGTAAGGGCGCCCGCTATGTGTACAGTGGATGGTGGGGGCAAATAGCCGCTACCCTCACCTTTGGACGAAGATAGCCAAAATGTAGAATCGATGGATGAAGATAACCTCATGCAAGTTGAAGCAAACGAGCCTCTAGAAATTGTAACACTACACCCGAATGCCCAAACGCCACTACATGGACCGAAACAAGACTTCCACCAAAGTACAAGGAGGCACTAAAGTGTTTGTTGGCTGAGCATATAGACGTGTTTGTATGGAACCATGAAGATATGCCAGGAATTGGCAATGCAATTATAGAACACAACTTGTGTGTCATCCCAAAAGAAAAGAAGGTAAGCCAAAAAAGAAGGTCTTTTAGCACAGAGAAATGCATGGCCATTGCTAAAGAAATAGACTGTCTGTTAGCGGCAGGATTTATTAGAGAGGCTTGCTATCCAGAGTGGCTCTCCAATGTGGTATTGGTCACAAAGGCAAATGGGAAGTGGAAATGTGATGGACTTCACCGACTTAAACAAAGCCTGCCCAAGGGACAGCTTCCCGCTTCCATGAATTGATGCCATTGTAGATGCCACTGCGAGGGACAAAGTTTTGAGCTTCATGGATGCCTATTCAGGGTACAATCATATTTGAATGAACAAGACGTATGAGGAGAATACGACATTCACCACCGACAGAGGCCTTTATTGTTACCAAGTAATGCCCTTTGGTTTGAAAAATGTTGGCGCTCTTAAAGGTTGGTAAATCGGATGTTCAAGTGCCAGATTGGCAAGACCATGGACATTTATGTCGACGACTTGCTGGTTAAGAGCAAGGAACCTGTTCAGCACTTGGCAGACCTCAGAAAGTCTTTCGCAATGTTGCACAAGTACAAAATGAAGGTGAACCCCGCTAAGTGCGTTTTTAGGGTCAACTCGAGCAAGTTTTTGGGACTTATAGTCTCGGAGAGAGGCATTGAGGCACACACTGAGAAGATTAACGCCATCTTGAATATGGCGCTGCCACGAAGCATCAATGACACCTATAAACTAACTGGAATGGTAGACGCCTTAAATAGGTTCGTATCAAGGTCCACGGACAAATGCCTCCCTTTCTTTAGAGTCTTAAGGAAAACACATTCGTGGAATGAGGATTGCGACCGAGCCTTCAAGGAATTGAAGTAGTACTTGGCCAAGCCTCCCTTGCTAAAATAGCCCAACTTGGGGGACATCCTGTACGTGTATTTAGCAATATCCCATCACACTGTCTCAGCTGCATTATGCAAAGATGAGGATGCAACACAAGCTCCAATCTACTACACGAGTCATGCGCTGGAAGGTGTCGAGTCTAGGTATCCGCAAATGGAAATTATGGCATTTGCACTAGTAAAAACCATCAGGAGGTTGCGACCTTACTTCCAAGCCCATCCCATAAGGGTTCTGATAGAGCATCCCCTTAGAAGGATACTGCAGAAGCCAGACAGCTCAGGAAGACTAGTCATGTGGTCAATAGAGCTCAGCAAGTTCGACCTTGGCTATATGTCCAGGAGTGCAGTTAAAGGGCAAGCATTGGCGGACTTCGTCGTTGAGTTCACCAATTTCCTAGCAAATGTTGAAATAGCACCCATCGCCCGACCCTGGATGGTATTTGTCAATGGGTCAGCTTGCCAAAAGGAATGAGGTATCAGGATTTACATCATTGGGGAGACAGGACAAGAACACTACTGTATGGCCACACTCCCCTTCAAGACTACTAACAACAAAACATAATACGAGGCTTTAATAGCAGGCCTGATCACAATAGTCAATACTCTTGGCACCAATGAGGTCGAAGCAAAAGCTAACTCCTAGATTGTTGTGAACCAAGTGACTAGAGCCTATGCTACAAAAGGGAAAATTTTGAAAAAAGTACCTAAGCCAAGTATTGACAATCCGCAACCAGTTTACCTATTTCAAACTGGAACAAGTCCTAAGGGTGAATAACATGATAGCCGAGGGGCTGGCCAAGGCTGCCTTTGCACGAGAGGACGTAGAATTGCCATGGGAAGTACAGAATAAGGTGATTGAAGTTCCAGCGATCGAAACGCATGTGAATCATGTAGGCCCCTTAGGGCCTGAGTGGGCCAAAGATATTAGAATACTTAAAAGTTGGCAAGCTTCTAAAAGGGCAAAAGGCAGCAGGAAAGTAAGGAGGAATGCTACGCGTTTCACCAAAATTGATGTAGTCCTGTATAAAAAGGGTTTTTCGGCTCCCTTATTAAGCTGCATCTCACCTAAGGAAGCATAGTATGTCTTGGTGGAGATACATAAGAGCATTTATTGCAACCACTCGGGTGGCAAGGCCTTGGCAAGGAAAGCTTTCAGTGCAGGATACTATTGGCTCAACGCTTTAAGGGATGCTAAAATTTTTGCAAAAAAGTGTGCCCAATGCCAAGTTTACGCCTCAGTCTCATACTGTCCACCAGAAAAACTACTCTCTATCACTACCCTGTGGCCCTTCCCCCATTGGGGAGGCGACTTGGTCGGCCCTTTCTCACTAAGGAAGGGCGAGGTAAAGCACATAATAGTGGCAGTAGATTATTTCACGAAATGGGCAGAGGCATAGCCCCTCACAACCATCACAGCAAAGGTCATGACTAAATTCCTACAGAAGAATATCGTGTGTAGGTTTGGCATCCCCAGCAGCATAGTCTTCTATAATAAGAAGCAATTTGACTTTGACTATTATAGAGAATGATGTTGAGAGTTGGGCATCCAAGTAAAGTACTCATCACCCGAACACCTGCAGGCAAACAAACAAGTAGAGTCTGCGAACTAATCCTTGCAGGGAATATTGAAGAAAAAGCTCGACAACAAGAAGGGAGAGAAACTTCCAGGTGTCCTATAGGCCTATAGAGCGACAATAAAAACCTCAACAGGGGAAAAACCATTCACTTTGGCCTTCAGAAGTAAAGCGGTCGCCCCAATAGAAGTTGGTTTGGCCACACACCGAACTAGTCAATTCAACCCAGCACAAAACAACGAAATGCTTGAAGAGCATCTCGACTTTTTAGAAGAGGTGAAAGAGAAGGTGGAAGTCCAAAATATCCTTAACAAAAGGAAGGCTAAGCGCTACTTCAGCCAACGGGTCAAGCCCATATCTTTTAGAGTCGGCGACTTGGTGCTTAGGGAAACAAGCGTAACAACCCAAGGTGAAGAAAAGCTTGGCCCACGATGAGAGGGCCCTTACATAGTAGTAGCCTGCAACCGGCCAGGTTCCTACCGCCTCAAGGATAGTCAGGGAAATGAGTTGCCACACCCATGGAACGTCGAGCACTTAAAGAGGTTTTATCTATAGGAAGTTATTGTTAAGCATTTATTTTTCGCCTTTTCAAGAATGTACGTTTTAAATGAGAGACCAATCAATAAAGCGGATAGAGAGCTGAGTTAGCCACCAGTGTTAAGTTTAACTCGCGGTGCAAGCAAATGGGCATGGAAGTCAAAAGATCCCACGCCCCCAGCAGTTAGCCACCAGTGTCGAGTCTAAGTCGCAGTGCAAGCAAACGAGGCATGAAGGTCAAAAGACCTCACGACTCTCCAATAGTTAGCCATCAGTGTTGAGTCTAACTCGCGGTGCAAGAAAATGGGCGTGGAGGTCAAAAGACCCCACGACCCCCCAAGCGGTTAGCCACCAGTGTCGAGTCTAACTCGCGATGCAAGCAAACGGGCATGAGGTCAAAAGTCCCCACGACCCCCCAAGCAGTTAGTCACTAGTGTCGAGTCTAACTCGTGGTACAAGCAAAAAGGCATGGAGCTCAAAAGACCCCACGACCCTCCAAGTAGTTAGCCATCAGTGTCGAGTTTAACTCGTGGTTTAAGCCAATGGGCGTGGAGGTCAAAAGACCTCACGACTCCCTTAAATAGTCAGCTAGCGGGCAAGTTAAAAGGTTGTGAAGGAGAACAGACCAACTCTTGGCTACCACCACTAAGGTTAACTCTACTTGCAAGCAAATGGATGTGGAGGTCAGAGGACCCCGTGACCCCCACAGTATAGGAAACACGCAGAAACTAAGTACACGAAGGGCAAATATAAAACTACATGGAGCAATAAAGCAAAACATTGTCGAAAGGCAACACAAAAATTAGATACAAAAGTAAAAGGCCAATTCAAGGACCAAAAATTGTCCAGAACCAAAACAAAGATCAAAGATGAATATAAAAGATATAAAAAATCTCATGAGGAGGAGGCTCCACTAGGGCGGGCTGAGGATGCAGGTAGGAAAGGCGTTGGGCATTTCTTTAAGCCCTAGGGTGTCCACGAACTGGCAGGACACTACATCAAGCTAAAACTCTTCCAAGTCTAGCTTCTTCAAATTGGTGCGAGGGTTAGCCAACAGCTGGGCCCACAAGCGAGCCATACCAGCTCCATAGCCATACATAAATACACAGTCCCTAACAGCCCTGGCGGTGGCCAGTTGAAGGTGCAAATGGATCAACTCCCTGTGGGCGAAGGCTAACTGAGTCCCCAAGCCATCTAACTGTTGTTTCTATTCTTTAACGGTGGCGTTAAGACACCACAAACTTTGAGCTATCTTACCTTGTGCAACATTAGTATCCTCACACACCTTCTTATAAGCAGCAAACCTGGATTGCAACTCCTCATGATTTCCTTTTGCCTTGGACAGTTGGAGGTTGAGCTACCTACGCTCCTCCACATGCGACGCCTTTTCCTTCGACAATTCAAGGGCAAGCCCCTTATGCTCCTCCTCCGAGGCAAATAATGCTTGAACAGACTCATGGGAACGCTACTCGACGTCCTCCTGCAATAGCTTGGAGGTAGCTAGCACCTCACTCAGCCTAGATACCTGAGCTCGAGTAGACGTCCGTTCGAACTCCGCCAGCTGTAAGGAAACTCTGTCACGCGCCTGGATGGATTGAGCTTGAAGTAATTCACCACGAAGCTCGCACACTTCATCACGGAGGAACTAGAGGTCAGTCTCCAAGCTGCAAATGTGCCCATCAGCTTGCTCCAGGTAGCACTCCATCTCAATCCTCTCAACCGCGAGCCTAGTCATTTCCCTTTTGGCGTAGTATCCAAAATTTCACCACTCTTTAACCTCATCCTCTAATTCGGCACGCTTGCCCATAATCCAAGCCACCAACTTGTTAACACCCTACACAACCAAATGACTAAGTAAAATGGCCTAATACAGAAGCAATCATACTAAGTAAAAATAGACACGGTATCGGATAGATCATGTTCCTCAAGGATTTGACATCTCCATGACCGATGTCGAAGGGGAGGGGTGCACCGGGGGCCAACCTACTCAACCCCATCCGTTCCTTCAACTGCAGGGCCCCCTTCTGGCACGGGGAGCACGAAGGGAAGGAAAAGGGTGGTCAGATTACCTAACTTAGCCACGAACGTCGCTGGGCCTTCAACCTGTCTCCCAATGCCAACGTTGACTAAGTCCCCATCACCCACGTTTCTTTGCTCAACACAGCCGTCTTCTAAGGAAGACTCACCTCCCTTAGGAGGAAGGAGAGAATCCTCCTTGCCGCCAAATGAGGAAAGGGAGGGAGAAAGGATGGAGACCCTTTCTTGATCAGTAGTAGGGGTCTCACCCCTAGAAACAGTCATCGGGAGAGAACTCAGGGTAGATCCTTGCTCCCTATGATCATCTTCAATATCGATTTGGGTGCCACCAACTAAGACAGCTTCAGGCGCGCCAGCCCCAGCCATGCCCATAGTAAGGTCGCCAACACTGGGATTTGAGGTCGGCAAGAGGAGAGAAGGTTCCCAAGGGCGGTGTGCTCACGGATTCAATGCCCTTGGTGGGCAAGTTAAAATTAAAAGTCATTGCCAGGTCAGCAAGGGCTTGGCCTATGAGCCTAGTAAGGTCATCAAGACCTGGCAACACTGGGGGGGGGGGACCCCTACCAGGGAAGCTCTGGGCTTTTTCTCTCTAGGGGAAGCATCAAGAGTGTCCTCACCAACATCAAGGTTGGGATCGCAATGTACTCCTTGATATGCCTCCACTTCTGCTCACACGGCGGATCCAATAACCTCACCTTCGTCAATGCCGCCACGAGGGCATTTGGGCTAAGAACCTTCAATTTGGGAAGCCTTCCTTTTCCCCCTGGGCTGGGGAGCACGTCTCTTCTTCGGGAGAGTAACAACCTTGACTTTACAACCCCTAACATGGGCCCGGCGGGGTGTCACCAAGAATCTGTCAATTTTGGTGGCAAAAAGCACGTGTTGCCAAATCTCTCCTTTCTTCGCCCAATTAAAGAGATTGTCAACATAGAAACACTCCCTGTCAGTCAAATCTCACAACAAGCTTTTGTCATTGAGGACCCTTCCCCAATTAGCATGAAGATGCATCTCGTTGACGGGATACTCCCAATTACTACCACAAGTAAATAAAAAAAAAAAAAAAATTGTTTTGCCACTACTTGGCATTAGAATAGCGAGGTTTGAAGGCCGCCAAGCATTGGACCTAACACGAAAATTGCAAACGTTGCCTAGCGACGGCTTCACCCCATAGAAGGAAAGTAATTCTTTCTCTGTCAGATTTGGGTAAGTATCACCGGGGCTCCAAGACTACACATGAACACATGAGAACATGCCAAGCATGCGAGTGAAGTTGGGTGGGGGCTAACCCTAGAAAATCCAAAACATCATGAACGGGCCGTATGAAAGGGAGTCGTAGCCCGTGCGTCATGGCACTCACTGTCAGGGCCACATCGTCGGCAAAACCTTCTTCATTGGTACATCCCGCTGCGGGGATGAAAAGCTTCACCAAATCTAAGATTCGAAAAGTGGACCTTAGTTTCATCAAATCCCTTTCAGATAGGGTGGAACACTAAGAAAAGCCCTCAAAGGAGGTAAGGATTTGAGTGAGGGAAGATTCGGTGGCATGGGTGGAGAGCCCTTCGCCGAAGTTGGGCCAGAAGAACGGATGGGATTACGGGAAGAACCATGACTAACCATTGCAAGAAAATGAGTTCTTGAGGGTGACACAAATAGAGGGCTCGAACAAGGAGAAGGAAAGGAGAGGAAATGCAAAAAGAGGGAGTACGGGCAGAAGTAAATGAATCAAGAAAGATCAGGAAATGTAATCATAAGGGTTCTTGGGAATCCAAAAGGTTGGCTGCGCCGACGGTTGCCATTTCCTTCAAATGAGGGACGTTAAATTAGCGCGAACATCTATGGCTGATGTGGGCTACGTTTCAAAGAATAGGTTTGAATTTAAACTCATACATTATCTCTCATGGACCCTTAGTAGGGTAGGAAAACTACCTATTGCAAACCAGCTGGATAAAAATACCATATGGACATATAAAGTGCGAAATTAATGAATTTCTTATGTGCTGGCACAAAGAAAATTGGCGTGATAATTGAAGGGAATATTTGGATCCTCTGGATACTAAGCCCATAAGCAGGCCCAACTTGCTATGTTAGCTTATAAGGCCCTTGGTCTAAAAGCTCATAGGAGCACGATATCAACTAGGCCAGTTATACCACTCGCGAGGTGATAACGCCTAAGGATGAAGATAGTTATCCTGAGATGGACAACCCTTATAAATCAGAGCAGTTATCTCCTTGCTCACGGCTAAGAGCTTTAGCATTGGTCTATACCTATGCAAAATCACATATTTTGCGTATCCATTTTGCCACTCAAGCAAAACTCTCACATTGGCTTATGCATATTTGAGACAAATTATTTTATTATTATTATTAATTTTTTTCAAAAATCAATTTTTTTATATATATTTTACAATTAGTATCCACTACATACTTAATATTAATAATACAAATGTAATAATAAAAAATATAATTTTTTATATATTATATTAAAAATATAATAAAATGAAAAAATATATATAATACATTATAATAATAAAATGAATGTATAGGTGAAGGTTTGTTATATTGTTGAGGGAGGGAGAAGAGGAAAAGATTGTGAGAGAGAGAGAGTGAAAGGAGAGAGAAATAATTATTAAAATATATTTTGTAGAGTGAATAGTTGCTATCCAAATTTGGATAAGAACTGTTCATAACTAGCTATATATATGCATATGCATAAGCATAAGCTAATGTAGATAATTTTAGGGTCATATTATACAAATATAACTTTGCATATGTATATGCATAGACAAATATAGATGCTCTAACGGATAAGTAGAGATCAATACAGGGAACAAATGGTTATCTACTTCCTAGACACGCTCCTGTGCATCAGAGTCTATCCTGGGCAGCCCGCGCCGTCGGATTATTCTTTGCAAATCGTTCGAGTAGTTGGTGGTGTGAAATACGCTTTTTACATAATATTATACTGTTAATAGGAGAGGCAGCACCTAGGAAAATGATAGGTGGCTGTCTCTGACCAGTTTTAACTTTTAATACTTGGAGAGATTTTACCAAAAAAGTTATAAATTAATGTTGGTACGTTAGATTATATGGTTCAACTCTTTGAATCTACTACGTGCATAGTGAAAATGTTGGAAGGGTGCACGTGGGAAGGAATCCCCTCACGTTGGGTTCTTTTATTTATTTAATGATTAAAAAAGTATTTTTTTTAATAATAGTGTAAATATTTTAAATATTTAAAAGTATTAAAAAAATACATATGAAAAAAAAATACAAAATACACTAATGGAAGCTCCAACGAGCTTTTAGCGGTGACTGTAGAGCCCCCAATAAATAAATAAAGATATATAATATTTTTTAAATCAAAGATTTAAAGAAGATAGGTCTCAAAAGGGTCACTTTTTAAATGTCGCATATAACGAGTGAATGATATATATAGATTTCTTTAAGTTATAAGTATATTATATTATTTCTCATGTGTGTATGTGTGCATGCATAACTATATATCTATACATGTCATGCTTGCACGTCCAAATGAAATAAGGATTTTATTTTTTTATATATATCCTAATAATTGTTTTAATTGGTCAGCTAATATTTATATGTTAATCAATATAATTGGGTATAAGGGCAAACTATGAATTGGAATCTTGGATTATATGGTATTGTTTGGAGCGGCAGTCCAACTATATTGAAGTTGAAACCGTAGAGATTTTGGGATATGATTAGAGTTTGAGTTGGAGGTATATGCTAGTTATATAATAATCAAATATAAATAAATATATATTAACTAGTTGAGGAGCCTACATGCACGGCATGTATTCATAGTTGAAAGTGCTATTGCATTTTTTTTTATGGTACATATGAATTTTAAGATGCATATCAATTAGAACAAGAAGTATGGTAAAGGTAAAAATAATATAAATCTATGCAACAAAGTTTACAAATAATTATAATTATACTTGAAAAAAATAAAGGAAACATAAAATGTAAAACTAATAAATACTAACAAATCAAATATTTAGAATTCATTATATTGAAATCATAATAGGACATGCATTGTTCTGCTCGTTATAAGACTAATAAAAAATGTAAATAATAATAACAATAATTTTCTTATAAAGGAAAAAATTAAAATAATATTATTTTTAATTGTTTCATAAAACTACATGGATATAATTGTTATTTTAATGATAAAATGTAAAAATAGACTAATTTAAAATTTTAAAAAAAGTATAATGGTTTTTTTTTTCAAAAGAAAACAATATTAGTTTAAAAATAATAAATTGAAATAAAATAAAATAATATTATTTTTAATTATTTCAGAAAACTACATGGATATAACAGTGAATATGATAAATTAAAGACCAATTACAAACTAATGCATAAATTAGAATCTAAAAATAATAACTGCATTTTATAAAATAAAAATATTATTACTCCATAGGTAGGAGCCTACGTGCAAGGCACGTATTCCCTATTAAAAGTGCTACTTCATTTTTGATATGGTAAATATTAATTTTAAGATGCATATCAATTACAACAACACTTGACAAAAAATGTAAAAATAGACTATTAATTTGAGATTAACTATTTTTAGTTTTCAAATGAAAATAATATTAATTTAAGAAGTGTTATTCGGTATAATTCATTATTATAAGAAATAATACGAAGACAATTATTTTTTAAAGGATATCTTATGGTAGTAAAACATTACTTTTTAGATTTAAAGACAATATTTTCATTTTTGAACTTAAACATAATATTATTAGTCTTTTCAAATTTGGAATTGCAATGTCGATATTAGAAAATAAAAATACATTCTTAACAAAATAAATTTTTTAAATGATAAAAAGTATTATTAATCTTTTTAATAATAGTTTAAAATGAGAATATTATTAATCCAATGATTATGATTTTTTTTTTGAGTTATTATGAAAACTAATACCGTGATAATTGTTATTTGTTTCAAATAATATTATATAGGAAAACTCTACTATTGCTAAATCTAAGAAGAAATATAAAAAATATCCTAAGTTGTTAATTTGTTCCACAAATGTTCACAAAATCAAAATATTCAATTTAGATTATTTGTAAGTTATTAATATTTCATTATTAATATTAATATTATTATATTCTAATTAATAGTAGAATAATAGAAAAGTTAATTTTGTTTTTAATGATGAATCAGAAGACAAAAAGATAAATGTGGAAATCAAACAAAAGTTATCATGAAAGAGGAGATATATAAAACACAAGTAATAGTTGAGATAATTATGAAAATTCAAAAGTAAATAATAATATAGGATAATAATGAGGTCACGTCAGCCCAAGACATATTAATTCAGCCTGCCTGGGAAAAAGAAAGCATCAAATGGTGGGTTTTGACGGTTGCCCCAAGAGCATTGATATGAGCATCATCAAAAGTTAATATATTTTTAAAATTTAAAAAAATGTAAATAAAATTATCTAAATTAACTTTAAAACTTTAAGATACAGTAATTTAAATATATACTGTACATCATCAAAAATAATATTTTATTATAAAACTAAAACTAACTTCTTTCTTGCAGAAACTATGTATAGTAATATAATAATTTATTCTTTAAATAATAATCTAATTAAATTCGTATAGGCTTAATACTATAACGTTATGGTTATAGTAGTTTTTATTTGTTATAATAATATAATATAATATTATTTTCATACAAAATATAATAAATAATAAATAATTCAACTTTTTTACATTTTAATTTAATTTTTTTTAAATTTTAAAATAATAATAATATTAAAAATTAATATTTTAAACTTTTATCCAAAATTAAAAATTATCACCTCCTTCCTAAAAACTAACCTAACTTCCATCTTCTACCCTAGCCTCTCCCTCTCTCCAGCACACTCTGTCGGGCGTAGGTAGAAGGCTTGCTGGTCATGTGTAGGAGTGGTTTGGTGCAAAAGAGGTTCGTTGGCTCTGGGCCCCTTGACCTCTCTCTCTCTCTCTCTCTCTCTCTCTCTCTCTCTGTCTATTGCCATCTTTGTTTTTCTCTCACATCTCTGTATTTCCTTTCCGTCTCCACCCATGCTGCGGTAAGTCTCTGTCTCTATCTCTCTCTTCGTTTCACGGTTGCCTCTGTTGGAGTTCGAGAGGGCCAATCTGATACCGTGGACATGGAAACTTGCTCGGAATGGGATGCTTTTGGACCTTGGTGATGCTTGCATTACCATATCACTACTATATTTGTAGAGAAAATGCAACAAACGACAAACAAACGTGCAAAACAAAAAAGCAATGCACGACCAGCAGGGAGGGACAAAGACGTAATTAAAACCATCAAACAAAAATCATTGTTCATATTGTTCATAGGGAGATAGGCTTTTTAAATATAAAGATATATATTTATATAGAGAAAATATATTTATAATTATAAATTGTATAATCGTTTTAAAAATAAAAAATAAAATATAGAACTTACATGAAAAAAAAATTAATTTTTTAATAATAAATTTTACTCTTTTTTAAAATAATTATACAATATTTATGTACTTCACGGCGTAATCTAGTACTTTGGTTGCGGTGGCTATCCTCCTTGCTCTATCCCCGCCTGGGATAGAGTGATCCTATGCTACTTTGTTCTTGATCTCTTCCCAGCCTCTGTTTGCCCGTTCAAATCGTTCGTATTTGAAAACCATAAAACATTCTAAATTGAAGAGAATAGAACGTACTTTAGATCTGGAAAAAAAATAAGACCTAGTATTCTCTTTACCACAAAGATTTTCTCTTCGATTCCCTAACAATAAACTAGAAGGACTGCGAGCTCCTTAAGATACAAAAAATAAAAAATAAAATTCTCTCCCTTTCCTATGCACAACTTACTCAAAGAAATAAAAAAGATTGTGATATCTTTAAAAACTAATTACAATATTTCAAATTCTATGTTTGTTGACATATTACAATATTTATTGACATATGAATAATGTTTTGTATTTAGTGAGCAAAATTACATTTTTCCTTGAAATTTTCTTTCAGATAACTAGTGCCTCTTATTTGGTTTTTCATCTTTTCTCTAATTTCTATTTTCACCATTATTAAATTGTGTTGTTCTTACATAAAATAATATTTTTACCCTTGAGGTTTTTTTGAGAAAAGTTAAGTAAATTTGATCATACACCCTCTTTGTTATGACAGATTTAGGATTAGGTTCTTGTGTGATATTTTTTTAAGAATAAAATCATTTGATATAAGCTATTTTGAAATATGACCATTCATTAATTTTTCTTACCTTCAGTGTCAATAGAAAACACGTGGCCCGATCACAAGTTGCGCATGTTAGTTTAAGAAACCAATCAAGACTCTTTATAGTAATGAAAAAAAAAAAACTTTTTATAAGAGAAAATCTTCACACAAGCATGTCCAATATACTCCAAACAACAGCCTCCGATATTAATAGCCTGCCACGTAGAGCCCACATCCTCCCAATGGTGCGATGCGTTTCAGAGGAACAAAAGAGTTTTCATCCGCTCCCGTCCTCCTCCTCCCCCCCCCCCCCCCCCCCCCCCCCCCCCCCCCCCCTCTCTCTCTCTCTCTTCTTCCCACGAAACCGATTCAGAGGCCACGAAACCCACTCCCTCTCTGGAGCTCAGGCCACCGAAACCCCTCTCTAGAGCTCAGGCCACCAAAACCCTTGTTGGTTTCTGTTGCATAAGAGAATATGATCAGTGACATTACTGGAAAGTTCTGCATCAAAATCAAGTTTTTTTGTCAGTCATATGATTCAAAATTTTTCATTTTTTTCAGTTTAGTTATGAATGCGAGGAGATACGGTGCTTAGTTCGGTCTTCATATTTTAGCAGAACTTAGAGAGATTAGGTCCCGTTTGGTTGCTGAGAAACAGTTAGTAAGACGAGGAAGGAAAGTTTATTTCAATCGATTTGAGTGTTTGGTAGCCAAGAAAATTCAAAACCACCTCGACTAGCTATCACGTTGGTCTACTACGTTGAATCTCTTTATGAAGGTTTTGGCGGCTTTGCAGTGTGGGCAATTTTGATTGTTATTGTTGTCTTGGAATTCTCTATCGGTTCGTGTTTTTTTTCCTTTTCAACTAACTTACGACTGCCTATTTGAATTGTTGGAAAGGCTAACTTACGACTTCCTATTTGAATTGTTGGAAAGGCTAATAGATATCGACAATGTTTTTTATTTTATTTTTTATGTTCCATAATACAGGTACAACACTTGGAAAAGGTTTAAACAGAGGATTGGCAGTGTGGAGGGCAGTAGTGCGATGGTTCATGCGACTACGGTGGGTTGTGCCGGTTTAAAGGGGTGCGCCGGTCTAGTCTGGAGTTCCTCCACCAGGACTGGAGGTTGTACAGCAAAGTGGGTTGCGCCAGTTTGAAGGGATTTTCTGGTCAAAGTTGCTTCGTCTATCGCTAGGGGATTCTCTTCTCTTTTTTGTCAGTGGGTTCCCAGGGTTTCTGTCTTGCGCTATGATGGGATGCAGTGCAAGATATTTCTATGTGCTTAGTTGATGTGTTGCCTCCTTATTAGCTTCCGATAAACCCACTACATAGGTTGTGAAAATTCTCTCAAAAAGCCCCTTCGTTCAATCACAGCTGGGGGGAGGGGGAGCTCCGGCTCCCTCCTCCCTCCCTAAAGTCTGCCCTGTGTCTCCGACGGTTTCCGTTTTCTTTGGTTTTCTTGTTTTTTTTCAGGATTGGGCTAAATAAGGGGGAGTCGATGCGAGGTGATCCAGTGACCATCTATATACACGCGCCCCACGAGGAGCCTTCCCTGTCGCCGATCTGCAAAACCTCGTAATGCGGCCTCCATCGGAGAGGCGCGTAGCCCGCATGCGCGGATAGAAGACTCAGAGCTCGCCGCACGTTGAACCCATGCACCACCATGGAATCATCTGACGCCGCATCGAGCTGCCATTTCAGAACCGGCGTCACTGGATCTCCAAAGCTCGACCGTCGGTTTTCCCTCCATGTGTTGTGTTTTATGTGCACTGATTTTTCGTTTACAGTGTTTTCACAATGTAGTTTTTTATGTTTTGTCTTTATTATTTAAGAAAACTCAGTAATGGTGTTTCCCATTCGGCCTTGGTCCGAAATGGTGTTTTCTCCCCACTTCGCATAGCGGAGAGGTCGGGGTGTTCCTCCTCCATTTCCCGCTTAGTCGGGTATGGAGTATGTTTTAGCTGTTATCTGTTATCTCTGTTTGTGGACAGAGATGTGCTATCTCTCAGGCTTTTGTCTGTAGAGATGTGCCGTGGGACTAGACCATGTCAGCCACGGTTGTGCGCTGGGGAGCTTTTATTGGTTGTAATTGACTTATTCTTAAGTCAAATTTGTATATCCTGTTTTAATGAAACAAGATTCGCCATTTCAAAAAAAAAAAAAAAGGTTGTGAAAATTAACTTTTTATAATACATATCGAAAAAATAAGGAGGCCACCATCCACTCCAGTCACCATCTATGGCCAAATCTCAGCCACCTATGCTAGGACGATGGCTTCATATGATATTGAAAGCCTTATGTGGCATTCAAAGAACTTACTCTAAAAGCTACAAAGGATGAATGGATAATTCTAATAAGATTTCGTTCTTGATCAAAAATAAATTTTTTTGATTTATTTCATCTAGTTTGAAAGGGTGCCAGATTGCGACGATGGCTCCATACTGTATCAAAAGCCCTATAGCATCTTCTTGGAGTTCTTGATTACAGTATTTGATTTTGTATTTAATTGATTGCTTTAGTAGAGAGTTTTCTTATGTTGGTGTTCTTATTAGCTCCCATCGCCTACAAGGGCTGCCTGCCTCTCTGATTCACCACCCTAAGGGTATGAGAGACACTTTGAAAATCAATAAATTAAGAAAATATGTACTAAAGAAAAGAATCAAATATAAAATCAAAGACTGCACTAAAGAACTCAAGATAATTGCAGTTGGATATTCCCATATTGATTAAATCGATCCAACAATAAAGTGGTGCTAAAAAACAGTCACCGCATGGGTGGGCCCCATTCGAGCCATCATGAAGGTGGTGTGATTTTGACCACCCTAAGGGTTAGCTTACTAAGGGATGTCAAAACTAATGTTTTATTCTTATTCCTTTCTATTTTACATTCTCCTCCAGGTCTAGAGATAAAATAATCAAATGCTTAAGTTAATTCAAAATATCCAACCTTCATGATCATCTTCACACTTACAAGCCATGTAGACCTACGCATGTGCCTTGCAGTAAAGAGAAACTATACATGATCTGGAAGATCATAAACAGTGTTTGAATCTTGATTCAATCTATCTAAGTGATTCTTAGCATTAATAAGACACTTTCATAGTTGATTAGTTCATTGTTCTCTTAGCAATTATTGCTTCTTCTAAGTTATTATCAGTATTAATAATACAGTTCCTTTGGGAATGGATGGGTCGATTTTAAGGGTTGAACACCCTCCAATAGTCACTGACACTCAGCACTTCATACACTAGTTTCATGAGCTGCATTAGAGGTGATTAAATTGAAAGCAGAAGACTTCGTGCACCGTCTTTCATCTCCTATCTCCTCTGAAAACACCAAATTCCCTCTCAACCTGTAGCACCCCTTCCAGACCTTTGCACCCCCTCCTAATCACCACACTGCGCATGACTCCCAAACCGTTGCACCCCTTCCAGACCACTGAATGTTGTCTTCCTCCCTATCCATCACCGTCATCATCTTCGCAATTTACATGGTTTGGAGATCTCTGTAGATTTTGTATTTTATGAAAAGATTTCTGTGTTTCTTGAGAAATAAATCTGCACTAATTAATAGAGAGACAATTATATTTAGGAGAATTGTCCAGAATGTCAAAAAATCCAAAATTTGGCCTAGAGCATATAAGCCAAAGGGAGAGCATAGAAGCCAAAAAGCCCTAAAAAATATGTAAGTGGATTTTTAGCCATCTGTTTCATATGTCTAGAATATCAAAAAACCCAAAAAGCCCTGAAAATTAGTAGCCAGCAAAGCCAACTTATCACATGCATGGCCTACTTGTCTACTGTCAAAACCATATGATCAAAAGAACGTTGTATGTGCTCATTGGAAGTAGTGAAATCTAGGTTTAGAAATTGGTTAAAAGGCAATGAAGTAATTACTCAAATTCTGACTATTCTATCATACCCGAGTCTTACTTGGTAGATTTTTATGTTATTTTATTAATTCTTTTAAGTTGAATATTCTTTTATGCATTTTAAAATGAAGATTTTAATTATTTTATTTTAAAATGAGTATTCTTTTATTTTAAATGTGATTAAAATAAATAAAGAGCATGATTTTAAAACTTTATAATATTTTCCCTTAAGTCCTCTATTTTACTTATTTAAGAAAAGGCTCAAGCATTTCCCACAATTGGATTGGTAGGTAAAAGCATCTTTTTGTAGATTGATCTCCACTCTCTATCTATTTCTTGTGATGGAAGACGAGTCAAAGGGCCAAAAAACATTTTTCCCCTCCCCCGAGTTGACGGCAACAAGAGAAAAAGAGAAACAAAATCTTTCCGAGTTATTTTACCCACACCCCGTCAGCCCTAAGCAAGCAAAGAGAGAGAAAATCTTCATCTTCTTCCTCCAAGCCCTAGCTGGCACCTTCATCTCCATTCTTCTTCTCATCTTCAAGCTGAAGAGACTAAGATTTCTTCTCATTTCCTCCAAGCCGTGCAACCATAGCAAGGAAAGAAAATGGTTTTCTTCCTCCCAAGCCGTGCGATGCCCTCATCCCTTTGCCTATTTTTGGTTTCTTTCCAAGTTTGATTTAATGTCATGTTCTCATCTTTCCAAAGGGAAGACCTTGAAGGTAAAACCATTTGATTGACTTTCTATTATGGTTTCGAATGGGTTCCGATTTCTTCAAGTAAGGTTACCAATTGATGTTTCTGTTTGAGGTATTCAGTGCAATCACTTGTGTTCTTTCTTCTACACGCCTATAGCATTATTTGGTTCTCCATTTTACATCTTGAGAATGAGCTAAGAACCAAGGTAAAAATCCTAACTTGACTCCATTTGATTTGGGTATTATTTTGAAGCCAACCGAATTATTTTGTGATAGAAAGCTTATGTCTTGGATTGTGTTTATTTCTCTATGTTGTAAAATATTATAGATGCTCTGTTTTGGTCCTAACCGAATGATGATGGAGCTCTTTATTATGTGATTTCCTATGTTTCGAATTTGTTATTTTGCTAATGAGCTTGGTTTAACCATAGGTGACTCTAGTATGATTTTGTGTATGTATGTTGGTCCTGTGTGTTTTGTTTCAGATTTATTGTTGTTGTATGTAATCTTATAAACTTGCTTTTAAAATGTATTAAATGATTAAATTATAAACTTTAGTGTCTAAAGATTTTTAAGTTTACTTAATGGGTTATTCTTGCTTTCTATATGTTATGTTTAATTAAATAATGTATGTTAACTAAGCTAATTAGTATACTTGTGTCACTAGATTTATAGCATAGGTTGGTATTAGGAGTAGATGATTAATTGTGCATGTCATATTATTGTATGTAAGCTATCCAATAAGCATAAACCCATGTGTATGCCCTATTTTGATGACAAGGCAGCCCCTTAAAGTTGTCCATCTTCTAATTTAATTCCATCCGACCTAAGAGCCAAATTGTTGACAAATGAGCATTTTTCTAATAAGGGACAACTAGCTATTCCAAAGGGCATGTTTTTCTAAATTGATTAGCTTATCTGAGATGCCAAATTTGTCCTAAGCCCATTTGTTGAGCGTTTTCCAAATTTGAGCTTTTATTTTCTATAATCCCAAAATAAGCTTAAATAAAATAAACCTTGTTAAACCTATAAGCTCTCAACTACCTTTCCATTTAAAATACCTAATTGGCCTTTCATGGACAACTAGCATGCTTTAGTATTAATTATGTTATTCTTGTAAAGTTTAGACGATAAGTTAGTTAATTGGGTTAATGTTAAGCATAGAATGGACGTTAGATTCTAGTATCGTGGCTTTCTCTTTTAAAAGGGGGACTAAAGAATATTGAATGAGTATTAACATGCTTAAGTTATTTATTGGAATAGGACCTCTTGTGAAGTTGGAAGTATTGATGAGCATAGAGGTAAGTAGCTATGACCGTGCTTCTTACTCAAGTTTCATTTTATGAAAATGCTTCGCTTTATGCAAATGCTTCTTATGAAGAAAAGAGTAAATGTATATATTATGTACAGACCTTTCTTGGTAGCCCATGTTAAAAATCCTATTACTTATAATTGTGTGCATATGTACATGAGATTTTCGTGCATGCTTTCTTAAGAAACTATCGCTTTTCCTTATACGTAGTATGACATGAAATGTTTTTTTTTTTTTTTAAGAAATGCATATGCATCGAACTAAAAAATTTGATGAAAACGTTTTAATTGCAAGGAAATGAAATGAAAGCTTTATGAATGAAAATACTAATGGCCAAGAAGAATGAATGATCATGGTACCAAAGGAAAGGGGCAAGTGGCAATGCCGGTCTGGTCTCATTGGTAGTGCACCCAGTGGCGCCATCAATACTAAAAAGGGATTCCCAACCTGTGGCCATGGGGGAAAATCCAAGTCTATATAAAGATCGTTAACCCTGCACACAGGGTGTAATACTGTGCACCGACTCAAAGGAAAGTGAAATATGAAAGCATAGTTATTTCTCAAAAATGTTTATACATGAAAGTATTGTTTATTCCTTAAAATGTTTATGCATGAAAGCATTGTCAAAATGTTTATGTATGCATGTTTTAAAACAAAAAGAATAGATGCCTAGTATGTTTACGGCATAATGTACTATTTACTGAATATTCGACTCACTTTGTGTTTATATTTTAAACGTCCAGGTAATGACGAAGAGGGTGGGGAGCAGGGCACTACTGCAGAAGGAGAGGCAGAAGCTTAATGTCTTCTCTGTTGGTTGCGCCTTGCATGAATGATGAGTTATGTTAATGGATGTTGTTTTTATGTTGGGATGGGTCCCTTGTCGGGACATTTTGTCGAGTCTGACTTTCAAACAATGTATCTTTTGGTATGGTGTAACTGTTATGGTGGGGTGATAGTAACCCCTTATGCATTGACTTAGTACATTTTTGTATGTATGGTAGGGACGGAGTTCCTTCCTAACTAGAACTAGTTAAGTCATATGCACTTATGATGGACTCTGAGAGCCTTATGGATAAATGTTTGAATAGAATGTCTATCAGTGTTCCCCTTTATGAACTAGATATGTTCATGCTTAGCGCATATTACTAAAAAAATAAACAAGTTAAGTACGTAGCGATTTCATCATTCTCAGGGCGGGTTTGTTATAAGATCGATTAAAGTCAACCACTTATGGAATACAAAGAAATGCAAAGTGCTCCTAGCTGTTGTCTTCTTGTATCATGTGCAGTGCCCTTATTTTCTTTGAGTAAATCTATATTTAAGGGTGTATCACCAAATCATCATATGTTAACATTTATAAAACTTGACCGTAATTTCTTTAGCATATGAACAACATAAGCAACCACCATCATCATCTTTTTTTAAGACATGAAGGACAATGAAAATCCATATATCACCAAAATATAAGGTTCTATTGACATTTTACAGTAACCATATAGACAAGATCCTATTACCATGATCTAAGCTTAATATATAATTCTTCATTCTTATAAAAAAAATAACATTAGCAGACATCGTACATTCTTTAAAACACTCGATATACAACCTCCATAAGTAATATTTACTAAATCTATATTTGCCAATATAAACAACTTACATTATTCAACAAATAGTTGGGAAAAGTGAGCAACACAACAAAATGTAACAACAACACCCCCCGGTTACCATGATGTTCAGAGGAGTTTAATTGGTAAAGAGATACTAGAGATCTCGTTGGCTAAGAGGGTAACAACACGAAGTCCCATTGTCGATTGAGAGGTTCATGGCACCATTCCCATCGTTGGCTGAAAGGGTCACATCTTCAAGGGTTACGTGATGTGCTTAGAGGGCGTTGTCGGCTGAGAGGGTCACAGATACTAGGGTTACATCAGCTAAGAGGGTTTCTGGCTTTTGTTCCCGTGAGTTATGTGGTGTTTTACGGTCATATGGTTACTAAAATAGGAGGCCTACAGGGAACACTCCCACTGGAGGCAGTTATTTTAGGGAGAATAGCTGGATTGGACATAAGTTATTCTCTTAATAATATGTTCTAATTGCCATGAATTTTGAAGATTATATTTTGCTCCATTAACAATGTAGAAACAAATTTACCTAAGCGCATATAACCTCCTACCTAATATATAGATGGATATATGTGAGTGTGTTAAACCAACCTTCACAAATGCTTAGATTTCAAATCTAGTTATATTCATAGGGTTGAAGAGCAACCGATGAAAAATAAAATTTAGCTCTAAAGAGTCTAGTTTTCTAGTTATCTCAAACTAGCTTGAGATTACCTTTAATGGTGATAATTGTAGTCTAGAATTTATAGAATTATAAAAGAGCCTCCAATATTACTAAATATTGCAATTGACTCCTCTATGAAATATCCTTGGAATGTCTCGTTTGTTTTTGTAGATGAGATGAAATGAGATGAGTTGAGATTAAAGTTAAAAAGTTAAATAAAATATTGTTAGAATATAGTTTTTAATATTATTTTTGTTTTGGGATTTGAAAAAGTTGAATTGTTTATTTTATTTTGTATTGGGATTTGGAAAAGTTGTAATGATTAGATGGGATAAGATGAGATAGATTCGAAAAAGTTGAATTGTTTATTTTATTTTGTATTGGAAGTTGGGAAATTGTAATGATGAAACTGAGATGAGATGAGATAAGATGAGATGTTTTTTAAAAACAAATGAAACCTTAAAGTATTAATATACTATAACTTTATTTTTTCTGAATCTTTATTCCTTAAGTACCCAAATTAATCTCTTGATTATTCTTTTACTAATGGAATTGCAATCTATGGAAGTAAATTGGTTTTACTAAAACTTTACTGAAATACTCATATTTGAAATCCAAAACAGGAAATTCCCATTAGATTTATTCAAGCTAACCCTACAAAATAAGCATCTAAGTTTACAATTTTTACAAAATTGATACCTGAACTTCTAATGCCATGTGTTAGCCATCATTTGTCATACTAATAGGTTTTTAATGGGAGACTGATGGAAGTACTTATTTAGGAATTTTTCTGAAATTCAAGCGCAAACACATCTTCTGGATTATGTCCTTCAATATGAGATTATAATATACACCAACTAATAAACTTAGATGAGCATGTCTCAAAGCTAGCCACAATATCAATTTCATATGGGCCATATTCTATTAAAAGCTGATCATTCTTATTGATTTCAATCGAAGCGATTGAAGGTATTCATTGATTGGTTAGAGTACTCACCAACAAAAGATGTTGCGTTTTGTCTTCCAGGTTATCTTCTCAACAAGAAACCAATCGGACGCTTTGGTTCATGTGCATTTTAGATGGAGGATTTCCAAAATTGGAAAAATGTTGACAACGGAAAAGATTGTGCAATTTTGTATCATGTGGGTAAAAACTCCAATTCACCTCATCAGATTGTGCTCCAAAACTTGTGAAGATTTGATCAACCAAGTGCTTCTCAAACAAGTGAAACTACCAAAATGGAACAATGTAACGCATTGGAGATATATAGTGGGTTTCCCATTTTTAGTCAGTTTGTAGTTTACCAATAATGTTTAGTTCAACATGTTCAATTCTTAAAAAAATATTGATAAAGGAAACCCTTATAGTCGATGTGAGGATTACTTCATCGACTTATGATATAGTAACATCAAATGAATTCACATTTATCTTGCATTTGATGAAGGAATTTATGGGGATCGTTGATAGATTGATTTGACTTATCTTGATGCTTCTGGTTTCAACTTTCAATAGCAACTACTGAGCAAGCTTTTTCAGCTATGAACATCTTTAAAATAATGCTTTGAACCGATAAAGAGAATGCCTTTTTGGGATATTGTTTGTTAGTCTACATTGAGAAATAAATTGCTAAAATATTTAGTAGAGATATTATAATTGATGAATCTATTCAATAAAAGAGTGATTAGTTCAATTAGTATAATGAGTTTTATTTTACATTTTTTTGTGCATTCAAACTTTTACTTTTTATTTTATTTTATCATAAGGAGTTATGTTATTATTTTTTTACAAGTTTTGCAAGTCTCTTGGCCTCCCTAAATAAGATTTCTAGATTCGGCCTCGAGTTAGTGTTCTCAAAATGCTAGATATGATTACCCAATATATTAGAGATGAGCAATGCTACATACAAGTGTAGAGTGCGCAAGCGCCTCGCAATTATTTTAAAAAAGAGTGAAATTTACTAATTAAAAAATTAAATTTTTTCATGTGAGTCTTGTATTTACTTACTGTTTTCAAAGAGATTGCACAACGTTTAACCACTCTCCGACTGCAAATATCATTTCTCATCAGAGATCGAAAAAGTAGGATCTCATATATGAATACATCAAAGGAATCTATACATCCCATTTGAGTTCTGGATTTTTTCAAGATTAGAAATCCATTAATGCTATTACTTATAGTGAATTTATTATTAAATTGATAATATTTGTTATGGTCTTTTTTGATAAAAGATACAAGAGGTACGGGGAAATAGATTTTACACTATTAAGACTTTAGCTAATTGAAAGTTGAGTTGAGATGATATAAGATATGCAACATAAAGAAGAAATATGCAACACTATTGAGAAATGCAACATAGAGAAGAAAATATGCAACACTAGAAATAAACAAAGAACAAAAAGGGGAAGATCAGTTCTATTAAAAGTTTTTTATTCTTTTTACATAAAGAAAAATGGTTTTGTTAAATATGGTTTTAAGTTCTAGCATTGTAACTAACAAACTAGCTACAGTACAAAAGTTATTAAGATACATCATGTTTCATTAACAAAACAACATCCCCGATTCTTATAAATTATATGAAACTAATCATATAAGCAGCAAAAATACGCCCAATGGTCTTATATATGATAAAGATATAAGCTAGGAAAACTTTGGCTGCAGCTATAAAATCCTCTATCTTCCCTCCCTCCTATAAGAATATCTTCTCTAAAAAAAAACACATATTTTAAGGAATAGGTTTTTCTTCAAGTTGACAACCCAACCCCATTACAACAAATATGGATTTCAAACCTAGGATTGTGGTTTGCTATCAATGAGAATTTGATTTCTGGATTTTCTCTGGAAAGAAAGAAATATATACATATATATAAATATAAAGAAATATATACTTATATATGATAAAGATATAAGCTAGGAAAACTTTGGCTGCAGCTATAAAATCCTCTATCTTCCCTCCCTCCTATAAGAATATCTTCTCTAAAAAAAAACACATATTTTAAGGAATAGGTTTTTCTTCAAGTTGACAACCCAACCCCATTACAACAAATATGGATTTCAAACCTAGGATTGTGGTTTGCTATCAATGAGAATTTGATTTCTGGATTTTCTCTGGAAAGAAAGAAATATATACATATATATAAATATATTATCAAAGAAAATTTCTTGAAAAATTTTGGCAGATTAACCTGCCGACCAAAAAGCCCACTAGATAGCTTTGGTATCTCATGAAGATATTTGTGTCCAGGGGGACTTACCAAAATTCCAGTTGTTTCCGACGTGCTCTGGTGCTGTCGACAACGGAAGCTGCCACCCATTGTCCCGCTTGGTAGCTATTGCACTGTGAGCCTCCATCACCCATGAATTCCATCGCACGTAAAGGCCAATAAACACGGCTGAAGAATACCAAACCCACTAATGCTTTGCCCAAGCCCCTATTGCACAACCATCCAACCCCATATACGAACAACTCGGCACCAAGAGGAAGAGAAGCCAGCAATCGTGATCCTCACTCCCATGTTCAGCCTCTCCAAGGCACCACTGATGGTAGCAATAGAACATGCTGAAAACAGAGGGGAACAGAGGTGACGACGAACGGAGGCGATGGCGATGGGAGGCGATGCTGATGAAGAAAAGAATGGAGAGGGCTAGCCAACTAGGGTTTGGTCTGTAAAGCAGCAAACTTACGATACTTTAAAGAGAAATTCTAAACGCAACAAGCCCTTATCCCCGTTGCGGCCTCGGCGCCTACATGGCATAAGTAGTAAACGACGCCTTTCGCTCATATAAATTCTAAACGCAATTTTCCCTTTGTTTTCTCTCGTCTCCTTCTTCTGTCATCCCTCTCATCCTGTCAAATGAAAATTAAAAGGAAAAGAAATTACAAAGTGGAAGCCGTTGCAAAGCTATGGAGGTCGAAGGCGAAGACGGCTCAAGGATTGCACTACAGAATGCCCCTAACCACAAGACCGGCGACAGAACCGTGTCTCGTCGTCACATTCTGTTTGAAGTTAAAACCTCGGACGACAAAAGCTGGAGCCAAACGGGGACTACGGTTTCGTTTGAGGTTGTTGGGAAGAACCCCATTTGGGTGAAGAACAGTGGGTGTGGAGAGATCAGGGTTTATAGGAGCGCTGAGAAGGGCGAAGTGGCTGCCGGTGATTGTTTCTACTTGTTTGGTAAGAGGCCTGTTAGATTCAATGTCTGGGGAAGGGGATTTGGAGCGGTAGAGAAGAGGGTTTTGGGTAGTGAGGATGATTTGGATGCAAGTTTGACGAGTGGGTTTGAATTTGATGTGATTGATGTTTCAGAGATTTACCCTGTTAAAGGTATGCCTTTTTGGTTTCTAACACGTTTTGCTATAATTTGATGTGTTTGGTTGTTGAGAAAAATGTAGGAAAATAAGTCTATGTGAAGGTTAGGGTATCTGACTTGGGATTTTTTTTCATTATGTCCAAATTATTGGGGACAAACTTGGTTTTCATCAAAGTAGAGAGGATCAGTATGCAATGGAAAATCAATATGTAGTTTAGGAAATTCCGATTACTTCTTCACGCTGCTATGCTTCTGGGTTTTCTTCCTTTTTACTTTCTTTCTTTCTTTCTTTCTTTTTTTTTTTTGTAATATTATAATTGATGTGACAATTGCCACATCCGCCGCGAGGTCGCGGCAGGGTTAAACCCCGGTGGTATGTAGCAGCTCTTTACTTTAAAACATGTTGGTTTGTGCCGGTTGAAACCGAAGTTTAAGGGTTTCGATCTGAAAGCTAACTTAAATTGCTTTTGTTAGTTGGGTTGGGTAGGTTTGTACGGATGACCAGGTTTTCATTTTTTCTGCACAAGCCTATATATGACTATCAGTTGGGCAATTGTATCATGGATGAGACAAATCAAGGTGAAGTCTACTACATTGGCTTATTTGAAACTTTGTATACAATTATATGACAACTAGTTGAACTATTGTATCTTAGAAGAGACAAAGCAAGAAGAGGTCTGCAGTACCGGCTCATTTGAAACTTTGTATACTTCAGACTGTAAAGGGCTTGAATCTTTTTACAGAGAGTGATATTTCTGTGTCTCAGTCCAAATTAATTTTGTTTGAATGTTAAATTTATTGTAATTTTTATTGTATTATTGTATATGCAAGAAGTGGTTATTAAGTAAATTACTATTTGGATTGATAGTTTTCAAGAAACTGTAATTACTATGAGAGTTGCTATGTACAGTGGCCGTATGTAAGCAGCGTGCAAATGGCTTTAATATAAAACAAAAACACATGGAAAATGAAAATAAAAAGAAAGATAGAGGCAAACTGTAGTGGTCTTTGTCTCGCTTGGGCCCTGAGTTCGCCTCGCTTGGGAGTGGGTCTTCGTCTTCAGTGGTCTTCTTGTGCTCATTTCCGTCCTTGTGGTCAAATGCAATGGGATCATTTCTGCATCTCCCACGTCTAGGTTATTTGCGGGTTGATGGTTGTCCAAAACTAGTTTCATTAGTAGCTAAAGGCCAGCTGCCTCTTACTCTAGAGGAACTAGATATACATGATTACGAAAATAAAGCCAGACCTCACTCATGCACAACGCCCTTCGCCTTCACAACCCACTCTCACCGTAGCTCAACCACTNACTCTGTTAGCAGACCTGTGTACAAATGTCAATTTCCAAGTTGGGTTACAACCAAAAACTGCTGCAAGTCCTCTGTCAGTTGTCCCAGCCATGAGTTATCTTCTTTTTTGGAATTTACAGCATCTATAACAACTACATTTCTTTTTTGGTTATTGTTTTCTTTATTATAATGATAATAATGAATGGAAAAATTATATTTTCAGGTTGGTGTAGTACATCTAATAGTGCTTATATAACATAACTTGATTTAGAAAATAAATTTTAAAATTTTAATCTTACAAATCAAATTTTACTATTTAACCCAGCTTGAGAATAGACTAATCGTTTATGAATCGACTGCAATGTGAGGGGTAGGTAAACTGCATCACCCCATGTGGATTTACATTGCAATTCTCCTGATGTTAATAACCGTGACTTATTATTGACAAGCAGTGGGGCCAACTATGGTATTACTTTATAATTTACTACAGCTTGTTATAACCTGACATCGAGGCAACATGTGTTGGGATAAAGTCTAGTGTGTGGCTTCTAATTGTCTGTGCTCTCAGCATCGGACTGTGGAGCTGTTTGATATGCATGATATGAGTGGCTACGTCAGTTTCTAGCAAAGTTATAGTTAAATTTCTGTAGTCCCCATGGCAGCTTCTTATTTTCATCATTATCTGCGTGATTATTCTTGTTGTGTTCCTGTTGACGAAGACAAATTCAATAACAACATTATCATTGCTGGCACCACTAAATCATGTAAAAAAAATGGTATTCTTGTGTATTTTGCACGATCATGAATATTGAAGACTGAAATTGTTCTTACTTGGTTGCAGATGCAATCCTTGAGGAGGGAGCTGAGTGCAGGTCTTCGTCCATTGCATGAAACATTTGTCGCATTGATTCGATTGTTTGGTTCTCAAGGTCATGCCGCTAAAGGCCAAGAAATGCTCTCAGCAATGGAGAAATTAAACTATGATATTCGCCAGGCTTGGCTGGTTCTTGTTGGTACAAAATACAATCTTGTTTTGCTTATTTATGTCTATTTAGTTGAACTTTAGTCATTGATCAAGTGCTTCTTTTGAGCAGAGGAGCTTGTTAGGAACAAGCATTTGGAAGATGCAAACAAAGTGTTTTTGAAGGGAGCCAAAGGTGGGCTGAGGGCTACTGACGAAATTTATGATCTTCTAATTGAGGAAGACTGTAAAGTTGGGGATCATTCAAATGCCTTGGAAATTTCCTATGAAATGGAAGCAGCTGGGCGTATGGCAACCACTTTTCATTTCAATTGTCTGCTAAGTGTGCAGGTGACGCTTTTTAAATATTGGTTTCTCATTACACATTTCACCTGTTTGTGTGCTCACATTAAAGGCTTTTGTGCATCTTTTTATTTTTTGTACACTATATGGCCCGCGGGGTTTTTCTTGTAAACAGACTTGGTATTGAGCAAGCCTGTTTATAAAATGTTTTATGGCCATTCTGGGTTTAGCTTCTAACTTGTTGGTATTGAATGTCGTCTAGATCATGTCTGCACCTTTTCAGCTTGCCCATGTGTATAAATTTTAAGCAGTTTTAGATTCAAATGGTTTGTAGCACAGAATATCGACACCCACCAATAATCTCTGAAAAAGGTAAGCGAAAAAGAAAAATTGAAGGCTATTGACTTATCTTAGTGGGTGTGTCTTTTACTTTTATTAATTGCTTTTTATGGGTACCTTAGATTGGAAGACTTTATTGATACTAACCAAATAGACTCTTCCTTAGATAGAAGATTTATTACATGATACTGTAATATCTTTTGAAGGTGCTTTTGTTACATGGAAAGTAAGAAACACACAATGATTTCACAATCATGTAGAAGTTAAGTAGGGCTGTGCATCCAGATACCCGGGAATATCTGGATTTGCATCCGGATTTTCAAAACTGGGCAAATACTCGCCTAGATAAAACCGATTCAAACCCAGGGTGGATATCTGGTTTTAGATTCTAAGCAAAATCCAGTTACCCGGATACCCGGGTTGTAACTGGGTATTCGGTTTTAACTTTTTATTTTTATTTTTTAATTTTTTTCTGCAATATTTAATACGCAGCAAAATTTTAATGAGAAGAAAAATTACACACTGAAAGTGCTAAAATAAGTATGAACATATCCCTAAAAAATATAGTCAAAAATTCTAAAAACAGAATAAAAAAAAAGATACTAAAAAATCTAAAAACATATACCTAAAAAATAAAAAAAAATAAAAAAAATAAAAAAATAAAAAAATAAAAAACAGATCTAAAATCTAAAAAAAATTCTTTGATAAGTAATAATTTAGTCAAAGAAATAGGCATACACCCAAGTACACAGGATGTATACAAAGGAAACACCTACAACTTCCAAAAACGAAAAGAAATTGACACTAGAAAACTAAAACAGGTGTAGAAAATTATCCTCCATTACAAAAGCTTTAACCTAAGAACTCAATGTACTCGAGAAAAAATCCCTAAGATCTCCCAATTAGCGTTCTTTATCTTCGAAGCATCTCTCATTTCTTTCAAGCCATATGCACCACATAAGACAAGGAGGTATCATCTTCC